>JAUMJK010002000.1:0-305333 GCA_033558105.1 Coccyzus lansbergi
GGCGAGACGAGGTACGTATGATTGACGTTCCTTCTAACCAATAGTGTTGCAGAATGCGCCGCAGCCGTCCAATGGTAGCGGCGCCCCGCGCTGCCCATCAGCAGGCGGGCGGGGCCGCGGAGGGGGCAGACCCTTGGCTTGACAGTGATGGGCACGTTCTTCATGCAATGGCATCTCGGGGCGTCTCGTCAGCGCCCAATCAGATATTGGGGGCGGGGCTAATAGCGGCAGCGCGGGCTGCGATTGGCTCTCGCGGCTGCCAATCGGGGCGCGGCACGGGCGGGGTGGGGGGGGGCGCCGGGGCGCTGTTTGTTGTCATCCCAAGATGGAGTTTCTGCTGGGGAACCCGTTCAGCACCCCGGTGGGGCAGAGCCTCGGTACGGCGGGGGACCTGGAGGCTGTGGGGAGCTCTAGGGTTTGATGGGGAGCTCTGGGAGTTAATGTGGGGTTGGGGGGTTGCTCGTGGTGTTAATGGGGGACCCTGGGGTTATGGGGGACCCTGGGATTAATGGGGGGATCTGGGGTTAATGGGGGCTCTGGGGGTTAATGGGTGCTCTGAGGTTAATGAGGGGGTTCCAAGGTTGTGGGAGGCTCTGGGGTATTCACCCTTAATAATGGGAGCTCTGGGGTTGGAGGGGGCTCTGGGGGTTAATAAGGGGCTCTGAGGGCTTTGGGGCTTTTTAGGGGTTAATGAGGGGCTCTGGGGTTAATGGGTGGCTTCTAGGGTTTAATGTGGAGTTCTGGGGCTTATTAAAGAGCTGTGGGATTTAATGGGGGATTCTGGGGGCTCTGGGGTTAATGGGGAGGCTCTAGGAGTTAATAAGGGGTTGTGGCAGCTGTGGGGCTCTCTGGGGTTTAGCAGGGGGCCTCTAGAGGTTGTGTGCTCTCTGTGGGCCTGGTGGGTGCTCTGGAGGTACAGGAAAGACTCTGGGGGTAAACAGGGGTTCCAGAATTGAGGGCTGTGGAGGTGACGGGGGCTTTTGAAGCTGGTGGATGCTTGTAGACCCTAGTAGGGATCTCTGGGCATCAGTGGGTGTCATGGAGGACTCTGGGTTGCAGAGGGCTGTGTGGGGCATCGAGGCTGCATGCAGGCTGTTTGCCACAAGGAAGGAGCGACTCCACTTCAAGGATCGGCAAAGGAAAGTTGTTGTGTCTCCCAGTCCCTTTTGCCTGTGAACAGAACAGCCCTGTCCTTCAGCTGCCTTTTCCCCAAAGTGTTGATACTGCTCTGGACCTGTATATTTGCAGGCAAAGTGATGTGGTTTAGAGGTACAAGGATGCGCTCCGTTTTCAGCCCAGAGCTTGAATTGTGGTTTTGCTAATGCGTTGGTGACATTAGGCAGGTTATTTTGACTATACTTTCACTGCGCGGCCCGCCAAGGCCTTCTTGGGTTGCTGTGTTTCCTCCCTCCCACAGGCGTGTTTACTCTCAACTGTGGTCAGTCTGGTTTTGGTCTGGGTTGCTGGGGCTGCAGGAGAAAACCTGGGCGCCACTTCTACTGAGTTTAACAACTTGCCTGCAGCTCAATGGTCTGTCATTGCCTCCCACTTTCTTCTCTTAGACCTTAAGAAAGAAACAACAGCTTGGGTTCCTGCAGTGTAGGGACAGTGGCGTATGGCCCCAGGAGCCAAGGCGATGTTCCATTGAGTGCACTCATGCTTGCATCCTTCTCCAGTGAAACCATGATCTTGGCTTCCTTGATTTGTTTCATAAGCAGCAGTAATTCTGATGACGTACTTGGAGTTCTCTTTAGGATAAAGTACAGCTACATGTAGTCTAGTCTGTAGCTAATCTACATCAATTCATGGAGTGACAGAAGCCTCATGTCTGTGGAAATGAAAGTTTGAAGTTTGCAGAGTAGCTGGTCACGGCCTCAAACCCCAGAAGTTCTTTTGTAGCACGTGCAGAGACCCTTGTCGAGATAAAAGGCCCTTTAGTCTCGCACTGTACTTAGGAGATGGCTGGACTCTTGCTTTGTCAGACTATATGGAGCATATGTATAGCTTACTGTTTTTCTTTAGCCATCTGGGGTGTTTATTTCTTCTACTTAGGGAGAGGAATGCTGAGATTTGAAGGATAATAATGAGAATGGTGGAAGTTAAACATGATTTTAAAGTGAATTTGCTTTGTTGTGCTTGGCCATCTGACCACATCTGCTGGGACAGCTGGCTGCTTTGCTTCCTGGACAAGCTTCTGCAGTGCTAAGGCAAGGCAATAATTTCTCATCTGTTAATTGTCAGATTCTTTAGCATCAGTAATTGGTTAAAAGTGACTTCCTTAAGGCTTAAGAATTATTTGGGGCATTAGAAGGCTAGAAAAATGTATTTTACTCTGCCTTCCTGACTCTGGGTCTCTTATGTGCCCTCACTCTCTTCCAACAAGCGGTTGCTGCCAATTTCAAGGCTTTGAACACAAAACTGTGAGGGAGCTGCTTTCATCAGCTGAGGTCAGGTGTGTGTGAGGGGCTTGTAATGCAACTTCCCTTAATGCAAAATTCAGCTGAGCTTTAAGAATGTTTTTCATACATACAGAGCTGCAAGTTTTATTTTGGAAGAAGAAACTGTTCTGCCTTTCCCATCACTGCCAGTTATCCCTTTGTGAGATGACAGCAAAACAAAAGCACGCCTTGTTCTCAGACGGTGCTATCTGCCCAGTGTTGCCACAGTTTGTTTTTTCAATAAGCATGTGGAATATAATTTTCACTTATGTTTCTCTTCGTTCTTTAAAGGAGACTGAATGATTTTTTTTTTTGTTTCTGTTTAAACATATTGTGTTGAACACAGTTGTGATGTTTTCAAGCAAGGCCTAACACTCACCATAAGGGAGAAGCGCAGAAAATCCTGTAGGTCCATCGGCGAACCAAAAATGTGTGTTCTCTGCCGGAAAGTAGCAGTGGTTCATGTGAATCATGGAATCGTCTTGTCAGAGAAGACATTTGAGACCACTGAGTCCAATCAGACAGTTGTAGATAGTGATGAGGTCTCTGCTCAGCCTCCTTTTTTCCAGGCTAAACAGCTCCAGGTCCCTCAGGTTATCTCATAACCCCTGCTCTCCAGCCCCTTCACCATCTTCCTTGCCCTTCTCTGGGACCCACTCCAACCCTTTGATGTCCTTCTTGTAGCGAGGGGCCCAAAGTGAAGATGTAATTAGGGCCAGGCAATGTCTTCGGATAAATGCCAGGTCTGAAAGAACACCAGTGTCAGAGAAGGTTTGAGGAGAGCTGAGAGAGGTAATATGAGGGATTTTCTCTTTTCTACTTCTCTTTATCTGGATCATGTCTGAAGCCAGATAGGCTTTTTATTTTAACTCTTTTGCTTAATGTGGGAAAGTAACGCTAGGATGAGCTCAGAGGATTTGTAATAGAGGTGGATAGAGTCTCCTGCATCTCAAGTGCCAGTTTAAATGGATGCCAGGTTCCTTGTTGCTGAAAGCTACCTGATTTTTGGACTGGCTTGTATGAGTGCCCTCCACTGAGTTTCCAGCAACCCCGTATCAGAAACTGTATAACAGCACTGTGGCCACTAATTGCAAACCTCTCTGAGTGCTTAGAGGGTTGTTTGGAAGAATACTCATGACCAGAGAGGAGGACGGGTCCAGGAAGACGTGTAGTAAGATGAGGAAGGCAGGCTGCCTGTTGTGGGAAGAGGGGCTGGTCTGGAGGAAAAGCTGCAATTTACAGCAGCGGGAATTTGCCTTGAGATCCAACGTCCTGCCATAAATTGTGTTTTTATCGTTCTTTGTTCAAGGGAGCCATCTTTAAAGTGTCACCGTTCTATTCAAGGTTATGAGAACAAATACCCTTGCCGCAGGTTAGCGAGAATGTCTTAGATAATCAAAGCTGATTGAATTACAAGAATGTGATGTACTGGTGACTTTTTGTGCTCATTCTGCTTATTTGGTAAAGGCCACGTGGCTTCCACATGAGGACACAGGAAAACCAGTCATGTTTTGTAGTGCTTTTATTCTCTGGAGACCTTGCAGTCGCTTCAGGAGAGTGTTTATGTGTTTAAATCCAGGCCAAGTCTTGCTGCTGGCCTCCCCCAGCTCACTTGGGTGGGAAGGGCTGGATCGGGGCAGTGAGGTGCGAAATGGTCTCCTCTTGGGGTGATGAATGGGAGTACTGGAGTCTCTTTGGGTAACAGCTCTGGTCAGGGCTCTGTGCTGCTGAACTCAGCTGATCCTGCTCAACTCGGAGCCAAAGACCTTTAGGGAGAGAAGTCCAGCACCCGAGTTAAATGCATGGAGACTCAAAAGTTAATTTTTAACAATGCAGTAGAAATTCAGGTGCCCTGCATAGCTGGAGCGTTGCTCAGGCAGTGCTGCTTTGCATCCTCAGTCCATCTTGATGAATCCAGGACCCAGGCACTTGCCTTCGAGTCTGTTTTTGAAGGAGGAGCAGAATGGTGATTTAATACAGAGTATTGTTGATGGAGGCTACAAAAACAAGGTTTCAGCAAAAGATACGGAGGCACTTTATTGAAGCAACAGTAAGGCAGACAGCTTCTCAATTGATTTTTATCAAAGCACTTGCAGTTTCCATTCAAGGCTGTTAAATTGATAATAAATACACTGGCCAGAGTCTTTTTCCAGGGCTGCTGTTTTGTCCCCCCCTCCCCCTTTCTTTTTTCCCCTTTATGAGAAAATGTCTCAGCTTGGGAAGCGTATAAGCATCTTTTTATTGTTCTTGTACACATACACAATTTCCCTAAGTTCCTTTCAGAGTGAACTTGCTACTTTACTGTAAGGAAAACACATTTTGGCAAGAAACCTTTTCCCAGTGCCAGAAGGCAGTGTTTAAAGGACACACCGTAATCCTAGGATCTGGTACCAATAAAATGATGTGTTTATAGTCTGTCTCATTTCTCTTTTCATTAATTGCATTATAATAAAATAAAAACTCCTTTGCATTTCCCTATAACCACTGAAGTGTTGTCCCCTGCTCTAAGGAAAGCTTTTCTCACTGCAAGGCAACAGAAACTTTTCTTGCTATCAGATTCCCACAGCATATGCTATATCAAAAAGATGTATTTTGTCTTTCCTCACAGAGAAAAGGACACAAGGAGGACTTTTGTCAGAGTCCAAGTGCTTTTAGAGGTACTTTTGTAGCTGCTCAGTTGTTAAAAATCCACCCCACACTGTTTCATACAAGAAGTGTGTGAACTTTGCAGAAGAGAGTCTGATAAAATGCTTTTAGTTTTATAAGATTATTTGGATCTGCTTTCCTTTCATGATAATGGATTATGTTGTAAGGAAAATCTCCATGAAATATGAAAATGGGTATCTTTGCTTTTAGAGGAGCAAATAAATACTGAGTCATGAATCTGGCAACTTGGAGAAACTACATACGTGTGTAGAGCTGGATAATTAGTGTAATACCATTTAATACTAGGTTTCTAAGGCTGGATTTATTTTATAGGCACAAAAGCAGATTGTAGTTCGTGAAGGTATTATAGCATGTATTTCTGAGTAATGCAGTTTTATCTTTTCCAGCGCAGCACAGTTTGATGTATATTCCATATGCTTCTAATATGAATTTATATGGGAGAGGTTGCAGTGTGAGGACAACTTGTTCCTGTTGATGCTGCTCTGTTCACGTACTCGGCAGATTTTTAAACTGCCTGTTTAAAATATGCTTGACTATAAACACAGACAGCAAATCCTCACGGACCCTTCCAACGGATTTCATGTTTCATCCAGAACACTTTTCACCAAAAAAAAAAAAAAAAAGCAATACTGTGTTTTTTCTTAGTTGAATTAAGACCAGTTTTGAATTAGTCAAACTCTCCTTTGACTTCCTAAGCTACAGTGGGTTTTTAATTAAGCATTCTTTGAAGGTGAGCAAGGCATTTGACATTATTATCCTTGGTGATAATGGTCATGAGGGAATGGTCATGAGCAGCAGTGTTTGCAGGAATTCTGGTGAGTTGATTCTTCACGGGATGTGGCCCAGAACAGCAGGGCTGGTGTTCAGGGCTGGCCTGGTGATCTCTTCCCTCGCCTGGTGTTTCCCATTTGACTCTGGGTAAATAACTGCACACTGTGTTTTGGTTTTAGAATTTGTGCTGTCCATCAATGCTAAAAAGCATTAATGTTCGGAGAACACAGAGGAGAAAGCATAGTTGTAAGAGCCTCAGAAGTTCACAGAAGTTTTACAGAAAGGGTCATTGGGCATTGGAACAGGCTACCCAGGGAGGTGGTTGATTCACCTTCCCTGGAGGTGTTTAAGGCACGTGTGGACGAGGTCCTGAGGGACATGGATTAGTGTTTGATGGGAATCGTTGGACTCGATGATCCGGTGGGTCTCTTCGAACCTGGTGATTCTATGATTCTATGGTTCTATGATTCTATCAGCCAGAACTAGAGTTCATTCTCTCATTTGCATGTGCCGGGGAAGTTACTAGTTTTCTACCTAAAAGAAACTTGTTGCTGAGTATAAAAATCCTGTCTAGAAGAGACAGGCTTTATGTGCTTAGTCATTCTGCTGACAGCTCTCCCCAGTGTTTTTGCTCATTTATTTCTGTTATTGTCAATGGGAAAGTACTCTTAAAATTGATGACTCTTAAACGTAAAAGGTGCTGATCTGAAGACTGGTCTCTCTTCCCTTAGGAGCAGGTCCTTTGTTACAGGTGAACATGTCTGTACGTAACTCACAGAGCCAGATCTTCCAATCTGTAGGTGCTCTTCCCATTGCTCAAGAAAGGGAGATGCAATTAAATTCAGCCAGTCTGTTATCGGCAGCACTGTCTTTAAATTTAAATATGTGCTCTGTGATTGTTCTGCGTGTGCCAGAGTTATAAGGTGGGCCCCAATAATGTAGAAACTCATTTCAAAATCAAAGATTAGGGAGGAAGATAAATCTGTGTATTTATCTCCCTGCCTGTGTTTGGGCAGTGCCTGGCACACCTCTGCGCAGGCTGTTTACTGATGCTTTTGTATCTCTGAGTTGACAGAAACTCTTTGGCAGTGAAGTGTTTGCAAGGCAGTCTCGGGGAGCATCAGGAGACTCAAAATCAAGTAGATATTCAGGAGGAACCTGTTGAAGATTTTGGTGAGCCTGTAAGCCTGCTTGTTTGTTGAGAGGGAGCCAGTCTGTTCCCCAGCTGGTCCTCGGAAGCCTTCTGGGCTAGATTATTTTGGGAAGGAATTTTCTGTTCAAATTCAGATCAAAGGCAGCATACACAAAGTGAAAGCCCAGGGTGGTGTCATAAATTGTGTGTGAACCCCAAGACCTTAGCTGAGGTTTCTTAAGGCGAGAAAGACTTTATTACGTCCCAAATGTGGTCAGGAATGTTGAGGATATTGTTAACTCGGGCATGTTGCATCTTTGGTATTTTTGTGGGCTTCATCTGCTGCGAAAAGCGTGAGCAGCTTTGTATTTGACCTAAATAACAAAAAAAGTCACATTTCTTGCATAGCTGAGTAAATGCAGAAAAAGCCCCTTTTTAATATCTGATATTTAGTGACTTTAACTGTAGGTTTTGTCTCAGTTAGAGTTTTCTGCATTTCTTTTCCCTTTGGAAGGAAATGGATATCTTTCCTTGCCTGTACACACAGAAAGCTATCTTGAGCAGACTAAATAAATAGCAAGCTTCTGCAGCTTTGCCAGCAGATTCTGGAAGGTCTTTGTGCTGTACTAGACCCGTAGACTAGAAGTATTCCACAGGTCCCCATCACTCTCTCTTCTCAGACTCATACACACACGTCCCTGTGTTTTAACAGAGGCATTTTCCATAACTTGTGATAACCAGATACTTAGAGAAAATACTGATATTTTTCCCAGACATCTGCAAGGCATTAATTAGTAATTCTGTCCAAAAAACCAAGCCTCAAGTAAGTTTTTGACTGAGGTAACCCAGAGATGAGATAATTTATTGTAACTCTTCCTTCCAAAACAGCTTTAATTGTAATTCATAGAATCATAAAATCATTAAGGGTGGAAAAGGCCTCTAAGATTATCCAGTCCAACTGTCAGCCCAACCCTACCGTGTCGACTAAATGTTGATGTGAGGGACGTCTGTTGGGCTTAGCTCAAACCCTTCTCCCTCTTTATATGAAGCCATCGAGAACCTTAACTCCTTAGCATTCACCAGAAAGTTCACTAGTCTTAAGGAATTTGACCAGTTAATTGGTTCCTAATTTAAGATTAGGAGAGAAAACATACAAACTTTACTGGAATATTTCATCTGGACTAAATCTTGAAATTGGTCTCCAGGTATTACCTGAGCATTGTCTGGTGTTCTGAGCGGCTAGTATGGGATATAGGTGTGATAATAAGAGGATTGACAGTGAGATTCCCTTATCTTATGTTTAAGCTCTTGTAGTAAATAGGTTGTTTTTTCATTATCTTTGAGCTGCCCTTTCTCTACTGATTTTTGGTTCTTTTAATTAGAAGGGTATTTCAGTGAAAAGAGCGATCTCAGACCTTTGTGAAATTCTCTGCTAGTATAAATAATGGTAAATCTGAAATCACTTATTAGACAAGAAGTTGTTATGGCAACTGTAAGATGGTTGGCTAATCAGAGAGTGAGATCAGTTTTTATTTACAAGCATAATGAGCAATTAAGTTTGAGCAGCTGTCAGACTTGGAAAGTGATTAAAGTTCAGCAAACAACCCAAATGGGTCAACGTTCAGTTCTGGTGGTTTTCTGACATTGCTGCTTGATCGTGTGTGTGTTTTACCTGCTATAATTAAAACTGCCTTTGAAATCTCCATTGATGCCAGTGTCTTGGAGCCAGCAAGTAATGAAAAATCCCTCTTCCAGCCACGTTGCTTAAAGAGTCTTGGCCTTGACTCTTGCTGTAGGTAATGGGGTATTTCACATGTGACATTCCTTAGAGCAAACCTTAGTTTGCATGCTGGCTGGCAGCATCATCTCCAGGCTGTCGGTCATTGTTAGGAGAGAGCTGAAACGGTGCAGCCTCTCTCGGGCAAGCTCTGCACCTCCGAAGGGTACTCTTATAAAAGGCATCATTATGCTCTTGGTTGCTTAGGAAGCTGCTCTTCTGAGGAAGAACGTGCACAGTGTGCGTGAACATAAAATTCAGAGTCGAGAAAGCCTTGATTCACCTAGAAGTATAATGGAATGCCTGGGAGAGGGTAACCTCAGCTGGAGCTGGTGAAGCCACCAGTGAGCAGGACCCAGGCTAGTGCCATCGCTGGTACTTGTTGCTTTCTTAAGCAGGAACAGTGACACTAAAATGTTTCACACTGCCAGAAAGGCTTCTGTAGGCTCCATATTTGTTATTCAGTACTCGTGACTTCTCCTGTGTTGTTCATTAATGAGCTGTAAGCAGCAAAGACCAGAGAGCTGGTTCTCTGTAGAGTCCGGAAGATCATATATGTTCACACGGGGAAAGTTACCTTCCCATCCACACTCTGTGGTTTTCAGAACACGTTTGATCATCCCTTTTCATCTGCAAGGATTTGCTTTTCTGCTGCACATGGTAAATAAGCCAAGTTGTTTGTATGCCACGCTCAGAGTCTGTGTTCTCGTTAGAATCTGAACTGTCCAAGGACCAGTATAGTTATTTTCCAGACCTGTGCTGCAGTCCCCTGGTACGTCTACATTGTTCGTAATTTTACGGCACTAATAGTGTTGTGTAATATAGGGATTGCAGTAGAATGTGAAATGGATAGGGACAGTTCCTGCCTTACAGAATTTACAGGATTGTATGACAGGATAGCACACATTCATGAATGGAGACTTACAGGGAAATTAAAGTGATGTTCTCAGAAGTTTGGGGTTTTTTGCACACTTTATCTAAACTTATAGTATTTCCATTTTCTCTGTATCAGGTTTTTCTAGGCTTACCTAAAGCAGCAACATGTGAGAAACGGAGCTGTAGGAATGGAGCAGGATTTTTAAAAGGGTTATTAGAGACCAAGAAATCCACATTTCTCAGCCTGCACATGGTGGAATAGCACGCATGTTTCTTGTTATTGTTGCCTGATTTCCACTCAGGTTTCCTGAGAAGATTGCTTGGAAGTGTTTAGCTGCTAAGCTTTTGCACGCATAGCAAGCTCGGTTTGTTGGAATGGGCAGCTGGCAACAAAGCCCTTCAATGACAGCAGCCTTGGCAAAAGTGGTTCCTGTTCCCTCGTAGAAGAGCAGCCAGCTCTCCCATCTTCCCGTGGTGAAAGCGTTTAGCGTGTTCCAGACACTGATCTTCAAGCTGCGGAGGCATTGGAGAGTTTGGATGGGATCAGAGCTAGCTGCCTCTTGCACAGGCCTGCTGTCATCTCGTAGAGCAGTGTGAGGAAAGATTGCTAAATGGAAAAGCAAACGGAAGCATTTCACACTAGAAAACGTGAGCTGTCAGCCCTTGAAAGCTGCAGGCTCCTGACTGTCTCGTTTTCTTCTGCGTGTAGGGTAATGGTTTTCCAGCGGATGCAGCTCTCGCCTTCATGATCGTAGATGAAGAGGAGAGCTGGGTGTGGGAACGTGCACATGGAGTAGTCTACTGCAAGACTTGGATTTTGCCGTTCATAACACATTTTAATTATCGTACATGAACATTTACTTAAAAATCTACTGTAGCATGTGACAGTGAAGGAATAAACTTGTTCTTGTAACTGCTTTCTTGCATTCCTACATATATGAAAGAGTTTTGCTCCCCCTTCCCCTTCTCCTTCACTAAGTGTAATCAGTGTTTTTGGTTTATTTTAAGTATGTGAGAATGTGGGCAATTGACTTTAGGAGTAACCTGTAAAAAAAAGTAATATAAATAATACCAATGTGGGAGCCTGATGGATTATCTTTGCCTTCCAGTTTGTGTGCGGCAAACAACACGTTGTGTGTGAGTGGGTGGGAGGGTGAGCTTTAAATATATGGGGATGAGGTTTTAGAGTTTGCAGCTGATGTGGATTAAAAATTCTTAGAACATTTCATCCATGAAAGGCAATTAGTTTTGTTTTATGAATATGAAAAGCACGTAGCTTGTAAGTACTGGAGTGAAGTCCCAAGTGAGTTATTAGAACTCGCTTTACTCGTGTAGTACAAAATTAGCCATCAAGAGCTGATAGATTTCAAATATAGCTCACTGACACGCTGATCATCCGTAACTTTTCATAAAGATGTTTTTTCAGTCTCACCTGCAATCGCTGGGTGCTGGTGGGGTCCTGCACAGGGCAGGCAGTCACAGGTAGGGCCCCTCGCTGCTTTTGAGGTGGCTTGCAAGGTTCTGTGCAGCTGGGATATCAAGTTGTAACGCAGCTCTGCCTGTGGTTCTGGGTGGTAAAACTGCACCTGGATGCACTGAGTATTCCCCTCTCATTCTGGTAGTATCTTACCTCCAGGTATTGTCTTATTGGTCAGAGACGTTCTTCTGCTTTTGATTGTGGTATGAATTTTCTGCTTTTTGGGGATCTTTTAACAAGCCGTTTTCAATAGTTTATTGAAGGAACTGTCATAGTGGTGTTCTCTGCGACTTAGAAACAACAAGCCCACTATAATACAGCCTTTCAGTGTACTTGATTACAAAGAAGTTGAGAAATCGGTAGTTACTCTCAGGTTTGTAAGTAAAGGCTGATGAAATGAATGGAGTCTGCTCAGTTTTGGGATTTTTTTTTTTTTAGCAGTTGTTTTTTGGCGCTTGGACAAATCTATATATATTAAGTAGGTGTGTAAGAGCTTCTTTGGAATTTTGGGATTGTCTGTGTGAATCATAGAATCACTAGATTGGAAAAGACCTTTGAGATCATCAAGCCCAACCACACCTATCCACTACTAAATCAGTTGTCTTTCTGGTGAGAAAAGCTGCTCAGCTACTGAGAGGTGTTTGGAAAAAAGACTGTTTGTTCAGCTGCTTCTGCTAGTTTCTTCCTCTGGGATTTTTTTGGAGTAGAGGAAAGCCCAAAACTCAGCTATTAAGAAATTTTATATTTCTGGTGTGGTGAACAGATGTTATTCATCAGTGTTTTAATGCCTGAGATGCTCAGTTAAGTAACTGGTAACTCCAGTTAAGGAACAAGGCAGCCCCCTTCCAATCATCTAAATTTCTTGGAGAAATTAAAACAACATAAAAACTCTTTGGCAAGTAGGAGGCAGCAATCCCGAGTTCTGCCTATGGAAATGACTAAATATCAATGTGATTTGGTGTAGAGTGCTGGCTGTGGTCAGAGGAAGAGATTTGGGTTGCTATCCCAATGCAGTGACCTGTTTAAACAGCACTTGTAAGTTCTTGTAAGTGCTTGTAAGTTCTCCCATACAGAGTCGTATGGACAAGTCATAGAATCATAGAACAACCAGGTTGGAAGAGACCCACCGGATCATCGAGTCCAACCATTCCTATCAAACACTAAACCATGTCTCTCAGGACCTCATCTACCTGTGCCTTAAACACCTCCAGGGAAAGTGAGTCGTAGCAGTTGCAGTCTGATTCAGAAAAGGTGAATCTATGGGAGAACAGTTTGTCGCCTGGAAGATTTTCATCCTTTCATGCCTCTCATCTAGACAAGAACGATGGACATGGAGTGTGATAGTGTTGGGGTGCTGGAAGTGGTGCCCAGTAGATCACGGGTGAACCATCATCTCCACCGATGCAGCAGTGTGGGGGGACGGTCTGTCATGAGATGTGACATGTCAGAAAGGAACATTGATTTGTCGCTCCCCTGCGGTAAATCACACGGTAAACATCTCCACTCAAATCCATTAAAATCAATTCGTATGGGACGTATATTCTAAAACTGCTTTGACATTTCTGATTGGAGGCATTAGCATGTTGACTTCTGATGCGAGCAGGGCCTGGTTTGTCACTGCAAAGCAGCACCGGACTTCGAATATCATGGGTTTGTTGTGAGGTGGGGATCCGGCCAAGGTCACTGCAGAAAGAGGTGAAGAAACGTGTAGTGCAGGCTGAGATTTAGGAAAAGGTGCCTCTGAATCATGCAAATGGCTTGATAAGCTGGAGCTGCTGCTGTGTGACCTAGCTCTGAAGGACGGCTATTTACAGTCCATGGGTCACACACTGGCTTTAATGAGTGTGCCTAGCAGAGGAAGGCGGGGTTTGTGCTTTGTTTTTAAATCTGTGTAGAATGGAGAAGTCAGAGGGATTTCACTTTGTTTTAAAGGAGCAGTAGTCTCTTTTTGCCATCTGTCTTAAAAGAGAGCAGCTTCAATACACGTCATTCAGTGGAGCTGCTGTCAGCACCACCAGTTTCTGCTGAAGGGGGAACTTCAGTGAGAAGGTTGGTAACAGAAGTCTTTATTGTGTAGAAACCCACCATACTGCTTGGGTTACAGATTCAAAAAGCTTTAGAGGCTGATGACTAAACCATTATTTATGCCTGAGATGACAGCTGAGTACAGGAACCACCTGGGCTGGGTTGCCCTGTTGGGCCATTTCCTTACAATACAATAGGTTTTACAACATGCGAATGTTCCGAGACCTGCAAGATGTGATAAACTAAGTGAGTCAGGCTGATCTGCTCTCTTGCCTACTCTGATATTGTTATAAGGATTTCTGTTTCAGTTTTCCTTTTGTTCAGGGGAAGCTCTGGTCTGAGTATGACAGCAAAGTCTCCTTTGTTTTACAGCTGTTAATATTTAATATGTATTAATCCATTCACCTCGCTTTCCTTCTGAAACTGCTGTGCAGCTCTGCTTAGTTCATCAGCTAAGGTTTCCAGCTTCCAAGGGCCTGAATTTGTGGAGATGTTGGGCAATGTGTTTTCCATAGCATCACAAGGATGTTGTAGCGTAACTGAATACCATGTGGTTTTTAAAAAGGCACAGTAATTGCGTGTTACGTGATTGCAGGTAAATGTGATCTGGAAGGGACCTCGGAAGAAGTTTGGCAGTTTCAAAAAGGAGAAAACCTGAAAGTTAACTGGAGAAAATGATGGTCCTCAGTCTACAGCTGTGCCTCTAACAGCATTTGAGCTCAGTACTCGTCGTGATTGCACATATACACGCCCACTTTTATTTTAACATAGTCTCTGCAGTCATTCTAAACTGTGGTTATTCATTTATTCAGCCTCAGAAACTTTGCAAAACAATGAGTGGAGGATAGATGGCTTCATCTCAAAGAGTCTCGACGTAAGCATAGCTAAGATCAACTGAAAAATCCCGAAGTGGACGGCCAGTGCTGCAGCAGTGCTACCCAAAGCACGTTTCTCTGTAATGCCTTGCGGTTCAGATTGAGCCCGTTTGTTCTAGCTGACTGGCTTTTTCTTTGGAAGTGTGAAGCTCAGCATTTTCAGAGCAGTGTGAAATAAGGAATGTAGAAAAAGGGCTTCGAGCAGTGAGGTGGCTAATTGAAAAACGCGATTGGAGCTGTGCTTTCTAACAAAGGAACTGGCAGGGTTTTATGAGTAAGTCACTTCAGAGTTGAGTTTTAATCTTGAATTTTGAATGAGTCACATTTATTTTTTATTAGCAGGGTTTTGCTACAAAGGAAAAACCCTCCTGTGGTTACCATACTGTCTAAGTGCCCATGACTCTTCCTAATAGCATATGTAGAGAAAGCAAGAATAGACCGTTAGGTCCAGAAATATCCAAGTGTTATTCCGGTGTATATCTGTCTTCCAAGGGAGAATGTCTTGAACGCAACAGCCATGTGAATGCAGTCTTACCTTTGTTTTGCTTGGACAGCTGATATATGTTTCTGTGGCCCCTCTGTGGTCTTTCTCCATGTGCTGTGCAGGTCGTGGAGTTAGAAAATATAATGATGGCTTAAAGCCAAGCACTTTGATGAGCCACAGCTCGGAGGGAGGTGTCACCATCTCATTCAGTAGCTTATCTTCCCTTGTGAGTTATCACCATCGTGTGTGTTTTGCATTGCCTTGCAAAACTCTTTTGTTTTTTCCCCCTATAAGACCTCTGTCCATTCTCTAAAACCATTTTACATTTGACCTCAACTGATAGCCCTTGCTTTGGAGAAAGCTCTGACAAGCCAAGGGGAGGGGGGCCAGCAGGATGGAAAGCAAACTCTGCTCATACTGCGTGGCTTCTTCTGCTCCCTCTCACACATTATGCAGAGTGAAATATTACACATCTGACTGTTTGATTTGCTAACTTCAGTGTTGGAGCACAGCTGGTAGGCAGGTGGACTGTTAAGAGGCGAGGCGAAGATCTAAGATCCACAATCTTCTGAACTTCCATGCAAAAAAACCCCTGATGTTTTATGCTGCTTAAACACCAAACACTGTTGGAGGGGAGAAATGTGGGATCAGAACTTTCTTGCTTTTGGATCGCTCTAGTATGGTGCATTGGTGTGCGTGCTTCTTGCATAAACAGGAGAGGTTTTGTGCGTAATTCTTCCTGAGCATATGAATCAAGAGTCTCTGATTCAATGTTTGGAGAAGTCCCAAGAGAGAAAACTGATTTCTGTGAACACAAAGATCTGTTCATTCACGAGATTCTGGTGTTCAGACAGAACAGCGCAGTTTTCATTTGATGGGAATTCTGGCAAGTGTTGCATTTCACTTCCACTTACGCCTTTTCTTCCAAGAACTTTAGACAGCCCCAGTGACTTGTTGGTACTTATAGCTGGACCTCTTGGGGAGATTTTTACCCTGATCGTGCCTTCTGTCATCATTCAGCTGCAGTCATAGAATCATAGAATCATGGAATGCTTTGTGTTGGAAGGGACCTCAAAGCCCATCCAGTTCCAACCCCCCTACCACAGGCAGGGACATCTCCCACTGGATCTGGTTGCTCAAAGCCCCATCCAATGTGGCCTTGAGCACCTCCAGGGATGGGGCAACCACTGCTTCTCCAGGCAACCTGGGCCAGGGCGTCTCCACCCTCCCAGGAAAGCATTTCTTCCTAAAATCTCATCCCAAATCCCCTCTTTCAGCTTAAAACTGTCCCACCCTTGTGCTATCCCTGCACTCCCCAGTCAAGAGTCCCTCCCCAGCTTTCCTGGAGCCCCTTTCAGTGCTGGAAGCTGCTCTAAGGTCTCCCTGGAGCCTTCTGTTTTCCAGGCTGAACAACCCCAACTCTCTCAGCCTGTCCTTGTGTGGGAGGTGCTCCAGCTCTCTGGTCATCTTCACGGTCTCCTCTGGACTTGCTCCAACAGGTCTATGTCCCTAAAGCAGTAGATATTCCTCCAGCAGACTGAGTTTCAGTCTTGCCTGTGTAAGATCACATGGGGTATGTGAATTAAATAGCATCCAGACTTCAGCTTGTGCAGTTGCAGGCCTGATGAAAACCTTCTGGCAGTCTCCATCGGCAGTTAGTACAATGGTCAGAGAAGGAAGGTATTGGAAGGAGGAAACAGGGAAGACTGAGGAGTTCTGCTTTATCTCAGCCGTGTGTGAACAAAGTCGAATTTTAAGTATCATCAACATCGAACGGTAGCTTTGAAGCGAAAGCAGTAGGACTGGAAAGGGCTGTGGGAGCAGCAGCTTGAGGACGAGTGTTCATGTTTCTTTGTTGGGTGGCTTTAGAGCAGGGTTCAAGATGAGTGGTAAAAGTTCTTCTGTGTTTTTCCCTGCCTTTAAAAGAACATTCCTGTCCCGCCTTGCCCAGCCTGTTTATTATGTGGTGATTACACGGGCGTCTCTGACGTGATTTCCTTGTGGCGACATCTCTGTGGTCAGAGCAGGTTGCTTGGAAGGAGACTTGGCTGGGAGTGTGTGCACTGAAAACTTCAGGCTACTGAGCAGTGCCTTTTTGATGCCTTAAAATGTACGTGATTTCAGTGCAAGCAGGGAAATACTGATATTGCCATTTGGCAGAGCGTGGAAACGTGGCCGCAAGAGTTGGATCTCAGAGGGAAGGTGTGAATGAAAAAATAGCACCACTTTTTCTCCTTTTCTTTGCAGCCTAGAGACAAGCTAATTGCTTGCGTGTGTGGATGCAGAGCCCAGGGTCTGCAGCGTGTCAGGCGTGGGGTGCCAGATTGTCTTTCCTTCTCCCAGAACATTTATGCTTTAATTTGGGAAAGGTGGTGGGAACTGATAGCATCTTGCTTCTGAGGGAGACTCTCCCTGGTGGTATCTTATCTCTGTGTGAGACGTTGGCTCCTGGTCCGCGCTGCAGGGTCAGGAGCTGCACAAGGCACCCTTGGCACCCGGGCTGGGAGCTGCCAGCCCCTTTGATTATGCAATTAAACTGTACCATAAACTCTTGGGTTCAGTGAACGGAGAGCCAAGAGGGATGTCTGCTCATTACCTCTTTTCTTGTCTAATCTAACATTTCTTAGTCACCCTGGAATCCTTCAGTCATGCTTCAGAGTCCTTGTGTGAACTGGTGCCATTTAGACGCCTTTTAATGAGCTTGAAAGAGGTCGAGGTGACTTTTTTAAAGGATATTTGCATGCCATTCCCTCACAGTTCTCTGATTGTTTCCCAAATCTGTTTAATCCTGTCCGTTGTATCTGCTCTTTGAGGAGGAGTCTCAGATGTGTAGAGCTGCCAATAAGTCCAATAAATACTCAACTGTTTATAGGGTATTTTTAATTTACTGCATTTTTGCGTATGTTGGGCAGAGATTCTCTTACGGGTGAGTGCAGGCAGAGCTCTTTTCACCAGAAATCCAGAACTGCAACCTGCTGTGTTGTGGTTCTGGAAGAGATCTCCAGGCTTTCAGTTCATTGTGGCAGAACACTGTTCTTCAAACAAATCTCACAGGAACTCGTGGGCCTTCTTTGCAGCCGCTTGACTCCTCTCTAACAGTTGAGAGAGTACTGCAGCAGCAAATCTGGGTCACTCGCCCTACAAAGGACAAACGACTACAGATGACAAGTGCTTGTGTGCTCTCTGTTGCTGAAGAGGAGGCTAAATTAACTTCCAACTCTTATTCGAATTAAAAATTACCCAAGGGGAAAAGAACTGAGTCTCAAAAAGACAACTGTTACGTCTTAAACCCACACAGCCTCAATCAAGTTCAATGAAAGAACGTAAATGATGAAATAAAAAAGCAGTAACCAAACTTAGTGGGAGAAGGATTTTGTTTTCCTCAGTGTATCCCAAAGGGAAATAGGAGGGAGGTTCTCGGGGACCCCAGACGACTGTTCCAGTGTCACCCTCCATACTGTGCCACAGCAACACCTCTGCACTCTGTCATCTCCTTAAGACTGCAGTTTTTAGCTGTGGAGTAGTGCCGTATGCATATTTTGTCACAATAAACCTTAACTAAATGGGTCTTACAAGACCAGTGAGCGAACTGGCTACCAGCACAGCTTTGTGCAGGATCACCATTCTCCACAAGCACTTATAAGAAGTTACAACAGAACCAGAGGCCACGATTATTGTGAAGTCAGTGCCTGATGCCAAATGCTGTCAAGAACACACACATTTGTTAATCTAGTTTTAGATGAAGAAAACAAATCACATGCCCAGATTAAGGAATAACCTCTATTTAAAGTGTGATCTCTCATTTTGCAGAACTGTGCTTATAAATCCTTTGCAGCTTTGGAGATCGCCTTCTCCAGCAGAGCAGCTGTAGTGGATTTTTTTTGTGTCCCTGAATATTATGTTGTTTTCTCTAATGTTAAATGAGATGTTTTCCTGAGCAACAAGGATTTTATGGAGGTGAAGGCAGATTGCGTTCTATAACAATAAAGCCTTATATACAGTACAAGAACAAAATGCAACTGCAAAAATGATTGTTGCAAGTTGCTGTGTTCAGAGATGAATTCCTGCATCCCAGAAAACATTAAACAGCTGTGCCTGTGCTCTTCTTTAAAAGATTCTCTGCCTAATATGGCCTGAATACAGTGAATGGAAGATACTCAATAACCTGTCCACTATTTACTGGGCATTTTGAAAGCCATGCGTTGGGCTGAGGTTCATTCTCAAGCAGAAGGAGTTTTCACTGTTGAAAAGAACTCTACCCTATGGTGCTGATGGTTGAAAGGGACCCGGAGGTGAAGGTGGCACCACTGGGAGTTTTGCAGCCTCCTGGCTGCAGTTTCCTGGTGGGTGAGACCCTGTGCAGCGTCTCCGTGCCTGGCAGCGCTGCCTCTCTGAATGCGAAGACCTGCAAAGAGCGATCTCCTTTCCCATGGTGTCTTCTCCATGGCTTCCTTTCAGCACTCTCTGCTTGGATTTTGTGTAGCTGTGTGGTTTGTCTCAGACTTAGGGAGTTCTTGTCCTTGCTGGAGCTGCTTTAGCGGTGATTCTGGTGTAGATGAGTCACTGGATTACCCAGCCACGCAGTCTTTCTCAGAATAACGTCCCATCATTACGGCCTGTGGCATCTAAATCCTCAGTGAATATGATAGAAATGTTAATGGGAAGAACACAGTTGGTAAACAGAGAGAGGGATGTGTGAAGTCCTCAGAGCCTGGTGTTCTCAAACAAAATCTGCCTTGTTCTGGGGGACAGACTGGGGTCTGATGTGAAAACAGAAGGACAGTTGGGGAAGATGGTACTTGGGTTTTTGTTCCTGCTTTACAATTTCCAGAATATCTTTCCTTGGTCTATTTTGAATTTAAAAATGCTTTTCTTTACCGTGTTTACCATCCAACATTGGATACCAGGGATCCATAGAAAAACCTTGATTAATTTAGTGAAGAAGCTCACGTTAGACTGGAAGGTCCCCTTTCTAGGGGTCTGTGGTGACAGACATTATGTTCAACACAGTAATGTTCTGAATGTGGGCAGAGCAATGCATTAAGGGTTTGAATGCTGCAACGAAGAAGTGTGAAAAATTCTTGGGATGTTCTAGGCACCGTAGACAGAACTGCACTGATTTAGGAGGAAATCCCAAGGAGGAAATACTTCTTGTCAACTGATTACTCGAAGTTATGGTTATGTTACTCTTGCAGCTGTCTGTAAATTAAACTGCCAACAGTTGGCATCTGCCACTGTCACAGTGCTATAGGTCGTCCTTCCTGATGCTGGAGTGACTTACCTGCCACCCACACAGTGAGGAGGGAGCATTTGTGTACAGAGCTCAGGCATGAAGAGTTGAGAGGGGCATGGGACAGGGGGAAGCAGTGCCCAGCCCCTTGGTAGGCAGATATTGAGTGCTGTGGGACAGGAGTGAGTCCTGGGCATAAAGGGCTGCCTCTGAACAATCATAGAATCACCAGGTTGGACGAGACCCACCGGATCATCTAGTCCAACCATTCCTACCAATCTCTAAACCATGTCCCTCAGTACCTCTTCCACCCACACCTTAAACACCTCCAGGGAAGGCGAGTCAGCCACCTCCCTGGGCAATGTCCTGACCTGTCACGTGCTGAATGTTTTCACGTGTTGGTGGTTCTTTTCACACTGAAATTCTGGACTTCCTTGAATTCTGTCTCCAAGTTGCTATCTTTCCTCCTTCAATTCATGCGGAGGTGTTATCTGCCAAAACAGGGAGGAGGTTGTGTTGATTTTGAGGAGGTTTTCCTACCTCGTAACTTGCCAACAGTGCAGCATCTGAGCAGTTTAAATTGGAATTAGCTGACATTTTCCAGCTCTCCCAGGAGTCTTTAAAGAACAGCCCATCTCTGTAGGCTGGAGGTAGTGAGTTTGAGGGATAATTGATTCTGTCTGGAAACCTCTGTGCTGATCCCTAAAACCAGGGGGGAAGGTTTGACATTGCTTACAGTCACTGGGGACTTTCTATTTTCTCCTTTCTTTCTTTTACTGGGTAGTTTCAGCTCCAAGTAACTGAAGATGGATTGAAGTACAATACCTAATCAAGAAGATGTGAAAAGATTGGTTTTTCTTTACTTTACAGAAAAGGCCACAGATGGCTCTCTGCAGAGTGAGGACTGGACACTCAACATGGAGATCTGTGACATTATCAACGAGACAGAAGAAGGGTATGTGCTATTTCAGCAGACTCTGAAAGGTTCAGGAACACAATCTTCATCCAGTCGTGCGCAGCATGTGAGGAGGTGCAACGAGTCTGAGTGCGGATGCTCATCGTTTAAATGCAGTTTGCAAATGAGTTGCTCTGTTTTTCTGCTCCTCAGACATTTCAGAAAACCAGTGTATGATGCGGCCCTTTCTGGGGTCGATCTCTGCATGAGAGGGCTGCCTTGAAACGTGTCTGGTGGGAGAGGGTACTGAGTTTGTGCCTCTGGGTTCTTGTTTTCAGCAGCTGTATCTCCTTGCAGTGCTATTAATTTTAGCCATTTGACTAGAAACCTGCTCAGAGATGTCTCCTTCAGCAGCAGAAAAGCTGTGCTGCTTGCAGTTTGCAGAAAAACTCATTACTGATGTTATACCCTGGGCCTCTTTCTGAGTGCCTGTCAATCTTCCCTGCTGGATCAGCATCCCACCTTTTGGGAGGCCTCGGGCATTGGTCTAGTCTTGACTTCTGTGATATCCTGTCTCCCCACATAGTTCTACGTGACCCTAGTTTGGTTGTAGTCAAATGATCTGAAGTTAACACGCATGCCTATATCCAGCTGGAAATGGGAAATGATTCCTTCTCCCACAGTATGTGGTGTGTGAAAAGTGTCTGAGTTGTCTTTTTAAAATGCTGTGTTTTTCCTTCAGTCCCAAGGATGCCATTCGGGCGCTGAAGAAGAGGCTGAATGGAAACAAAAATTACAGAGAGGTCATGCTGGCTCTGACGGTGAGTGGGGGCAGCCTGTAATGCCTTGAAAGGGCAGAACCGTTTGTTTTTGTCGTTTTGCTTTTCCTAGCACTCTCTTGAATATCCACCCTATTTGCTTTAACACTGTTCTGCCCTTTTCTTCTCCCCAGTCGCCTCCTCACTTCCATGGGGAAGAGTTATGGGAAGCTTTGCATAGCATTTTTCCAACTCAATTGATTTTTGCTTTTTTCTGGGCTCTAATTCCTCCCGACTAGGGACCGAGGAAAGTTAAAGCAGCCCAAATGGCTCTATGTGCTCATTGGGGCTTTTTGTTTTATTCTTGTTTCCCTGTGTCCTACTGTTTTGCCGCTCCAAGACAACAGCTGTGGGCATATCTGCAAGTGAGGATGATGAACTTGCCATATTTTCAGCTTCATAAGTAGCTGATGCACAATTTCCCATGTGAATGGCTCTCTGTAGGAGCCTCACATTAATTTATGCTGATCTAATTTTGCTCGATAACGTGCAAATCATTTTCTGTGCACTTAGGCAGCACTGCTAAGGTGTGAGATAATTTGCCAGTGACCTTTCGTACTGGTGGCTTTAGCCAGGGGTTTCCTGGGTAATGCCGCACTCCTGGACACGCGGCGCTGGGCGGGCTCCGTGAGGAATGAGTGGCAGTAAGTAGATGGAGTTACACTGCTGTGGGTAGGTGATCTGTATGATTCTTTCGCACAGCTCTTGTTGCATCTCCCTGACGGAGCGTGACTGTTCTTTCTGTCTTCTTGCCGTTTCCTATCCTGGGTTGTCATTTTGACAGATTACCAAAGACCAAACCATGAGCTTATCCATTGTGCGGAGAAGAGCGAAATTCATCAGCGATGAGCCTGTGTCATCAGGGCTGATGAAAGTAGCTGAAGTAGGAGAGTAATTACAGACTTCTCAGATCCAGAGTCGCAGTGGTTATTAGGCATGGCTGTAAGGAGAAGTGGCGCATTGGATTTATCTCCATGCTAATCATGTTCTTCAGAGAAAAATCAACAGCTGTTCTTCTGTGGCAGTTGAATGGCAAGTGGAAGGTGCCTCTAGCTAGGTTGCAGGGGAAAAACGTGTCAAAGTATAACCTGTCAGAGCGTTCACAAGGGAGTGTTTTGAATGAGTGAAGATCATTCACCTGAATTCCCAACTCTAAAACATGGCTTATAGCTCAGAGCAAGAGGGTCCAGCTGTGCTCCAGGTACATGGAAGATGGTGCCACAGCATGATAATGCCTCACTGTGGCAGGATGTCCTCTGTCTTACTGGCTCTCGATGCGATGCTGTGTACTTAGCTCTTCAGCTGCGCAGGTTGGACAGTTCTACTCTGAAGAGGAAGAAGCTTTCTATTTCTTTACCTTGAAAACAGGCAAAGATAGATCACGAAAGGGCCCTATATGTTAATGGTGGATGAGATACATCTATTTGTGTGTGCAGAAAAGTAAGGGTTTGGGTAAATATGGGGAAAAAAGATGAGTTAAGAGTAAAAGTACAATTTCTCCTCCATCTTCTCTCCATCTCATCCAAAGTTTTAGAATAATAAAGAAAAAAACCCAGATCAAACCAGCCACGTAGGTGCTCTGTGTCTGATCAAGCTTTGCTCCAACAATATATGTTTTTTTTATGTGTGTGGGTAGGTGTTGGAGACCTGTGTGAAGAACTGTGGCCATCGCTTTCATGTCTTAGTGGCAAACCGTGACTTCATCGATGGTGTTCTGGTGAAAATCATCTCGCCCAAGAATAATCCTCCCACCATTGTACAGGATAAAGTACTAGCGCTGATCCAGGTACGCAGCTTTCCTCTGCTTCCATATGTTGCTGCCTGAAATAAGGACTGTCCGCTTCAGTGTCACACATGGCTAAACACACTGTCATCATTAAAAATATGGCAAGTTTTTTATATGTAAATACAAACAATGTATTCTGATTGACTGGGTAGAGCAGACATGCACATGCATAGATATTTTACCCAGGGAGAAATGTCTGGATTCTGCATCGAAAGATACTGCTCTACTCTAAAACAAGAGAACTTAATGGCAAGTAAATGGATGCTTTGCAATTTAACAGTCAAATCTAGAAGCTGGAGACCTGGTTCTGCAAAGGGCTTCTCATCTGAGGCCAGGATGTTTTAGCAGACCGCACTTTCGCTGAATCATTACCTTTCTGTCTCTGTTCCCCTGACCATAAAATGAAGCTGTTCCCTCCTTTAGAAAGCATTCTGAATTCCTTCTAAAGATGAGCACAGAAGAGTAAATGACAATATAGGAGTTAAAATGGCTTTGGTGCCTTTTCTCTGGTTATTGTGCAGTAAAAGTGTGCTGTCAGATCCTTGCCTGCAGTGGGGAGGTTCAGACAGAGGCCTGTCTGCCACTTCTCCTTCTGCACAGCACAGCAATAAAGAGCCGTGTTAATTCCACAGACCATTAGCAACACATGAGGAAACATTGGTGCCTGCCTGGAGGAGATTTGACAATTATAGGAAGCTTTATCACTGAGCTCCTACAGGCTATTGTGTACACCAGAGACTAAAAGACACTGTGTATTTAAAATGATATAAACCCGCTGCAGCGTTTCTTGTGGGAAGGGGTTTACAAATGGGCTGCAGAGTTTTCCAAATGTACTTCTGATGTTTGTAGCAAAGCGTGCAGTTGAATTCCTGCTGGTTTATTTGTTATTTGAATGCACGGATAGGACATCATTAGAGCATGACAGTGTCAATAAGTGATTTCCAAACAGAAAATTGGCTGGGTGGGGAAATTAGGACCGTTTGCAGTGGGGTCGGCGGGGTCCCTTTATTCTGGTCTCAGATCTCAAGGCTTTAAAAACACAACAGCACAAAATTAATGAGATTAATAAAAGCAATTTTTGTTCTTTGTCTGACTGAGCCCTCGGGTGTCTGTCTGCTTTGGTGGGAGAGCTGATGGATGCGGTGACCGGGAGATGAGGTTAAATACTGTCTGTAAAGAGGAGCTCAGCCTGTTTCCATACTCTTTGGTCTGCTGCAGTGTTTTAGAGGATGACGGTTGCTCTGGGTCCTGGATTTAAGTGGATTCCCAGTCGTCAGTGCATCTGGGATGGAAGTGTTTGTAACATAACCGAAAAACCTGGTCGTTGCCAGAGTGTGTTAAGAGACCTTTATCTAGGTAGTTCTGGTGCAGTCAAGCTAAAAGCCTTGCCCTGGGTGCTAAATGCCTTTCAGTATAAAAAGCCTAAGAATTAGGGAAGTTGCCTGTGGGTGGATTCATTAGTGTCTCTGTAGCTGGAGGTAGCAGGGGACTTTGCTTTCCAGATTGCCTGACAAGTTTGGAAAAGAGATGGCAGCCAGTCTCAGCCACCCTAGGGACACACACCCCCAAAACATCCCGTATGTCACAGCCACTTTGCCTGGCTGAGACTTTGCTCCTTAGAGCTCCCTGCGGTCGGTGTTAGCACTGTTCTAGAGGGCCGATCCTCTTCTCACCTCTGCTCCCCTAGCATGACTCCCCTTCTGTAGGCTTTTTACAATTTGATATCGGGAATTAATAAGAATAGAAATGAGAGGACTAATAGCAAAGACTTGGAAGCGTGGAAAAGCTGTGCAAACAGCATATGCCTTAGCCCTACAGCTGTTGTGCTCTGGGGCCTTTCCATCGCAAGGGCAGATAAAGCTGCCGTCCAATTTCTTATCTAGAGGCTTGACTATTGTGATGTTGTGCATCTTGTGTCTCACTTTCTCAACCTGTTTCCCAGTGTACATGAATTAGCATATATTACATTTTGCTTATCCTTCCTTCTTCACCTTGCTAAGAGGCCTTGGATATATTCCTTACGGCTGTGTCTCTGGTAAGAGCTTGCTTATCACTTCAGAGCTCGCTTCGCCTTGCCCAGTGCCCCAAGCACCATCATCAAAGGTGAAGCATGAGAAACCTTTAGTGGCGCAACGAAACCTGCGCTGAAAAGTGTCTGACACTGGAAAAATAGGCTTATTCTGGTCACTGATTTAGGAGCCAGGTTTGCTATATTATTTAATTAACACCGAGGTGCCAAGCGGGATTTATGCAGCAGCATCCTTAAGTATCACCTTTGATAGTCTGACCCAAAGACTTAGAGGATCTGAATTCAGTCTCACTCCTGTCATACGCTAGTTTGGATGATGAGCAAGTGTCCTAAGCTCTGTGTGTAGCTCCTTATCCATAAAGTAGAGCTAATTTGCCTAGTTGAATTGTAAGCTGTCTAGGACAGGGATTGTCTTACAATGTGTGTAGAGAGCACTTAGGACAATAGCACCTGGTCCTGCTTGTGACCTCGGAGACACACTAATACAGATAATGCTGCCAGCTCAGGTGGAAGAAGAATACAAATGAAAGTGTCTCCTTTCTGCAGGGAAGAGAGTTGCAGAAGAGTGAATATATTAAAGAAGTAGACTGCAAATTAAGTGAGTTCACTGTCATTTGTGCCTAGAACAAAATCTATAGGAAGCCAGTGGAGGAGAGGATGCATTAGCCCATCCTCCTGGGCAAACAAGCCTCATTAAAAGTTGGGGGCAGTAACGCAGCATTCTCTTGCCTCGAAGTTTCTTGTGAGTGATTATTAAACAGAGGATCCCTTGCCTAACATTTTTCACTGTTACTTGCAAATAGAGTTGAAGTGGGGAACGCTATTATGTCGAAGTATCATTAGGAAGAAGCATCATTCAGATGACTCCTGATGGAAATTGGAAATGCAGAGGAAGGGCAAGGGCACAGTTACTGGTACAGTCAATATCTCCGTCAGAGTTAAGGATGGTTTGGAAGGTCAGTTCCAAGGAAACAGAATGGCTCTTTGCAGTCAGAGCTGTTTTCTCTGGCTCAAATAGGGCTGTTGGGGCTTGCGCTGCGTCAGAACACTCGATGCAGTTAATTTACTCCTAACATAGCTGTGAAGCAAACCTGGAATTGTTAGTGTGTGACTGATAATGGATTGTCTCCTGGGCAGGCAGGATAGGAAATGTGCTTTCTTAGAACTGAACAGAGTAGGAATGCAAGTTAAACACTGATATTATTACTTATCTTGCTTTGCTATCTTTGATTCCTCTCCTCTTAAATACAAAAAGTGGTTAAAAACAGCTTTTAAAATAAAAATAGTCAAAGAGCTAGTGTAAAAGCAATGACTAAATGTATTAAGTTCAGAGCCCACACACACGTCTCGCAGTAGTTCTGGATCCAGCACATCAATACTCCCATATGTGGGGGGTTGTGGAATGCTTAATTTTTAATTGAGTCATAATATTTCAATTTTTCCTTCCCCTAAATCTTTGATACTAGGCTAATTTCCAGCAGAAGTGAAAAGGGAGTAGAGGCTTTCAAGATCTGCTCCTAGCAGCTTCCTGAGTGCAAGAGGCTGGCTAGCAAAGAGAAACACTCAGTACTCCCACCGAAGGAAAAGCTCAGTTGTGAATTGAAGTCTTTTTAGACACCAGAAAATTCATGCGGGAGAGAGATTATGAGTGTTCTAGCTGTGGGAATTTCTCCCTTTAAAGTTGTTCTTTTTGACACACCAGGGTGTCCAAGTGCTGGATATGCTCTGTAGGAACCCAGGCTTTGCTAGTTCTGTTGCTCTTGAGACTGCATGTTTCACAATAAAAGAACCTCAGAAACAAGCTTTTTTTTATCTAAGTTTGGTCCAAATAAAATTCAACAACTTTAAATTCAAAAACTCAACAGCTTTGGCAGCAAATGAGGGTGTTTCACAGAGGAAATGGAGAAGATCTGAGATGATCGCATGGCTTTATGAATACTGTTTAGATCCATTTAATCTTTCGCACAGACTTTTTCTGCTGCATCCTTGGCCATAGAACATGTAAGAAAAGACCAGCGTGCGATCACTGCTGCGTAGAGGAGGCTGGCAGAGGCTTTCATTTGCATTTACAGATTTTGATGATGTTGGGAGTGAGACATGGCTGCTGTGCACTGGCTTCCTGTCTGTTTTATATTCCATACAATCATAGAATGATTTGAGTTGGAAGGGAACTTAAAGCCCATCCAGTCTCACTCCCTACCTTGGGCAGGGATACCTCCCAGTGGATCAGGTTGCTGCAAGCCCCATCCATCCTGGCCTTGAACACCACCAGGGATGGGGCAGCCACAACTGCTCTGAGCAACCTGTTCCAGGGCCTCCCCACCCTCATCATGAAGAATTTCTTCCTAATAGCTAATCTAAATCTTCCTCCTTCCAATGTAAAGCCATACCCCCTCATCCTGTCACTCCATGCCATTGTGAAAAATCCCTCCTCATAATGTGTACGTGACTGTCTCGATAATACTTGCAGGTTCTTTTCGACCAGATCTAATGATTCCAGCTTCCCATTGAAGCTGGAATACATAAAAGCTTTTGTAGTCAGTATCTGAGGTCAGGGTGGAGCTGGAACTTTGTTTGGAAGGTTTATGGATAATCCCTCCTGTTTTCCAGGCTTGGGCTGATGCCTTTCGAAGTAGCCCTGATTTAACTGGAGTCGTGCATATTTATGAAGAGCTGAAGAGGAAAGGGATAGAGTTCCCCATGGCAGATCTTGATGCTTTGTCTCCAATCCACACACCACAGCGGGTAAGCTGCAGCATTGTGTTTCCACTATTACCTCAAGATAGCTAAATGGTTGCATAAATATTCTTTCCCCTCCTGTTTCTCTGAATTTGGCTCATTTTCTCACTCCTGGAAGAACTCTTTTAATAGTGAAAGGGCATTATGAGAGGCATAATGCAGCTGCATTTGACAGGCTGTTAGGCTACTGGTGTCTTCTCTCTTGAGTCAAGCATCATTCTGAGAAAAGTTTTGGAAGGAGGTTTGTACTCTTGTCTTGTACCACAAAACCACCAGACAAATGCAGCTCATTTGTTCAGAGACAGTCCAGCAGGATATATGATTGACTTACTTCTTTTGCTCCAAAGAATGGTTATTTCTGTTGGTAATAACCCTGAAGTAAGGCTTGCCTGTCTTTTAAAGGTGAGCAGAGGCTGAATCTCTCACTGATCCCATGGTGATGTGAGACATTTATGCCTCTGAAAAGTCAGGTCTGGAAAGTTGACAGACTTTCAACTGCTGCTAGGAGGTAACTTAATGATCACAGGTGTTCTGATTAGTCACTCTGAAAAGGGAAGTTAATGAATCTTTGAAGTGGTAAATGCAAGTGATCAAGGACTGAAAGATCACAATTCTTATGTCAAGATTAATTAAATTCAGTATCTGTGTATCACATCATTTTTTTGTGAGTCTGCAGCTTAATTCCTAATTTAAATTAATTTATTTACCTTTGCCTCTTCTTTTTATTTTGCTTCACAGTTTTCCTGTAAGGGTAAATTGACTTAAATGCATGTGGGTTGGGTCAAAAGATATGGGCATGCGTTTTGGTTGCAGCTGTCTGTTTACAGGCTGGCCTGCCAGTCTCTTCTCGTAACTACACTGACCTTTTCCACAAGGTGCAATTATGTTCTATATTTGAGCATATTTGGCCTGAGGTTGCTGACAAAGCAGGCACTGTCACAATTCAGCTTTTGAACTCCTGTCTTTCTGATGTGGCAGAGTGTTCCTGAAGTTGATCCTGCAGCAAATATGCACAATTCACAGTCTCAGCAAAGGATGAGCACCAGTTCTTACTCTTCGTCTTCTCCAACGGCATATTCTGCTCCTCAAGCCCCAGCTCTGAATGTGACTGGTCCCATCACCGCTAATTCTGAACAGGTATTGGGATGATTCTTTCCAGGGAGACTCACTTAGCAGGTGAAATCATAAACCAGTTTTTTTAACTCTTTTGGCTTTGATTTCCTCCTATGTCTGACTCTATGTCATCTTTCCTCCTATTATACTGTAAAATCTTGGAGTCATAGGATCATAGAATCACAGAACAACCAGGTTGGAAGAGACCCACCGGATCATCGAGTCCAACCATTCCTATCAAACACTAAACCATGACCCTCAGCACCTCGTCCACCCACACCTTAAACACCTCCAGGGAAGGTGACTCAACCCCCTCCCTGGGCAGCCTGTTCCAGTGCCCAATGACTCTTTCCGTGAAAAATTTTTTCCTAATGTCCAACCTAAACCTCCCCTGGTGGAGCTTGAGGCCATTCCCTCTTGTCCTGTCCCCTGGCACTTGGGAGAAGAGCCCAGCTCCCTCCTCTCTACAACCTCCCTTCAGGTAGTTGTAGAGAGTAATGAGGTCTCCTCTCAGCCTCCTCTTCTCCAGGCTAAACACCCCCAGCTCTCTCAGCCACTCCTCATAGGGCCTGTTCTCCAGCCCCTTCACAAGCCTTGTTGCTCTTCTCTGGACTTGCTCCAGAGCCTCAACATCCTTCTTGTGGTGAGTGGCCCAGAACTGGTTTGGATTGGAAGGGACCTTAAAGATCATCCAGATCCATCCCCCCTGCCATGGGCAGGGACACCTCCCACTGGATCAGGTTGCTCAGAGCCCCATCCAACCTGGCCTGGGACACATCCAGGGATGGGGTAATCTAGGCTTTCCAGGCACTGAGTCTCTTTGGCCTCCTAATGGCAGCAGTTACGAAACCTCACAATCTGACACACCAGACCACTGAGGGGTTGTGCAATGGGGTAGCAGTTGTTCTCATTAAACCACCCTTCTTTAAAGGTGTGGAATGCAGGAAGTCTAGCAGGGAGGTCCGTCTGCATCCTAAGACCCTTCCAAGTGCCCTAATAAAGGATCTTTTTTCTCTGCAAAAATAGTAACTACCAAGCCAAAGTTCCTGCTCAAATCTTGTACCTCTTTACCCACACTTGAGTGAGGCACAGTGAAACTGAGGTCTGGTTTTGGCTGTTGTTTTCAATTGCCACACTTCCATACAAGCACAGCACATCTGGGTTTGTGGCGATAGAGTGGTTCTATGAAATTCTTTTCTGTTGCTTTTCTAAAACTCTTTCTTGGGTAAACTTATCTCTTTACATTTTATTTCCTGCTCGAATGCCTGGAGCCTCAGATATCAAGTCAGACTGGACCAGAAGCGTCACAAAGTTAATTCTTGACAATTATCTGCATAAACCAAAAGATTATGCAGTATTTGGTTGGTTTTTTACCCCAACTTAGATTGCCCGGCTGCGCAGTGAACTGGATATTGTTCGTGGGAATACAAAAGTCATGTCTGAAATGCTGACAGAAATGGTACCTGGACAAGAGGATTCCTCAGATCTTGAGTTACTCCAGGTAACAGTTTCCTAGCAAATATGATTCTCATCTTTTCTGTGCTTGAGTTTCTCGGGGGTGTGGTTTTTGTTGTAGATCACTTCATTGCCTTGGTTTACATAATGAATATGGGCTGTCCTTGACCTTGGTTAGTCTCATCACTTGATATTCTTCAGTTGTTAAAGCTTCCAGGGACAAGGGTTAGCTGACTTCCCTTGAAACATGTTCTAGTGCTTTCTTCCCCCTGTAGCTAGAATTTTTTTCCCCATGTTGAATATGAGGTCGTCTTTAGCACAAAGCAGCTCAGAACTGCCACAGAGTCTGTAAGCCCTGAGCACTTCTGCTTGTTTTACATCCTCCATCGTCATCATTTGTACAGTGTCAAAACATTCCCAGTCACCATACAGTAAAAAACACTCCATGTTTCCAGATGGACTAAATATTGCCAAGGGTCTGTGAATTCTCTGCCACTTGGAATCTTATATATGAGCTCACTGTCTTTCCAGAAAATGTGCTGTAGCTTCTCCTGAAGGTAGTGCCTTATGGCAAGCTCTCAGGTGAAGTTTTGTGCTGTTTGGAGGGTCAGACTGTGTAATCAGAGTGGGGTTTGTTGCTGGGACGTCTCAATCCAGTGCAGCATTTATTATGTCAAGAGAGAAATTGATATAAGTTGAGCTCATGTCTCAGGCATCATACCTGTTTCCCTAGGCCCAGTGGTAGCAGGATGGCCCTTGGGCTGAGGAGAGTAATACAGTACCACATGCCACACAGAGGAGGAATGGTGCGATCCAGCATTCCAGCTGCTGCCCTTAACGTGGTATTTGCCTTTCGACAGCTTCAGAAATAGGTTTCTGTTTTGATCCTCCAGCAGGGAGATTGGGCTCCCACAGCAGCACATTTGGAGGAAGGCAGGGAATTGCACTCTGTGATGCATCAGAGTTTTGAAATCCATCCAAAAGCTGGTTTCTCCCATGCAGTGGTATCATGTGTTCATCTCAGAGCCGTCATGGCAGCTGATGAGAGGCTTTGCGATAGAGCATTTCAGTTGCTGCCCGTTTGGGTCAGACTGCTCAAAACAAAAGAAGCTTCCAGGAAACCACAACAGACCAAAACCAGCATAGAACAGTTTGCTTGCGTTCAGAAACAACAACTAACATCTTGACAGCGTAACCTTACAGCATAGCTTTAAGGTGAAAGAACTTGATCATAAAATGGAGTGACAGCAACGGTTCTTTCTTCCAACTGGTTCCCTTCCTTGACTGACGCATCCTAAATCTGAATCACAGAGCTGGGGAGAACCCGGTTTTGATCACAAAGGATGGTTAGTCTTTTAAAAGCTGTGAGCTGGGTGCTGCATGCAAGGACTCCTTGCTTTGAGGTTTATATAGCCCTCCTCCTTAAATAATTCCTGACATTTTCTCCAACAATCAAATGTAAACAGCTTGCTAGTGAGCCAGCTCTGAGCAGAATAGATAGGTACTGTCAGCCCTCTTGGAAAGGCAGCAAACAAACCTCTGAAATGTCACAATCTGCTTCTAAAGTGATGGGATCAAAACTGACATTGGAGAACACATTCCTCAAGCTGTTAAGGCAGCTGGATTGCGCTAGGTGAAATTTATCCAGAGCTTAGGATGTCAGACCAAGCAAGGAAAACAAACACATTTTTGCTTTCATCCTGAAGGTTGTGTACCAACAAGTCATCCTTGTTTAGTGCTGAATTTTTGCTGTGAAGTGGAGCTAGGGAGGGGTAGAAGATGACAGAGGGACATGCTTTAGTTGAAATGTCAGTGCTTATTGAAAGAAAGCCGTGAGCCTAATCAGTGGCGCCGTGCCATATGTCACGTTTCCTCTTGTAGTTCCTCCTCAGCAGACCAGTTGTGACCTTTCATCTCAAGGCCATTCAGGAGTAAAGAATTCTACTAAGTAACTGGTGATGGAAGGGATGTCCTGGAAGCATGAGAACTCCTGGTTTGAGCAAACTCAAATCTAAATTTCTCAGCATGAGAGACTTCGAAAATAAAGGCCCTTACTCTGTATTCCTTAATATTTTCGTCTGTGATTCCCCACTACCGTTTTTGCAGTCTCTTGTCTCTGGATTTGCTCAGTTGAAGGGAGTATTTCTGTGTGTAGTTCAGTACTAAAGTATGTGTGGATGTCACTTCTTTTCATACTCTTGCTCCTTGTTTTGTGTTCATCCTCATATTCTCAGTAGTTGGTAAGTTCTGTGTCCCCAACACTTCTCTTCCCAGCACACACTTAGCTACCTGACATAACCCTTATGAACATTTTTCTCCTACTTCTCCCACCATGGGCATCTCTTAGCTTTTAAGGACAATATTGCCAAAAAGAGCAGATTGAATTTTCCTTGAAAGCTCTCTTCTGGAAAGCTGTTGTATTAATGTGTTTTATTCTTAAAACTGATCGCTAAAATACAGTTATTTATTTTCCGAAGTGCTCAAAGTTAAAGAAGAATCAGGATGTTGAATTGTAAATAGGCTCTCAAGGTTTTCTGCCATCGTCTCTTGAAGGGCATGTTTGATTAGATGCGCATTTGGGTGACATTTAATCATGCAAAGATAGACTTGTCTTAGTGTTTCTCAGCTGGGGGATATGTTTGGCTGTGAACAGAGCTCAACGAAATCTACTTATTGCTAGCTGCTTATCAGTGTGTGTGCACAACGGATTCCTCCTAGGAACTGAACCGAACCTGTAGAGCTATGCAACAGAGAATTGTGGAGCTTATCTCACGAGTGTCCAATGAAGAAGTCACAGAGGAATTGCTGCATGTGAATGATGATCTAAATAACGTCTTCCTCCGATACGAAAGGTGGGGCTCCTTTAACCATCAGCTATTTACATTCATTCTGGGTTTTCACTTAAGATAGATGGGGTCGGCAAGAGTTGGCCGTCTAGCCAGCATAAACAAATGCAGAGAACTGAACCACAGAAAGCATTTACAAGGTCTTTTTTTGGTCTTTTATGGTAACATTCCTGTTCTGGTTGTTTCCTTTAAAGCTACAATTTACCTTTTTTTGTCCTAGCCATTGAATTTGTGTGGGCCATATCTGTAAAGTCCAAGGCAACCTTGTTCCAAACCCTCTGAACCAGCTGAGATTTGAGTCTGCAGGTCCCAGTTGTGTGGAGCTGTACAGGCGTAGGGACTTGGGACTGAAAACAGTGCCGCCACCATCAGTAGTTCTGCTTGCAATCTTGGACTCTGCACAAATCCTTGTGCTGCTTCCCTGCGTAGGGAGGCTCCCGTGAGCTCTCTGTGTCTTCTGATCTCTGAGCTCTCTGTTTCCATGACTGGTGTAAGGGGAGCTGTCTGAGGTGGGCGTGATCTTTGTGAATGTTAGAGGTTTGGTGTTAAGTAACACTTAAAGTCTTGAAGAAAGCCTGTCTTGCGCAGAGCTGAGTTTTTGAGGAGTCGGTCTATGGGAATGGTCCCCAAGGGCGGGACTTGGGTCACAGGACTTTCGACATGTTAGACAAAGGCCCTGTCAGCCACATCTGCTGCAGTAGCTGACACGTGATGCAGCAGTCTTGGGAAAGTTTAATCTTCCCCTTAATGACAGGCTTGGGAGGGCGGCACTAAAGAGAACCCTTTGTTCCTTGCTCCTAGCGCAGGGCTTTGTTTCTCAAGCCTTTAAAAATAAATTGGCCTCGAGATCTGTGAATCTGTGCTGTCACTAAGTCTAAAAAGAAGACTTAATGCCCTCGATTTTGTCTTTGATTTAGTCTTTCAGAGGAGATAGCGGCAAACTTTGAAACAAATGCTGGCTTTTTAGGTGAAATGGTACGTGTTTCGTGCACGAACATGATTCTACAAGTAGCAGAGTGTGACTGTCACCGAGGCTTAGTCTGATCACCCATAATATGTTTTCTGTTTTCCTCCATCTGTGACTTCGCTGGCTGGGGCTGATGTATTTGTAGTCATTATACGCTGAGAGGCGAGCTGAGTGATGTTAGGGAGCTGTTTGTGCTAGAATAGCTGCACTGGTCTGAGCGTTTCAATAAATTCCAGTTCCTCCTCTGCTATTCCACAAGCTCCGCATTCATCACGCTGATTTCTAGTACGGGTGCCGAGCTCTGTCAGTGACTCAAGCAGGAGCTCTGGCCTTCGCTGTGAAGCTTTAGATGTCAACAGACGTGTGGTTTTGGTGAGAAATAGGGGGTGGGAGGCATCTTAGGTTTCCAGCTAGGGGAGCTGGAGTTCCAGTAATAGTAGGCACCCACAGTTTCCTAAAATGGAAATTTGGGCCTGAATTTGATTTTGCTGCCTTTTAAGTCTGCGTTTTCCTCTGTTACATTAAGAAAACACGTTAGTTTGCTTGAGATTCCCTGTTGTATTTTCTCCATCTGGGAGAAAACCCGCAGGATTGTGTGAATATTCTGAGGTTTTTTACTGAAAAGAGAGGTTACATGTGAAACTGCTTTTAAATGGGGACAAATCTTGACCTCAGTGAAATCATAGTGCGTTTCTTGGTAATGAAGGAGGAGATTGGAACTTTATTACTTCCCTTTCTTGGGAAGTACCAACCTGTTTGAACATCAGCTCTGAGGATCTCTGGGCTGAGCCAGAATGGTTTAAGAAACAGCTCTGCTAACCATTGTTTCTCTTGCCCTGCTCCGCCTGGGTAGGGCTGTGCTGGCGTTTGTAGGGCTTCTAATTTACACCTATTGCAGCAAGAGGGAGCTGTTAAGTGGGAGGAAGACTTGCTGTTGTGCTCAGCTTATTTAGCTGGGAGCATCAATCTTGCTGCAGTTCCTCCTGTCCCTTGGCTAAGAGAAGAGTCGATCATGAAGCACTTAATGGAAGAAAACAACCCAAACCCAAAGATAAATCCTACAGTGGTTTTCAGGCATGTGTGTGCTGCAGGATTGGATTAATCAACTTAATGTCCACATTTGCCAAGAAGGCAACTTCTGCAACTCCCCTCCCCTTATCCTGGCTTGGAGTTAAAGCTTTCAGGGTTCCCTCTAAACCCGACAAAAACTGTTCGGTAGCAAGCATGTCAAGGCTTTGTTATAAACTTGTGTTTTTCGTTGTTTATTGGTGGCTTTGATAATCCATGTCGGGTTTTTTTGTTTATTTCCGAACAGATTTGAACGATACAGATCGGGACGCTCAACACAAAGTGCCAGCAATGGAGTAAGTACCTAACTGGGCTGTACCGGCCCTACTAACATCACCAGTATCAGACCTTTCTCCTGTCCAGCCCTGTCTCCTGCTGAAGTGACTGGTACTGGCTGCCAGGAAAAGACTGTAAGGACATGGCAAACCGCAAGGGACAACTCTCAGGAAGACACTATACTAAAACATCTCTGTGTTTACGAACCTTGATGGGTTTCCTTTCCTCTGTTAACTTTTTTGATTGCTTCTGAGTCTGTGTGGACCTCAGGCATTCACAATGTCTTTAATCAGTGAATTCCAGAGTTTCTCTATACATTTTTGCATATTTATATGGGTGTTTGTATATAATAAATATTTTGTTTACATTTGATCAAGTCACTTAATGATTTTTATTTGCTCCACCTAATTCTTGTTCACCGTGTCTCACAATACTGCTATTTAGTTTAATTTTCTTCATGCCATTCAATTTTAGGAACTTCTCTCATCTCCTTTTTCAGCAACCACTTTCCAAACGGGCGAGTTGCAGCTCTAGTTATTCATTCAAGGAAAACTATTTTGTAGTTGTTTCAAAGTGCTCAACATCTGAGTACGTGATGAATTCAAACGTAGCACTATTACATTTTCTGTTCTGCATTCTTCTATCCATTTCCCTCTATTTACTTTGCCTGTTTGACTGCCACTTGTACTGCAGCGTAATGTAGACTGCAGCCCAGGCTCTGCATTGTATCTTTAGTCGCAACAAAGAAGTTTTGCTTCTGAAAACAGGTCATACCTAATGGGGAAGATGGTTGCTAGGTCAGTTTGACTTAGATCTGATGTTGATCTGGTGTTAAAAGCAGTGGAGAACACAGACACGTTGGCTAAATCTGAAGAGATGTGGATGACCTCTAGGAGTGTTTGCTGCTGTGATGAGCAGTGAAACTGAGGTTTTTAGTGGCTGATCCTTTTTATTCTGCACTCATCCTGGTAGTTTCTAAGAGAGTGGTCCATTTGGCAGTATGCAAGAGAGGTCTTTTTAGGAACCACCCGTTATTTTTTGGTGTTTAATGTTGCACCACAAGAAGAAGTCTCTGACCTGAGTAACTTGTTGTGTTTCTTGTGTCCCAACAGGTACTGAATGAGGTGACAGAAGATAACTTAATAGATTTGGGTCCTGGCTCTCCAGCTGTGGTGAGCCCAATGGTGGGAAACTCAGCACCTCAGTCGTCTCTTTCTTCACAACTTGCAGGGCTTGGTGAGTACCTGATCTAAACAGTGCTGTGAACGTGAGGTTGCAGGACATGGACCTTTTCAGGCCTAACCAGCTTGTGGGCTTTGGACAGCATGTAGGGGCTGCTGGGCAAGCCAGGTGATTGTGCTATCTAGTCTAAGTAGTTGCTGAGATCCCTGCCACAAGCTGTTATCGCAGTGGGCTCTTGGGATTTATGAAGGAGCCGTTATTCACCTGTGGCTCAGGGAGCTCTCCACCGCCTGAGTTGCCATGTAGCCTTCAGAAAGTTCGAGTACGTGGCTTACAGGATTAGAAAGGCTTTCCCACTCCCCCACACTGTAGTGATCTGTAACTGGAAACCAGCCTGGCACAAAGTGGGGTATTTGTTAACCAAAGGGGAGACTGAAATCCAAGGCAAGATTGTACTAGGTGCTTTTATTTCTGTTTAGGTATAGCTCTCCATGACGTCAGTCTGGTGAACGTTCTTGATTCCCATTCTACAAATAATGTTTGGAACCTTTGGATGAGAGGTTTTATGAAACTGTAGGTGTTTTGCACATGAAGTCAAAACAAAGATTGCTTTATAGGATCGCTTGATTTGGCTGAAGGTTCTCCACCTCTTTCAGCCCTGTACCAGTATCCTGTCACTTGATTTGAAGCTGTTGGTTTCACAGTCAGTAGCTGAGAGACAACACTGAGGAGAAGACTGGTATCCAGGCCCAAAGTTTTGGACTGTGTTAGTGAATACCAAATATCTCTGAACAAGATTGGCAGTGGGTGCACTCCAGTTCCCAAATACTGCCCTCTCTTTGAGGACTAGGTATGATGTGGTGCTGCCAGGAGGAATAAGGCAATCTCTACACTTAAGAAATGCAGGATTAGCAGTCACCAGCCTCTTCTGGACAGAGCTGTGCTCAGTGCTGCAACTGTTACCCGATGATATCTGTGCCTGCCCAGTACTGTAACCTACACCATCGTGGCAGTGGTGCTTGCGGATGGTTTGCTGTTTCATTGGATCGCTTTTTTTGCCTCTGGTTGCAGACTTGGGTACGAACAGCGTCAGTGGGACACTCAGCAATCTCCAGCACTGTAATCCTCGTGATGACTTCGACATGTTTGCACAGACGAGAGGCAGTTCCTTGGCTGAGCAGCGAAAGAAGTACGTCAGAGATTGTCTTTAGCACATTTTGAGTCACGGCATCACTATTTTCTAAGGGTGTAAATCTGAAACTTCTCAACTTTGTTCCATACTCAAAAAATAGTTTCTGTGTACGTTTTTGTGCTTTTAATCCAATCCCTGTCCTATTGGTCATTATTAGTGGAGCAATTCCTGCTGCTGGGCAAAGCAGACTGCCTGAGTAATGTTATTTGTCTGTCCTGGTTAATGAGCTCACTGGGAACTTGGAAATGAACTTTTACTTCAGCAGATGCTTCCTCTCATAAAAGCTTGTCATCCCATCCACCCCTCCAGTGCTTGAGACACAGGAGCGTAACGTTCCTTACCTGTGCTTTGGTGACTGAGTTACTGTCATCAAGGGCTTGGAAGCAGAACTGCCATCCAGTTACTCTACCTTTGGCCCAGCAGACAGACTCTCACAAGCTGACTAGGCAGTGTACTTTGCCCGGCTGCCACGCTGTCCCTAATTTGTTTATACACATCAGGCTTATGTCTCTAGAGCTGCAAGTCTGGCACTTTCACTTTGATCCCTGTCAAGTGAGATTCAGTAAAAGACATACTCAGGTATTTTTCTTGCATGTATTATTTCTTGCCTCCTCAGGTTTCAGGTTCTAGAGGGTGTAGTGGCCACCAGCAGCCAGAACATCATCAATACCTTGTCTCAAACTAAGAAATATTTTCAACTAGTTTAGTTCAGACCTTAGCAGATTGTCAAAAAGCCACCAGCTCTGGAAAACTCAAGCCAGCAAACTTATTAGGATTTTCTATTTGCAGTGGTCAGTGTAGCTGTTGGTACTGCCTGAGCTGTAGCACCAGGGTTGAGAAGATGTGCTCTGCTGTAGAGGTGTACATTGTCCCTGGAGATTTCAGGCTGAGCGCCCTAATGTGTAGTCAGAAAGGAGATGGATTGCAGAGAGACCTAATGGAGGTCCCTCTATACCTTGTGCTAAATGAAGCACGAAACTAGTCTTCCCACACTGCACCGTTATCTCCTTCTGTGAGCTAACGGAACAAGGAGCACATCAACCTGTGATTTCACAAGGCGGGATGGCTGTATCTTCCTTGGATTGTGCGCTGTATAAATGGAGCAGCAGTAAAGGTGTGAGCGTGTAGGCGAGAGCCACAGGGTGCTGCGTTTGGAGCTTGGGAGAAGCCAACAGTGGGAGGGGAAAGTGCTCCTCCTGCTCAGACACACGGCTTCTCCCAGGGGCTGAGGTACCGGCAGGTGTTGGCATCTGCTTCAGCTTGTGGCTCACCACAATGCACTGAGAGATGATGCGATTGCTTCTGTCACTTGACTGCCACGTGTCCCTCTTGTATAGCAGTTTAAGAAGCTTTTTAACAATCCAACTCCTGTAAATAATGTACTGCTTTGTGTGCTTCACTGCAGTTATGTTTCATCTGTCTTCAAGTCTCTCTCTGCCTTCCCCCTATGCATGCATCTAGTTCAGGCTTCCAAGTGTCATCTTCAAGGCTTTACAAAATGTAATCTGTAATCGGGCCTCTTTTCAGAGTCCCCTGCTGTTTTGTGGATGCAGTTATGGTGCCTCCTAACCTATTTGCCTACCGTTCATCATGCCAGTCTTATCCTTTTTGCTTCAACATGCTTACTGAAATGGAGGCAAGGTCTTATACAGAACACACTCTGCTTCTTGGAATGCACTTACTACACCTTCTTGGAATGCACTTACTCTATCTGAAGTCTTGTTAAGAAAAACAATGTGCTTTCTGATTTCCAGGGGAGTGAATCAGAGTAGCAGCTGTGTTCTGCATGGGTGACGGCTGGACTTCCTTCTAGTTCTGTGGTTTGTTCCTTTCTTTCAGTGTGACATATGAAGATCCACAGGCTGTCAAAGGACTGGCGTCTGCCCTGGATGTTCGAAAACAGAACACAGGAGGGGTAGGTCGTTGCTCTGCGTTTCGTTTTCTGAAGCTGTGTGTGGAATCCAAGCTGTGGGCAGCTGCTTTGACCGAGACTTCTCATTCTGTATTCCAGTGACATGCTTGTACTGGCTATTTTGAAATTGATATCTAGGAGCAAGTACTTGCTCAGTAATGAGCTCTAAAGAGCTGCTGCTTAGCACACCAACCTAGAAGACTTCAAAATCATACTGGGTAATTTCTCTTGTGTTCTTGCAGCTTGCCTGTGGGGGTTCCGGTTCTTTGACTGGAATCACTGCTGTGAAGAATAAGTAGGGACTATCCTGTGAACACTACTGTGCATTTGTTTGGTTTGATTTTGCTTATGAAAGCTGTTGCTGTCCTAATCTTTGAGACTTTGCTCTTAAGTGCACAGATACACGAGCAAATTACAGGGAGAGAAATGACTTTTAATGCTTTGCGTGCCTTTCCATAAACTTCCCTTGCATGCAGTCTGTTCTCTCTGTCCCAGGGCAGGCTCCTGCTCTTTTTGGGGGCCAGAAGGGGTCTGTGTGCTGTCACTTCACAGCAGCTGACACTAGAAATGTGTTTGAGAGAGTGAACTTGGCCAGCTTTGTCTGCATACCTTGGTGAAGGCAAAAGTGAAAAGAGCTTTCATGTTGTCCCTGAACACCTTTCTACCACCCTGCTTTCTAAAACCGTCCTGCTTTTTTTGAACTCAGCCGTGTGTAAGTTTTGAGAAGAGGGAGTAAGTTCAGAGCCTTTTCCTGGTCTAATATGGGTTTGTGCTGACCACTAGGGAGCACGGCAGAGCCAGTGTAGCATGGGAGAGCCAGGGCAGCATGCACACGCCTCCCTCCGGGCAGAATTGCCTCCCCATGCCCTGGCTGATCTCGCCCTACTTCTTTCATAAGTTGAAAGGGGAGTGCTGAGGGCAGCTGGCGTGCCTGGCAGCTTGTGCTCTGAGCCAGGCGGGATCTGAGTTCAGAGCCAGCTGGGGTCAGATCACAGCTGCCTGCCTGCCGGGGCCATAGTTCAGTGGTAGCAGGGCTTCGGCGATGATTTCTTACGTAGCATCCCAACCCCACAAATCTATCTGCCTGTTACTGTTCCTCTCCTCCTGAAAACAGGGTAATTTATAACCCAGGTCAGCCCTGTGACTGGTTTCAAGCCCGGCCCCACAAAAACTCAGACCAGCATTACTGAGGGAAGAGGGGGAAGCACGAGGAGGCAGGGGCTGAAGTATGTTACGAGGGGTGAGAGAGGAATTCCTGACACCAGTGTGACAGCCCAAACCTCCAGTATGACTGAGCTGTGTTATTGGCAGGCCCTGGGAAAGGAGTTGAGGTTCTGCTCTTTGTTGCTGTCTAACCAAGGGGCTTGCATTTGTCTACTGGTCAGGGGGGCTGTGTTCCCCTGGTGGCCATGGGGTCATGTCCTTATTTATTAACACTTCTCAGCCAGTTCTGCTTGAGGCACCAGTAGGACGTGTCATTCACACCAGCGTAGCTGCTGCTCTGCCCCAAGTGTTGTTAGTTCAAAGGGCTGTGTCTAAGCTAATCTGACGGTCAAAGTTTTTGGGGGCAAATGCTTTATGGGTTATGGAACTTTGGGCTCTGAGATGTTGTAGAGACTTTCAGCCTCTTTTCAAAGGTCCTGATGACTGTATCATGTAATCAGAATCGCTTGTTTGGAAATGCAGACTTTGGATGATTGGTAAACACTGCTTTTTGTCGAGCATTGTGAGGCTTATGGGTGTCTCTTCTTAAAGGAAATGAAAAATTAAAACTCTCCTAAAGTTACCAGCCCCAGCATGTGTAGCAAAAGCCTGGCAAGACACACGTTCATTTGGGTAGAGAGCTAATTTAAGAACAGCACTAGGGAGGAGCCAAAAGCTTCACAACACATTCTTCACACACGTCTTGTTCCAGCACAGTTGTCCAGTGGTAGAATTCAGCACATCCGACGTTTCTAATGTAGTCATTCTCAGAAAGGTCTGTAGAGAGATGGCTGGTCACGTGGCATTAGCTGTCTTTTAATATGATTTAGCAGCTGGAAACAAGACGAGCTAAAAATACCCTGTTTTCTTAATATTGCTTTTCCATGTTGGGAATTGCTTTTGTTGCCACAGAGTTGTTGCGTGATCACGACTGGGAGGAGAGGTGTCCAAGAAACAATCCTCCAGCATTACGCAGACAATAGATGTAGTTGGAGTGATTTCCCGCTTTTTTTTTTTTTCTCAGCACAAGTACTGAAATGAGACATAAAAGATTACAGCTGGGCTCTCCATTATCTGTGGTAGCGGGGACAGGAGAGATATCCTATGTTTACAGCTATCTGGATGGAGGCAGATGAACACACCGGTGCCTCTCCACTGAGCTAGCCTTGTTCTGGCAGGGCCGGCGAGCTGGAACTGCTGTGCTCTGCCAGTCCTAAAAAAGCCCCTCTGGAGCTGGAGAGGACTGTATGCCCAGGCCCTGGCTCAGAGGTGAGCTGCTGAAGGACAAGGAGCTGTCTTGAGAGCCTTTGTGTTGTTGTGCCATGCGGTCTGTAACCTGCTTGGAGGAACTGGATGCATCAGCGGTCTTTTAACCTCTGTCGCTCTTGGAGAGGGGTAGGTTGAAAAGCTGCCAGAGCACTGCAGCAAACTGCCATTCCTTACCCTCCCAGCAAAGCCATCGCTAGAGCTGTCCTGCAGTTAGAGTTTGGGGCAGAGTCTGCTGAGATCGAGGAGGTGAGCAGGGTGTGCTGCAGCTCACAGCTTCCTGGACAAGGGAAACTCCAGCCTGTGATGCCAGTAAAATCCGACAGGTTTATTAGGTTGTATAGCCTACACTTTTTCTTCTTCTAAGAAGATGACAAACATCAGCCTCACTGCTCATCAGTGATTTGTTTTTAATATCAACATGGAGGAAGTGCCAAAATTCTGTGAAGTGTCTGTAGGAAGCACAGAGGTCGGGGAGAGGTCTGTTCCTCCAAGGTAGGAGCCGACAGGGGGATGTGGCTGCTGCCAGGAGCTGCCACTCTGTGTGCATGTATGTGTGTGTGTGTGTGTGTGAAGTTTTTAACTTGCTGCTGTTGTGTTACTTTATCATGGGTTATTGCTGTGGTTTCTCTCTTTATGGACCTTTCTGTTCTCAACACAGAGGAGAGGTAAAGGTGGGAACTCAGACATGGAGCCCATAGACAAGTGGCTAATTACACAAGGAATGGTGAGGACTTCACCAGTGAAGCGATTCCTGCTGCCCACCCCAGTCCCTTTACCTAGAATAACCATCCTCCATTCACCTCTTGTCCTGCCCTACTGAACCACCTGAAATCAGACAGTACAAGGAGTTTATTTCCCACTTACATCGTTACCTGGGGCAAAGGGAAAGATTTGCACTGATTTCTGGTATATACAGTGCAAAGGCCTGTAACCAACTGAATCATTTTTAGGATCCCACGTCACCTCAGAAGAGACTCGGGGATCCATTGGTTCCTTATACTGTCTCGATTTATTTATGCAGTATCCACTTTTCAAGGGATAAACACAAGTCTCATGGATCTTGTTCATAAAGAGGACACTTTCTATGTGTCTTTAAAGCAGCCTTTTCTGGTAGTGCTTAACTTCTTGGTCTGGATTAAACACACGGAAGTTGTAGGATCATACTTCATTGAATTGAGTAACATGGGGATAGTTCTTTATGAAAGAAAGGTGATGGGAGAACTGCTACCCAGACTGCCATCTTCCACCCCAATGGCATTAGGATTCAGACTCCAAAAGATACGGTAGTGTTTCTGGCTTTAAGGATTTAATTCCCGTGTCTAGTGATGCCAGTGCTCAGATAAAATCAAGCTTCTAAAGATCACTGAATCTCTGCACGTTCTGACCTTGTTTGAAGTTGTCTTTCATCAACGTGCTTGCAGAGAGAAGTTCAAAAGCCTGCTTTGAGCGCAGAAGTCAGAGGCAGGTAAAAAATAGCCTCAGCTATGCCTTAAAGCCAAGTTCTAAGACCAATTTTTTCTGTTCGGACAACGTAATCCATCACTTTAAGTGTCTGAGATTAGTACCAGTAATGTGACCTGACTGTACCGAGTCCTCCTGAGATGGTCCTGGCAGCAGTGAGCACAGTTTGGTGCAGATGGTCCTGATTGCAGAGAGGTGCAGGATTCCCTTTGGGCTGGGGTAGGGCTGGGCTTCAGGAGGCCCTTGGAGCAGGAGTGCCTCACTCCAGGGAAAACCTTGAATGTCCCAGGCTTAAATTGCCCAGTGTTTAAGCAGTTTGCCCAGTGTTTAGAGAGCAGCATCCCAGCAGGGTTAGGGTTGAGAAGATTCAGCGTGCGATATCAAAGTGCATCAGCTCTGTGAAACATGTTGCATTTGTTCTTCTAGACTTAGGGCAAATCCAGACTGTTTCTGAGGAGTATCTTGTGAATTTGCAGTGGTTTGCAGGGCTGGTGCGTGCACAGGTTGGGCATGTGTGTGCTGTCGTATCTGCCTGCCCATGCAAGAACCTAGAAGCTGTCCTGTGCCTGCAGCACACATGGGTAAGCCCAGCTGGAGGTGCTTGTCCTTGGGAGCTAGAGTTTATTTCAGAGCTTGTCGGAGATCCAGAGCTCGTAAACTGAGAGTGAAAAGCCATAAAGTGAGCAGCGCTTGCTCTGCCTCTGTTGACTGTGGTTCTGAGAGGCTTTCACTGTTTGCTGGCTCTGCTGCAGCCGGAGATGTTCTATGCCACTGTTAGATGTACATCCATAATGAATAATCCAGTGATTTAGCTAGTTCCTCTCCTTTGCTTTTCCACTGTTTACAAGAGCAGGGAAGCATGAAATCGGCACCCCTGCTGTTCACACCACTCACACCACTGCTTTATTAAAAAACCAAACACAATATTCATTCATTGGCTTGTGGTTATTCAGTCTGGAAAAAAGGATACTGCAGCACTTACAGAGGCACACAGATTTGGGGAGGGAAGGGGGTCTGTCTGTCCAGCCAGTCGCTGCTCTTACAAGCCTTTCACCTTGTTTGTATGCTAAATATGAGAGCGAAATACCTAAAATAAACCCAAACTAATCATTAACTCGGTTTCTCTCTTAACTGGCTGTAGTTCTTAACCGTATTTATTAATATGACCTTGTAGCATTTGCAGTACCAGCAGAATAACTAGAATCTCAGGTATGAACTTGATGTGCACATTCTTTGTACTTTTGAGATGAGGAGGGAAAGAGGAGTGAGCTGACATGGCCGTTGCCTGTGCCTGTACAACACTGAGACCACGGAGAGGGTGTTCTGCCCTCATCACCTGATGTTGTTCTTACCAAACTGCAATACATTGAAGCTTAGCGTTGAGTTCCTCCCCCTCGATTTCTGTTCATTCTGGTTCACCACACAACTTTGCAGAGGGAGACTCATTCAAAGCTCCTCGTGTATCCTCCTAGTAAATCTGACGGCATAGGTTCTGTTCCAGGCTAATGTGCAGCTCAGTTCTGCTGGAAGGGTGACGTCAGGACCATGGAGACGCAAACCAGACTTCTATCCATTCCAGCTATGCCTACAAAACTAGCGTAGACTGAATGATACCCACAGAAAATGTTCCCGATTCAGACATAAATCAGAGATGTTGGTTGAGCTGTTCATGTACTGGATCTGTTTGCAGGTTTAGTTTTTGCGAGCTAGACCGTGCTGGTGTCACACAGCAGTCTGTACCAGCAGCTTTTAGGCACAGACTTTAGCATAAGGCCACCACATTTTAGCGCAGGTAATTCCAGTTCCCTTCTCATCACTTTGGGCAGCTATTGAGATTTGCATGGATATATTCATTATCTAGAATAATCCATCACCCCGCTCGCATGCCGAATGGGTGTTTGTTACCAAGGTGTTGCTTAAGCCACCCTGTTATGACAGGCATTGCTTGGGACTGTGGCAGGGAAAGAATGAAAGCAGAGAATTCACAGAAGGTGATCGAAACAGCCTTCAGGATTGCATCTTGGCCACCAGCAGCATCCCTGGCTAGTAAGGATACTCTTCTCTGTAGTAACGATATGGGAGTGAAGATTAAATGAAACCTTTGCTGAGATATTGTTATCAGTAATAAAGTGAGATGCCGCGATGTACACCTTCAACAGAGAGATGGGGACTAAGATTGGAAATATGTTGGGTAACATGAGACTGTTGAAAGACAACATCTTCTTGGAGACTGAGATGCTTGAATTGTGGACAGACTAAGAGATGAATGTTTATGTTTCTTCTGTGTGGTAGAACCCCTCTCTCTTTTGAAGGCAAGCAGATGTTCCTTTGTTCCGAAGACCCTGTGGGTTTCATTACCTGTCCAGGCATTGCATTTTACAGAGTGCTTTGCGAGGGCAATCTGATAACCCAATGTGAGCGAAGGCTGTTGCTGACGGGATGTGCCTGTCAGATCCAGACTGGCTCGTTGTTGTACGGGCACATCAGGCTGTGTCGGGGAACACCCTGTGCACCTGAGCTCTTGCCTTCCCCATCTATGTGTAAACACAGTTACAAGCAATCAAGTAGCTAATTAAATCCTTACATGTGAAGTCAAACGTGTTCTAATATCGAGGCCAGGCAGCTATTTCAAGATCACAACAGCTTTAAATAGACGGTAAGGCTGCAGTCGTAAGCTGGAGTAGAGCGCTAGTGTGCATCTTCGTGCTGCCGTTCTGCTGCTGTAGGAGCAACAGACCTGCCTTTACGATCGCTAACTAACGGGGAGCAGCGAATAGCTGCTAACCAAGTACTGGTGTCAGCTCAGTTAAACATGAGTAAGAAGTGGGATTAACTAAGCTACTACGAGACAGTAGTCTAGCAGCAATTAGCATGAACCTTGTTAAACGTTTTGAGAACATTAATGAGCTCACCTAGAGACCTGAATTGTCATTTCATACCTGCTTCTTTTCCAGTGGGATCATTTTTAATAGAAATATAATGTGATAATAATAACCTAAAAGTGTCTTTTTAAGGGTAGAATATTGGATTTTATGATTTCTGAGGAGATATATTGGCAACACTCTTTGGCTTTTGATTGCCAGTGAGAACACCAACACACTCTGAATTAGCTAAGTATGAACTTGAATTCCAGGTTCTGGTGGGTTTTGTGGGACTGAATGCTCGCTTTTGTTCTTCCAGCCTTCCTATTCCGTTTCCCTTTCAGGACTGTTGAGATGATCCCATTTGCAGGATTTTCCAAAGACTAAATAAAGAAGGAATTTGGACAGGGAGCCCAACTTTTAATTAAAGCCAGCTACCCAAAAAAATATGTTGTGACTTGATTTCCATTTACTTTGAGTGTAGACCTTTAAAAGAGAAAGCACCATGTCGTTACAAAAACAGCTCTTGCAGCCAGCGCTGCCTATCTAGGGAGCTGCTTTGCCAAGGCCGAGAGCTTCACTAGACCGTGTATGTTTGCATAACCAAAGTATTAACGAGACGGTAGCCCATTCTGGAGCTATTTCCATGGAGTCTCTGGCTGCCGCTGCTGTTTGTTCCCAGAAACTGTTGTCTTTTTTAATGTGTAAACCAGCTAATTCATTTTCACATTGCTTCTGTTGTGTTGTAGGGGATTAGTTTTAACAAAACTCCCCTCTGCGTTTTTCAGTTTAGGGCTTCTGGAAGGGGGAGATTTGCCAAATACACAACGGACTGGCAAAAAAATGAGCTTCTGTGTGTGGTCACTTTGAAATGAAACAGAAATGGTACAACACTGTTTTAAAACTTCTAGTTACTCTTGAGAGTTTCCCCCTCTCTTTATCCTTTAACAAATGAAAGCTGATACATTTAACCTATTATTTATAGGGGGAATGGGGCTCAGAATCTGAGGGAAGTAAATCAGAAATTTGGGCATGGAAGGAGCGATAGATGCAAACCCTTAGCCTTTCTGTAAGTGGGCTGGAAGATGGGGGAAGCTTTTTAAAAGGTCAGCGCTGAATAGCAAACGGCTGGCACGCTCAAATGTTTATCTTACAGCTCTCTCTGCTGCTTATATATGACCTGCGAGAAGTGTTCTTGCACTTTGGAGGCTTTTGTTTGTTTGTCGTATAAAGTAGGTCTGTCTGAAAGCAGAATTCCTTTCTTCTTTCCCCCCACTCCCTTTTTTTTCAGTCTTACAAACCCCAGCCCTGCTGAGCTGTTCTTCAAGGACTCCTGCAAACTCAAGAGTCCTGCGATTCTCAAGAATCCATTACTTGCTCAGTCGTCTGTTGTGTTTTCAGGATAACCAAGATTGGGATTTCTGTTCCTCCTAACGCAGTGACCACAGCACCATCACGCTTTTTAGAACAGCTGCCCTTATTTTATTCACAGAAGAGCAAAAAAACCTGTTATTTTCCTCCTCCTCTCCACGCAGATTTCCTTATCCTTAAAGAAACTTACATACCTTTCTGAGCTGCAAATAGCCAAGAGATGTGAAGGCTACACCTTCCAAAGCATTCTTTATTAAGCAGTACAGGAGAGAGACAGCAGTGAAATCTCTGCAGTAGGTTTTAGGTTGCTGTAAGGCTGAATAAATTCTTTGCTTTGTATCGCTGAAGCCAGTATTTTGCCAAGCTCTTAAAATAACTTGCCAGTTCTACACGATGCGACTTGTCTTTGGGAAGGAATGTGTCGGAAGATGCCTCCAGAGCCTTCCTCTCATTAATGACCATCAGGGCCAGCTTGCAACAGCTTCAACACTGTGTTAGCATTGTGCACACGTGATTCAGCTCTCTGTTGCAATTAAAAAGGGTCAGTTATCCTAAAGCTAGACCATTCCAAAGGAAACTGCAGGAACTAATTTTCTGTTTGTGATCTTCATGTATTAGCTGAAGACAAAATGACAGCTTGTGCCTCTGACCCTCTTGGATCAGTCATGTGCATTTTGTCCAGCAGCCTGCAGGGCTGGAGCCAAACCACCTTCCCGGTGCCTCTCCTGGCGCGTGGGGCTGTGGTTAAACCACCTTGCGCGGAGCCCTGGATTTCCACTCCTTGGACGTGACTAACCTACCTTAGCAGACCTCAGCTCAAGCAAAGGCTTAACAGTCCTCCTCAGTGCCAAGGGCCACTTGATTAGAAGAAAAACTTCTTGAGGAGCTCTGCTATGCAGCGTCAGCTTGTGCTGCTGCTTGTGCCATCCAGCGTCAGTCTGTCTGTCTTCCTCTGCCAGAAGTCCCTGAGAAAACCACATCCCCCAGCAAATTAATCTGCAGAGCCTCTTCCAGCTCTTCTTCGCATGAGAGGTTTCAGGCAAAGCTGTGGACAACCCCTGACACCTTTTCTTCCTTGGAGAGCCTCTCCAGCACCGTGATGTCTCCAGCCTGCCAGCCCTGCTGCTTGGCTGCCACACTCTTGCCTGGAACTTGCATGTCTGACATTGCTTCCCAAGTGTTTTTCAGATTGTCCTTGTGAGAGCTATTGTGGTGTTTTCCTGTTTACTGCTGCAGCCCTCTTTTATTTAAGCTGTGGAGTTAAGTCAGGAAATTCTACGCCTAATAGCACACAGTAATTTCCCTGCACTGACCCAGTTGCCTGTAGTGCTTTGTGCAAGAGCTGCGCTTCAGCACTCGCTGCGCTGCCTGTCACAGTCACGCAGTGTAACTTGAGCGTTTTATCGCAGGAGGAGAGGCAAACCTTCCCTGCCTTCTTCTTAAACCATCCGTGGAGGCCTGATGTGCAGGCTCTGGTGAGCCTTGCTGTATTCATAGAATCATAGAACAACCAGGTTGGAAGGGACCCATCGGATCTTCTAGTCCAACCATTCCTATCAAACACTAAACCAAGTCCCTCAAGACCTCATCCACCCGTCCCTTAAACACCTCCAGGGAAGGTGAATCAACCACCTCCCTGGGCAGCCTATTCCAATGCCCAATTACCCTCTGAGTGAAAAACTTCCTCCTAATCTCTAGCCTAAATCTCCCCTGGCGGAGCTTGTCATTGCTGGTGCTGGAGAGCTGGAGCCCAGAGGAGTGCTGTGCTCTCCTCCTCTGCTGTGCCAGGAGATGCTGCCCCATCTTCCTCCTCACCTTCTCCTTTGAGACTTCACACTGGCACATGGGTACTTCTAAAGGAGATTGGGGTTGTTCAGCCTGGAGAAGAGAAGGCTCCAGGGAGACCTGCTTAGAGCAGCTTTCAGCACTGATAGGGGCTCTAGGAAAGCTGGGGAGGGGCTCTGGATCAGGGAGTGCAGGGATAGGATGAGAGGTGATGGATTTAAGCTGAAAGAGGAGACTTAAGTGAGATCTTAGGAAGAAATGTTTTGCTATGAGGGTGGGGAGGCCCTCGCCCAGGTTGCCTGGAGAAATTGTGGCTGCCCCATCCCTGGAGGTGTTCAAGGCCAGGTTAGATGGGGCTTGGAGCCCCTGATCCCATCGGAGGTGTCTCTGCCCATGGCAGGAGGGTTGGAGCTGAATGATCTTTAACATCCTTTCCAAGCAAAACTATTCCATGATTCTATGATTTTGCCTCCGCTGCAAGGGCTGCCTTTGGCAGAGGAGTGGGGCCAGAGAGCTGGGGTGGTTTGGCTTTAAATTGTGACTCAGCAAGGCTTGGTGGTGTGCTGGGAGGAGAACCTGGAAGGAAACACAACTGTGTACCCTGGGCTCTGACTGCCTCCACCTGTGGTGAAAATCAAATTGTTTTCATAGGAGCATTGCCTGAACGTTTTGAGCCCCTCTTTTCGCTAACCCTTCACTGAGCCTAATACCTGTTTTAAAAGATAAAAGGTGTAAATTTAACATTTCAAAAGCTAACTGATATCCAGTATTCTACCCTTAAAAGCTTTTCACGATCAGGATTAGAATCATCAGTCAGTGCTGATGGTTTTAATACGTGGTCGAGAAGTTACCCGTTTTACACTGGCATCGAGTCACATCATTCCCCATAATCTTTCTCTTGTTTTTTTTTAGCCTTGTTGTTCATAATTTCCTTTCCAAGTGTTTCTTTATTTGAAATGCCAATTATATTTTGTTGCCTTTTTTTGTTTCCAGCACATCTCACATCTTTGTTTTTGTTTTTTTTCGGTTTGTTTGTTTGTTTTTTTAATCTTATTTCTGGCGTTTTCCATCGCTCTGTGGCCATGATTGTGGATGTGTTTGGGTTTTTGCCTGCCTTGCTGTTCTCTCGCTGCACTCCCTAGATCCCTGTTACACAGTCCTCTGTCATGGATGACATTGAGGAGTGGCTCAGTACCGACTTGGTGAGACTCTTTATATTTTCATTTTTTCACATGGGCAATAGCACTTGTACAGAGAACTTTAGATGCATTGCTGAGTGACTGGGACTTCTCCTAACTGGAGGCAGAGAAAATTCCAAATGGTAGAGCTTATTTCCCTTTGAGGGGGATACGCAAGCAGGGGGAGACAGGGTTGTGTTCAGCAATTCAATCAAAACATTTCTTTCCTGAGTTGGTTTATTTTCACCTCCCCATGTTAACATCACAGAATCACATGTGTTCCAGAAATCATGTCTTCCTGGTCCCTGTACAGGAGAGCATTTTAACACGTGTCATGTTTAAACATGTGCTGAAGTCTTTCTCTGCTCACCGCTGTACTTAAAGCACATGTTTAAAGCTGTATCAGCTTTGACAGGATCCAAGTACATGCTTACGTCGAGGCATGCTTTTAAGAGATGCTGGATTGGAGCTGAGATTCCTTTCAAATCGTGATGACTTTGTTAAATTGGCAAGCAGTCTTGACATGTTTCATAATGGGAATCATAAAAATAGATAACAGTCTCTCTTGAATGTTTATAACTTTCAGTTTTTCCTAGATGGTTATTGTCTGGTAGTTATTAAACCAACAACGCAGAAGTAAAAGTAACTTTTCCTTCATGCTGGAGTTTGCTTTGCTATACCAACGCTTTTGGTTTAAATGGTGGGACACGTTTATTCCAGTCTCTTTTTTAATGCAAGCATCTGATTCAAGTGAACCAAGTGCACTTTGGGGATGGGTGGTGGGTTGAGTTTCAGACTGTTCTTTTAAACATGGTTTTAGTGGACTGAACTGTTTCATAGAATCATAGAACAACCAGGTTGGAAGAGACCCATCGGATCATCGAGTCCAACCATTCCTATCAAACACTAAAACATGTCCCTCAGGACCTCATCCACCCGTGCCTTAAACCCCTCCAGGGAAGGTGAATCAACCACCTCCCTGGGCAGCCTATTCCAATGCCCAATGACCCTTTCCGTGAAAAACTTCCTCCTAATCTCTAACCTAAATCTCCCCTGGTGGAGCTTGAGGCCATTCCCTCTTGTCCTGTCCCCTGTCACTTGGCAGAAGAGCCCAGCTCCCTCCTCTCTACAACCTCCCTTCAGGTAGTTGTAGAGAGTAATGAGGTCTCCTCTCAGCCTCCTCTTCTCCAGGCTAAACAACCCCAGCTATCTCAGCCGTTCCTCATAAGACCTGTTCTCCAGCCCCTTCACCAGCCTTGTCGCTCTTCTCTGGACTCACTCCAGAGCCTCAACATCCTTCTTGTGCTGAGGGGCCCAGAACTGAACACAGTATTCAAGGAGCGGCCTCACCAGTGCTGAGTACAGAGGGAGAATCACCTCCCTGGCCCTGCTGGTCACACCATTTCTGATCCAAGCCAGGATGCCATTGGCCTTCTTGGCCACCTGGGCCACTGCTGCCTCATGTTCAGTCGGCTGTCGACCAACACCCCCAGGTCCCTCTCCTCCTGGCAGTTTTCCAGCCAGACTTCTCCCAGTTTGTAGCTCTGCATAGGGTTGTTGTGCCCCAAGTGCAGGACCTGGCATTTGGCCGTGTTAAACCTCATGCCATTGGACTCTGCCCAGCGGTCCAACCTGTTTAGGTCCCTTTGCAGAGCCTCCCTACCCTCCAGCAGATCCACACTTCCACACAGTTTTGTGTCATCTGCAAACTTGCTAAGGGAGCACTCAATGCCTTCATCCAGATCATTGATGAAGACTCTGAACAGGGCTGGACCCAGCACTGAGCCCTGGGGAACCCCACTTTTCACTTGTTTCCTTGCGGTCACCATATTCCTAGGGATCATCTCTTTCCATTACTCCTTTTGACTTCAGAGGCTGTCCCTAGATCACTTCCTACTCTTTAAAGTCTCCCCACAACCTCTTGCCATTCCCTTCTCAGTTCTTAGCCAGGAGCTGTGAGGTTCAGGCTCTGCTCCCTGGCTCTGGCAGTGGTGCTGCAGGCACGCTGCGGCACGCCAGCCCTCTGCTCCAGCACCAGAGGAGCTGACTGCACCCAAAGGAAGAAAAAACTCCTGCTCTCCAAAGCTGCCTGAAGTGCTTACATTCTGGGTTTCAGTGTTCGAGCTTGGCAGACTGAGTGGCTGTCTTCGAAATGTCACTGGGTTTCAGCTGCAGGTGGTTTTTTCAGGCCTTGGCACAGTCATTTTCAAATTTAATTACAAACTGGCCTCATTGTGTTAAAGAAACAGTAAATGTGGCATGTCCACTCCGCTTAAGCAATAGGCTTTTGTCTTTGCCATCTAAATTAATTTAGCAGGAGAGAAGATCTTACAGAGAGATACCAAGGTAGCTCTGTGCGTCTGTCATCCCCTAGATATTCTGGCTCAAAAAGAGCAAAGCAGAGAAGTGCTATAAATGCCTGAACAAGCCTGGGGATCGCGAGTGGTGCAGCTGTGACTGCATCGGCTTCTTTTCTTCTGGGTACCTGGGTCCCCATCCTGGGACCATGTGAGGATGCAGCAGAGAGGTGCCCTCTGAGAAGGTTTGGACTGGATTTTTAGTTTTCATTCTGGCTTCCTTCCCCCTGTCCTTTTTTTGTTAATGGTTCATTTCAGTTCTCTGCTTCCCAGCAGAGGAAGTCACAGGTTAAGTCAGCTAGTTGTTATTTACGTACTTACCCATTTTGGGGTACATTGGAAGAAACGCTACCTCTGTGTGTGAAGCAGTGGCTGCTGCGCATATCTTTGGCAGCCTCTGTGCAGTAGAAAGCTGGGAGATGGTAGGTGACATTTAATGCTCAGGCATCAAAAACCCTTGTGAGGCCAGCCAGTAGGTTCCCACTCTCCTGGTAGAGAGGCCAGGGTAAGCACAAATACATTTCCTTTTCAAAGCAGGTTCAACGTGAGGTTTTGAAGTAGTATTTTCATCCATCAGGTTGACGAAGGTCAAAGGTTTGACAAAGGTCAAGGTTGACAAAGGTCAAGGGATGACAATGGTTGACATCCTGACAGGTTGACAGAGATAGAGTCATAGGATGGTTTGGGTTGGAAGGGACCTTAAAAATCATCCAGTTCCAACCCCCTTGACATGGGCAGGGACATCTCCCACTGGATCACATCCTCAGACTTTTCATTTCCTTATAAAAGCACTGTTGGGAATTCACATGCTGCACTGCACGGAACTGATAGAAACGCACTGACCCCCTGACATCCCGGCCTTTGTATCTCGTGGCCAGACGCTAGCATCCTTCATCCAGCCCACTCTGGCCTTGTCTCTGTACAGCATGGGTACCAGGAAAGCTGCAATAGTTTGTATGTCATCTAAAACAAGTTCCCACAGGAGGAACGTTGGCCCTGAACTATTTTCTGGCATGTCTCCTTTCTCAGCTAATGGTGCATTTTCTTTGAAGACACAATGCAAACTGCAATCCTGACTTCTTAAAGGACTGTCTGTCAGAAAAGATGGCATTTGGTACAGTGATTGCGACTCACAGCTCCATTTTTTACCAGGCCTACTGTCTGAGGTGGAAACAGCATGGGCTGCCAGTCAGGGCCAACAAGGAAAGCTTAGCTATCCACTAACAATCTTCAGAAGCATATCTGGAGCTCATCTTCTTGCTCTGCAGCACAGTAAAATGTCAGTCACCACTGGCCTCCTGACACAGGAGCCGTGCGATGTCCCCAGGTCACCCTGCTCAAAAAGTTAGAGTGTGGAAAGGAATGGTGGAAACTGTCCAGTTGCATTAAATGTTTATAGAAGATAATAGTGAAGGTGAAGTGCTGCCTGTGTGTTCATGTGCCGTTTTGTTCCCATTGCAGAAAGGAGACGAACTGGAAGAAGGAGTGACCAGTGAAGGTAAGCAGAGATGCCTGGGGCTATGAGCCGTTCTCAGGCTAGTGTGCAGACTGAATTATCTGCTTTGATCCCTGCCAAGATGCTGACTTCTTCCAGCCTGATGTTCCCCAGCAAATGCTTCTGCATTCAGAAAGGCAGCAGGAGAGCATTTCAGGGCGAAAAGTTCCTATTTATGGTGTGAGGAGCCCTCCTGGCTGTAAGTGTTTTCCTGCTATCTTCCTTGGCTGCGCACTATGTTTATGCCAGCAGGAATGCGTCCCCAAGCTGCTCAGCCCTTTGGAATGATGTTTCCCGGCTTCTGTCACAGCTGATGGTGTAGCATGGGTTTGATTCCCTCTGCTGCCTGTGTGAGGGTGTCTCAAAGGACGTCTGTCCCCTTTCCTGAGGAAGTCAGGCTGTACAAGCATGTGTGCCTGTGAACACAGCCCCGTCGGGACACCAGGCACAGGCATTTCAGACCTCACTAACCTGAGTCCCCAGGGCTAAACGTGCAGCCCCTGCTTCTTACCTGTCTTCCTTCTTTTCTTTTGCATTGCAGAGTTTGACAAATTTTTAGAAGAGCGAGCCAAAGCGGCCGAGATGGTTCCCAATCTGCCATCCCCTCCCCTGGAAGCTCCAACCCCTCCGACAAATCCTTCCAGCAGGAAAAAGCAAGAGCGCTCGGAGGATGCCCTCTTTGCACTGTGAAGATTGTTCCTAGCTGCCCTCCCACCCCCAGTGCTCGGCAGGCGAATGTCGCTGTACAGCCACTTCGTCCTCTCACAGCTAACAACGACCCCATTCCTCCTCATGTCATAGATTGCTTTTCCTTCCTCCCCTCCCCAAACAACCCACCCCCACAAGCTGACTCTTTCTATTTAAGTCCAACACTATTCCTGCCAGACCACGATTCTCCAGCACTCGCTTAATCCCCTCCTTCCTATCCCAGCTGCACAAAACCAGCTCTTGATGCCGAAAACCCCTTTAGAATGCATGAGTACGTCACACTGTGTTGAAACAAAAGACCAGAGGGGAGAGAGCAGCCTTGCCCTTCAGTTTATGTAGGGATCATCCTCTTCTGTGGGCAGGTCCTGCCAAGTAGACTGCTCTGTCGATCAGCATGTAATTGACTGAGCTGGAATGTTCAGGAGGAGCGTGTCTTTATTTTTAGATAAAATGTTAATGTATTGGCTTTCGTGTCGGATTCGACAGCAAGGAACAACTGTTCCCCTTTCAACATGTGCTTCGCAAGTTAAAATCCTTTACTCTTCCCACTCACACATCTCCTGGTACCATATGGTGGTCGCTTTTCCCCACTTTGCGCGGCATTTCATAATCTGAATCTCACAGGGTATTTTTTCCCTTGTGTTTTATCTGGGCTCGCTCTAATTTTAAAGCAGTCTGTTGGCCATGGCCAGTAGCTCTGGCAGTTGACAGGAACGAAAAACGCTGAGCTAAATGGGTGCTGTAACGTTAGCGCATGAAGCATTTTGCTCTTTGGGAGAGCATTCTCACACGAGGATTTTTTCTAGTGTGTTTGCTTTTAAAATAGCTGGGTTATTTTTTCCTTACCTTAGATTCCTTCTTCAGTGACTGTAGAGCTCTGCATTTGTCTCAGCTGTTCTAAATAGCATCCCTGCAGACGGATGGGACTTGCCTATGGGGCTGGGCGTGACCTGATGTTCCTGGATTCCCTGCCATGCCTGGTAGGAGAGACATGCTGGATCTTGGTGGTAGGTGTGAGAAAAAGAGGCAAACCTCACAGAGCTTGTAGGAAAATGCAGAGGGAGATGGTTACCATGGAGGGATCAGCCATCCCTGCCTGCGCTGAAGGTGAAACTCCTCATTTCCTTCTAGGTTTGGGTCTGAGAAGGTGTTGGATGATTGCGCCCGAGCTGTTTGTAATTTTTGGCGTGTCCTTTGATACTGCTGCCCCTTTATTGACTCCCAGCTCCTGTGGGGCTGCAGTTTCCCTCCTGTCTGTGCAAACAAGCACATTCCCTTGCTTGCCAGAGGCATGGCTGAGAGTGCTGCTCTCCCTGGAGCTGCCAGAAGGGATTCCAGCGTGTGTGCCGGCCTGGCTGGGCTGACAGGCAGAGCTGGAGCAGGCAGCTCCAGCCGTTGCTGCATCCCCCAGTGTGTTCCTTGGTGGGAAGCCGGTGGTGCAAGGTGGCAGGACCAAACAGTGAGCTTGAACACTTCATGGCAGGGAGAATCTCCTGCCCTGTGCAGGCAGCAGTGCTCCAGCCCCTCTTTCTTGGGGCTCTCGTCATCTTGGGCAGGCAGCCACTTTCTTCTGACTTGGCATGTCTGAGCTTTCTGGGATGCTGATGTGTGTCAGGCTCTCTCAGAAGTTGTTGTGGACCAAGAAGCTGCTCTGTAAACTGCTGATGTGAAAGTAGTAGAAGCTTTTATCTGAGTGTAGTTATTTCAGCTCATAACATACCCTCTAGGGAATGCCACGCTTCGGTAGATTGTGACACATAAAACCTTTTACCAAATGGCCCAGTTGCAGCACTGATGGTCTTTGAGAGAGGTCACATTTATCTTCAGAGGGAGACATTGTTTGGTGCAAGATTTCCAGGTCATCCTAGGACAGATGTCACCTTGTGCTGTCCCTGCTCAATCTCTCCTCTCTATTCTTCCCTGCCTGCATCTTCTCCCGGGATCCCTCCGTTCGTAGCTGGGCCCAGGCAAGGCTGTTCTGCCAACCCCCCAGTACTGACTTGGCCTCTGGTTGCTGCTCTGTAGTTTGCTGCTCCCTGTCAGCTCTGCACTGTGTAGGAAGTAGCGTGGCTTGCAAGTGAACAAGGAAGATCAGTGTAAGGATGGAGACAGCTTGGGTCTCAAGCTGCCTCTTCTCCCCACTCGCTGGCCCTCTCGCCAGTCGAAGCCCTTCTGTGTGGCTCTGCAGAGAGTTTCTCTCCATTTCGTCATCTTTGTGGCTGGTGGAAAGTGCCAGGACAGTCTGCTTTGCTCACACTGCTGCTCTTGCCCGCTGCTCTCCCTGTTAAACACGATGAGCCCAGTGCTCAGATACTGCCTTCCAGACCCTGCCTTCCTGCAACACGTCCTGTGGCCACCAGCTCCCAGAAACCTGAGGAAGCTTCTGTTGTGATGCTGATTTGATTTCAGGTAGCGTCTGGTGATTGCCTGAGCGGTCTTGCCAGCCTAGAATGAATTGTTGGTATTCCTGTCAATGCAAAAATCTCCGTGGGTGTTTTAAGCGCGTATTTTCCCTTCTAAATCCTTGAAACACATTGACCCTGTAAATGGCCACATCAGGTGATTCTAAGCATGTTAATCCAGCTTCCCTGCCAAGCCGGAGGAGATAATCGCATTGCTCAAGCATGGGGACATTGTCAGATGATGCTGAGTGGCAAGGACAACTCCAGCGCAGTCACCGAGCCCCCTGTGGTCCCACTGCTGCGGATTTGCTGGCCTTTCCTCCCCAGCCCTTAAGCAAAAAGGGGTGTGGGAGTGTGCTGCTAACGCTGCTTCTTCTGCTAAACCTGTCCTGGGACTTCTGAGTTGTTGCTTTAGAGAGAATCTGGTCCCTTTCTGGAAGATCATCCAGAGCTGTCAGTGAGTGCTTCCTCCAGCCAGGGGGAGAAGGAGATGTAACAAGAAGGCTGGGGCTGAGGGGAGATCAGGAGCGTGTTGTTGGCACGACTCAAGGGATTCTTTTGTGCCTGCAGCCTCAGGCTCCCCATGGTTCCCCCCAGCACCCTGCGTTGTCTGCTGGAAGGCAAGGGCACTGCTCCCAGGGGCTGGCAGGTGCCATCGGCACGAGCAGTGGCTTTGCTGGAAGCAGCGCAGGAGACGCCATCCTTGGGCAGCGTGTGCTGAGCTGGGGGCAGCAGCTGAAGGTCCTTTTGGTGTGACCCTGCTGTGAGTTAAACGTGGAGCCGAATCCCCCACCCTGGCTCTTGCAGGCTGAGCGCTGGGGGCAGAGAGTGCAGCTGAACAGGTGGTTTACCCCAAACCTTTAACTAAGAGCTATGCTAGAGCTTCCCTAATGTCCTGTATCAGGATCTCTCATCTTCCCCATCCTCTTGTGGTCTGCAGAAAACCTGAGCGGTGGAAACCGAGGGAAAGGGAAGGGGTTTTTTCACTTCAGTAGGACCAACTTCTTGGTTTATTCTTCCTTCTCTTTCACTCTAAGTGCTTCCTCTGCGCAAGCAGGCAGAGGACTTGCGTGGCTCCAACGCTTGTGAGAAGAGGGATGGAGCTGCAGCCTGATCCGCTTTCCATAAGGAATAACAAGCATCACGGCGCTTCTAGGCATATTAGGAGTCACAGCTTGACGCTCAATGACACTAAATTATTATTGGGGTCCTTTGTAAGTTCTAATCATGCCCTATTCTAGGTTAAAATATTTATTTTGTCAATATATTTCCTTTCCAGTGTGTTTTTAACCTCCTCTGTTAACCCTTTACATGTGCTGAGATGTAAAAAATGAATGGTTTCTATTTAAATATATCCTTTCGGGTTTTTTAATTGTTATGTGTAGATTTCGGCTGCATCTTTATCAGGTGTAATTGATAACAATGTGCTGTACAGACATTTAGGGTGTTTAGTAAGTAGGTAAGGCTCATAGGAGCGTTGCTCATAAAAACATACCACGGTGTCTCTTTAAGGGAACGGCATCAATGCAAAGATTGGTCCTTACGCGGACCCTCCCGTAGCCTCCAACGTACCTTTCCCCTTCCAATTATCACAGCCTCCGTCTCTGAAATGTCCTGATTAAAGCAGCTTTGCCATTTTCAGGGGCTGCTTTTTCACCTCCAAGCTGAAGAAGGGTTTTAGCAGGGATTTCCATGCGTTGGACTCCATTCGGCTAATTTTCACGTTGGCTCTTTCCGCTTATCAATGGAGGGCTCGGCAGAGCTGGCTGTAGTGGCGAGGTGTTTCCCTCCAGTGGTGGAAGAACAGATCCGGGCGGTGGTTCCAGACCCAGGGCAGGGGTGAGGGTCCCCTCGGTGAGACACCACCAGAGCTGGGCCCACGCTTCCCCAGCACCGACCCACTCGACCTGGTCCTGTTCCTCTCTACTCAGTGTTCTGCTTTCACCCATTAGCACAGGCCACATAGATCAGGAGAGCGAATGCGGCTGCGTTCTCAGCAGCCTGTTTCGTGCGATGAGTTGTCAGGTGTCTGGTGGTTGCTGGGAGTCCCATGGAGTGGGAACTGCTTGCGCTATCTCCATCCCAGGCTGGCCTCATCCAGCTCAGTCATTGTTTACGTCCTAAACGCTAACCGCAAGGCTTGCGGAGCCTACCCTGGAAAAAAACAGCTCAGGACAGTTTATTTTTATGGAAACAGTGAAGCAGGCAATCAGTGAGTGGATTTATAGCCTTCGTGGAAGTAACCCTTCAGCTGCTGGGGGCTCCCACTGCCCCTGCCCATGGGCAGAGGAGAGGAGGCAGGCATCCCTTTGCCAGAGGTGCCCGCGCAGCACCTTCCACTCATCTTTTCCAAACAGCAGCCTCTGGAGCAGGCTGTGCCTGCCTATTCCGTCCTCAGCCTCCCTGCACCCTGCTCCAGATCGCTTCTCTATCCAGGAGTGAGACCAGGCTGTGTCTTGCCCTGAGCTGTGTGACTTTCAAGCCACACCAAGCTCCGGCGTTGCTTCTCTTTAGCCCATGGCAAACTTACACCAAACCTCCCGCCCTGCTCCGTGTTTTTATGAGTACAAGCTCCTCATTCTGTACACGTCACTATGAGCTATCGTTAACCCTACAAATGTAACCTGTGTAATAGCTTCTCTGTATATTACAGCTGTAGGCTTTCCAGATAAAAGTGGATAATATTTATTTACAGAAGATATTGGATATTTTTTTGTTTGGGAATGGGTAGGGGGAGAAGGGGGACGGAACTGTTGAATACGTAAAGAGAAACAAAACACACAATAAGCAAAGAAACCCAACACTAAAATGTTGCTGTATTCACGTAGAAGGTGTTTACGTTAAGGACAATACAACTGTATTAATCTGACATTGTTTAACTTGCTCCAGAAAATCATCTCTACTTTGGTTCCTGCATGTGTGATACTCCAATAAATACACTACTGGTGTGACCTGGAGGAGGTATTTGTCTGTCTCTCCGCTGGTGTCTCTACCTGGCCAGAACATGCGGTACAAGGGAGGGACATGCATGGTCTGCAGCTGTTGTTGGGTGCAGGCTTGGTTTCCTCCCAGGTATTTTCACCAGGAGAAGGATTGTCCCCAGTGGAAGGTGTCTCTTCGTGGGTCTTAGAATCATAGAATAGAATCATAGAGTAGAATCATAGAATAGAATAGAATCATAAAACAACCAGGTTGGAAGAGACCCACTGGATCATCGAGTCCAACTCTTCCTATCAATCACTAAACTATGTCCCTCAACACCTCGTCCACTCATGCCTTAAACACCTCCAGGGAAGGTGAATTGACCCCTTCCCTGGGCAGGCTCTGCCAGTGCCCAATGACCCTTTTTGTGAAAATTTTTTTCCTATTTTCTGGCCTAAATCTCCCCTGGCAGAGCTTGAGGCCATTCCCTCTTGTCCTGTCCCCTGTCACTTGGGAGAAGAGGCCGTTACCCTCCTCCCTATAATCTCCTTTCAGGTAGTTGTAGAGAGCAATGAGGTCTCCTCTCAGCCTCCTCTTCTCCAGGCTAAACAACCCCAGCTCTCTCAGTTGTTCCTCATAAGGCCTGTTCTCCAGCCCCTTTACCAGCTTTGTTGCTCTTCTCTGGACTCACTCCAGAGCCTCAACATCCTTCTTGTGGTGAGGGGCCCAGAACTGAACACAGGATTCAAGGAGCGGCCTCACCAGTGCTGAGTACAGAGGGAGAATCACCTCCCTGGACCTGCTGGTCACACTGTTTCTGATCCAAGCCAGGATGTCATTGGCCTTCTTGGCCACCTGGGCCACTGCTGCCTCATGTTCAGTCGGCTGTCAACCAACACCCCCAGGTCCCTTGCCACCAGGCAGCTTTCTAGACAGACTCCTAGTCTGTAGCTCTGCACAGGGTTGTTGTGCCCCAACATGCCCAGGGTCTTGCTGGGCATGGCTGGTAGATGCTTTCCCTGCTAAATCTTGGGTTCACCTTTTGTGGCTGACATCAGGCAAGCACACAAGTGACAACTTCTGTGCTTGGTGGGACAGTTGCCTGCCTCGCAGGGCTTCCCAGATGGTTCTCAGAGGGTTACTTGGCATCCCCTGCCTTGCTGACCTAGAAAGTGATGTTTCCTCACTCATCGGCCCAGAATTTAGTCCAACATCCTTGTTTATGATGATTGTGAGGGGCAGAGGAGAAGGAAGAGCATTTTATCTAGGTGCTCTGGAGTACCATGGCATTACTTTGACTGAAGCCGAACCAGTTTGTCAAAATGGTGCATTCCATCTCGCACATGGAGATCAAAACTAATGGTCTGTGGTTTAAAAGCAGCTTTGGGGAAGGAGTGTGTGTGCAACAGCTTGAAAGATGGGTTTTTCCCTCCTTGGAGCTGCAGCTTAGCGTGCATTAAATCCAGCTCTGCCCTGGCTTGTTTACCGGTGCACTGATCATGTGCCTGACTCTGTGTCAGATACATTCAGGTAGGTTCATGGTCTGGCTCTGCTGAGAAAGATGTGGAGCTACCGCTGCCCTGACAGAGCAGAAATCACACAAAAAGCTCAGGGCCATAAATTCCCAGCACTGGGGGTTGGCGGATGATGAGGGGGAGGCTGCCAGCATGGGGCTCTGCTCCCTTCCAGAGAAGAGCCACGAAGCTGGTGAAGGGGCTGGAGAACAGGCCTTATGAGGAGCGGCTGAGAGAGCTGGGGTTGTTTAGCCTGGAGAAGAGGAGGCTGATGGGAGACCTCATTACTCTCTATAACTACCTGAAAGGAGGTTGTAGAGAGGAGGGAGCTGGCCTCTTCTCCCAAGGGACAGGGGACAGGACAAGAGGGAATGGCCTCAAGCTCCACCAGGGGAGGTTTAGGCTGGAGATTAGGAGGAGGTTTTTCACACAGAGGGTCATTGGGCATTGGAATAGGCTGCCCAGGGAGGTGGTTGATTCACCTTCCCTGGAGGTGTTTAAGGGACGGGTGGATGAGGTCCTGGGGGACATGGTTTAGTGTTTGATAGGAATGGTTGGACTCGATGGTTGGACCCTTCCAACCTGGTTGTTCTATGATTCTATGATTCTTCCGAGGGGCCATGGCACAGTGCCTGCTGCAGCCTCGCTTTGTGCACAAGGCAAGATCCTCCAATCCTGAATTCTTCCCATCTCAATAGGAGCCAAAGTGGATGCAAAGTGTGCAAGAGCAGGACGAGCACGCAGGGACATTTCAAACCCTCCAGCTGCTGGTAACTCAGTCTGGAGTCCAGTGTGAATGGGAGGTGATCACACATGCATTTCCCTTTCCCATTTCACCCTGGGGTAAATCAATCCCAAGCAGGGGCTGCACGACACGCTGTCCGGCTGCCTGTTTACCCAAGCTGTGGCTCGGGAAGGGGTAGCTGACAAAGCAGAGTTACAGGTAGTGAAGGAGAGAAGAGGCTTTGAATGTGTTTGTGTCACCTATTAATGAATCATAGAATCATAGAACAACCAGGTTGGAAGGGACCCATCGGATCTTCTAGTCCAACCATTCCTATCAAACGCTAAACCAAGTCCCTCAAGACCTCATCCACCCGACCCTTAAACACCTCCAGGGAAGGTGAATCAACCCCCTCCCTGGGCAGCCTATTCCAATGCCCAATGACAATCTGTGTGAAAAACTTCCTCCTAATCTCCAGCCTAAATCTCCCCTGGCGGAGCTTGAGGCCATTAAATAATGAATAATGTTGTGCTCTGCCTTTGCAAAACAAACCTCGGAGCACAAGGAGTGGGGTATGTCAGGAAGCCCTGGGCGGCAGCGCTGCTTTCAGCACAAGATGCTGGCGGTGCTGGCAGGCAGCAAACATCTAGGGGCTCACATCTGGCTGGGCACAGCGTTTTGGGGGTGTCCAACCAGCGGAACGTGGGAGCAGCAGGAGAGGGGATGCACCATGTGTGTCTGGGGCTGCCACGTTTGGGCTCTGCAGCTGAAGAGACAGCACATCCCAGAGCCTTTCGCTGCCGCACGCAGCTTGGGGCGACGCTCCATGCCGACAGTGAGCCCTACACAGCCATCCAAGCCCTACACAGCCAACAGTGAGCCCTACACAGCCATCCAAGCCCTACACAGCCTTCCAAGCCCTACACAGCCACCCAAACCCTACGCAGCCGCCCAAGCCCTACGCAGCTGCCCAAGCCTGCCCAGCCAGCTCGGTAGCCAAATGCCAACCATCTCGGGGCCGGTTTGTTTTCTTTCTCATCCCTGCGGTTTTCCTCCCAGGCTGCGCTCAGGAAAACATCTCAGCGACTCCGGAGCAACCACGTGGCCCCACTGCCATCCCCGCAGGACTGACATGATGTAATCGCGGGCCCTGAGCCGTGATGCAGAATCACTCCACTCCGGGCCGCTGCGCTTATTGGCTGAGTGGCCCTGGTCCTACAGGCGGGGTTTTCCCTACCCCACAACCCAGTTTACCTCGGGGAGCCCCACCCCGCGTGGAATCCATCGGCCTCCAAATCCATCCTAGGCCTACGGAGCTGCCGGGGCTCTCAATTCTTCCCCATTGCACTCAATTCTTCCTCATTGCACTCAATTCTTCCCCATTGCACTCCTCCCCATTGCACTCAATTCCTCCCCATTGCGCTCAATTCTTCCCGGTTGCGCTCAATTCCTCCCCATAGCACAGAGGATGCTGCTGTTTGCCGTGTCCCCAGAGCTGGGGGTAGCGCCATGTAGGGGGTCCCTGGGGTGCACAGCCCCTCAAGGCTCTGGGGGAGGTTTAGGATTAGGAAGGGGCCTTGCAAAACGTGGCTTTGCCTGCAGCTTATGTGAAAATTAGGCCGCATTCACACATGTGATTTCCCCCTCTGTATCTCATGGTGAAGACTGTGTCCCAGGTCTTGTCTGGGTTGTTTAAGGTGTGTGACCCTCATGTTTGTGCAAAGCCTCTGAGTGCATCCATCTCCCTGGTGCTGGAATCCTGCCCTGTCCTCCTGCAGCACGTGGAGCGTTGCGAGGGCTCCCTGAGAGCCTGAACCTGCCACCACAGAGCCCAGCTTCTCCCCACAGACACGAATCAAAGTCGGGGGGAGGACATGCCCCCCTGCGTGTCCATAGATCATAGAATCATGGGATGGTTTTGGTTGGAAAGGACCTCTACGATCATCCAGTCTCACCCCTGCCATGGGCAGGGACACCTCCCACTGGATCAGGGTCTCCAAACCCCATCCAACCTGCCCTTGAACCCCTCCAGGGATGGGGCAGCCACCACTGCTCTGGGCAACCTGGGTCCCCAAAACATTTCTGCCCAAAATCTCATCTCAATCTCCCCTCTTTCAGCTTTAAAGAGAGGGCAAACTTCCAGAGGTCAGTGTCGCGGTGCATTTTTTTCCCCCCGAATTATTCCTGGCAGCCCAACAAACCACACCATGCTGCAGCCTGGCCCTTGCATCAGGCCCCACAAGAAGCCACCACGGGGCCGATCCCAGTGACACCAGTACTTTTCCCGGTTCCTGAAGACCGCAGCACCCAGTGGATGCACACGCTCCACTGGGGCTCACAGGGAAGCATCAGCCCTTCAGCATCCCCTTGAGCAGGGCCATGGGACCTTTTCCCACCCTGGGCCGTGCCGCAGCCTGGCAGTGGCGCTGGCACGTGCTCTGGAGCCCAGAGCTGGGACCTGAAAAGCAGATGTTCTCTCTTGGGACCACAGGAGCCTCAAGAGGAGATGTGGTGGCCCCAACTCACCCCAGCACGTGACCTTCCTGAGGTGCTGGAGGCTTCTACAGCTACAGCCACCACCTCCTCTCTACTCCAGCCCTTCTGGCTGCTCCCACGTGTGCCTCTACCCGGAGCAAAGAGCTGTCTGGTGCCCAGCCCAGGGATTTAGAGCCCGGATCAGGGATTTGGTGGTTGTCCCAAGGGGTTGCTGCTTGTTCCCAGGGCTCAGTGCCTGTCACTAGGGGTTGGTGCCTCTCTCAGGGGCTTGGTGCCTGCCCCCAGAGCTCAGAGAGTTCCCCAGGAACTCAATCTCCAATCCCCAGGGCTTGACACTTGTCCCCAAGGCTTGGTGACACCTGAAGGGCCAGTGACTTCCCCAGCCCTGCTGCCTGTCCCCGTCCTGGAGCACACAAGGGCACCGTTCCAGTGACGGTCCTATTGCAGGTCTGATTTTGGGGCAGCTCCCCGTGCAGTGCAGGTCCCTTTGCTGGTCCCTTTGCAGATCCCAGTGTGGGTCCTGGTCCCATTTTGGGTCCCATTGTGGGTTGTGGTGCAGGTCCCATTGTGGGTCCCACTGTGGATCCCAGTATGGGTCCCCGTGTGGGTCCCAGTGTGGTGCTCGTTCCATTTTGGGTTCTCGTACAGGTCCCAGTGCAGTCCTGGTCCCATTTCAGGTCCCAGTGAGGGTCCCGCTGTGGGTCCCAGTGCAGGTCCTGGTCTCATTTTGGGTCCCATTGCAGGTTGTGGTGCAGGTCTCATTGTGGGTCCCATTGTGGATCCCAGTATGAGCCTCAGTATGAGCCCCAGTATGGGTCCCAGTGTGGGTCCCAGTGCGATACTTGTTCCATTTTGGGTTCTCGCTCGGGTCCCAGTGCAGTCCTGGTCCCATTTCAGGTCCCAGTGTGGGTCCTGCTGTGGATCCCAGTGCAGGTCCTGGTCCCATTTTGGGTCCTATTGTAGGTCCCAGTGTGGGTCCTGGTCCCATTTTGGGTCCCACTGGGGGCTGTGGTGCAAGTCCCATTGTGGGTCCCACTGTGGATCCCAGTATGGGTCCCCGTGTGGGTCCCAGTGCAGTGATCATTCCATTTTGGGTTCTAACGCGGGTCCCAGTGCAGGTCCCACTGTGGGTCCCAGTGCAGGTCCTGGTTCCATTTTGGGTCCTATTGCGGGTCCCAGTGTGGGTCCTGGTCCCATTTTAGGTCCCATTGAGGGTTGTGGTGCAGGTCCCATTGTGGGTCCCAGTGTGGATCCCAGTATGGGTTCCAATATGGGTCCCAGTGCAGGTCGTGGTCCCATTTGGGGTCCTATTGCAGGTCCCGTTGTGGGTCCTGGTCCCATTAATGGTCCCATTCCCAGTGCGGATGCCGGTTCCATTGCTGTTCCCAGTCTAGTCCTGGTAGGGCTCCCGCTCCCATTGCGGTTCCCAGTGCAGGTCCCGGTCCCCTTTGGGGTCCGCGTGCGGGTGTCCCGGTTTGGGGCGGTGCTGCGGAGGCCCCGCCCGCCGCTCCTCCCGCGGTGCCGGTGGCCGCAGGTCGGGGCTGGGGCTGCGGCGGCGGCGGCGGCTCCGTCCCCTGGCGCTGCCCCCGGAGCCGCGGCCATGAGCGCTCTCGCCTTCGAGGAGGCGGCCCTGGACGGGCTGCCCGGGACCCTCGGGGGCAGCGACATCGACTCGGCGCTGCTCAGCGACATCGACGGTGCGGCCCGGGACTTGGGGGGGGGGGAAGGGGGGGGGGAGCTGCGGGGCACGGTTAGCACCCAGCTCGGGGCGGCACCGGCGCTCGGGGCGAGCTTGGGGACCGGGCTGGGGGGGATACCGGAGCTCGGTACATGCTTGGGACCGAGCTGGGGGGCAGAACCGGGCTCGGTGCAGGCTTGGAACTGAGTTGGGGGGTAGAACCGGAGCTCGGCGCGTGGAGGGGACCGGGCTGGGGGCAATACCGGAGCTCGGTGCAGGCTTGGAACCGAGCTGGGGGGGTAGAACCGGAGCTCGGTGCGTGGAGGGGACTGGGCTGGGGGCCAGACCGGAGCTCGGTGCGTGGAGGGGACCGGCCTGGGGGGCAGAACCGGAGCCCGGTACATGCTTGGGACTGATCTGGGGGCAGAACCGGAGCTCGGTGCATGGAGAGGACCGGGCTGGAGGCCATACCGGGGCTCGGTGCAGGCTTGGAACGGATCTAGGGCCAGAACCGGAGCTCGGTGTATGCTTAGAACCGACCTAGGGGGCAGAACCGGAGCTCGGTGCATACTTGGAACCGACCGAGGGGCAGAAACCGGAGCTCGGTGCATGCTTAGACCCGACCTAGGGCCAGAACCGGAGCTCGGTACATGCTTAGACCCGACCTAAGGGCCAGAACCAGAGCTCGGTGCATGCTTAGACCCGACCTAGGGCCAGAACCGGAGCTCGGTGCATGCTTAGACCCGACCTAAGGGCCAGAACCGGAGCTCGGTGCATGCTTAGACCCGACCTAAGGGCCAGAACCGGAGCTCGGTGCATGCTTAGACCCGACCTAAGGGCCAGAACCGGAGCTCGGTGCATGCTTAGACCCGACCTAGGGGCAGAACCGGAGCTCGGTGCATGCTTAGACCCGACCTAGGGCCAGAACCGGAGCTCGGTGCATGCTTAGACCCGACCTAAGGGCCAGAACCGGAGCTCGGTGCATGCTTAGACCCGACTAAGGGCCAGAACCGGAGCTCGGTGCATGCTTAGACCCGACCTAGGGGCAGAACCGGAGCTCGGTGCATGCTTAGACCCGACCTAAGGGCCAGAACCGGAGCTCGGTGCATGCTTAGACCCGACCTAAGGGCCAGAACCGGAGCTCGGTGCATGCTTAGACCCGACCTAGGGGCAGAACCGGAGCTCGGTGCATGCTTAGACCGACCTAAGGGCCAGAACCGGAGCTCGGTGCATGCTTAGACCCGACCTAAGGGCCAGAACCGGAGCTCGGTGCATGCTTAGACCCGACCTAGGGGCAGAACCGGAGCTCGGTGCATGCTTAGACCCGACCTAGGGCCAGAACCGGAGCTCGGTGCATGCTTAGACCCGACCTAAGGGCCAGAACCGGAGCTCGGTGCATGCTTAGACCCGACCTAAGGGCCAGAACCGGAGCTCGGTGCATGCTTAGACCCGACCTAGGGGCAGAACCGGAGCTCGGTGCATGCTTAGACCCGACCTAAGGGCCAGAACCGGAGCTCGGTGCATGCTTAGACCCGACCTAGGGGTGAGAAGCGGGTGTGGGTTGTGACTGTGTGCGGTGCGGGTGTCGGTGCGGGGCTGTGTGCTTGGCTCGGGGCGGGGGGAGGGGGATGGAGCAGAGCGGGACCCCGTGCGCTCTCGGCCCCGCCCCGGGACGTCACCGTCGGGGTTACTGCCGGTCGTTCCCCCGAGCCCGAGCGGGCGGGGCCCAGCAGCCCTGCGGCTGCCACAGAGCCAGCCCGGCCAGGGACACGCACACCCCCGGTACCCGCTCCCCGGAGCCAGGGGAGAGCTGCTTCCCGAGGATGCCCAACCCCTAGTGCCAAGGGCGCCTCCTTCCCAGGGATGCCCAGTGCCCTCTTTGATAGGAATGGTTGGACTCCATGATCCGCTGGGTCTCTTCCAACCTGGTGATTCTATGATTCTATGATTCTGTGGCAAGAGGGACCGCCCCCCGAGGGTGCCCTCCCCACAAGGGTAAAGATGCCATCTTCCCAAGGAAAACCCCTACCCAGGGATGCCCACTCCCCAGTGCCAATAGTGCCCACTTCCCATGGGAACCTGATTCCCCAGAGTACCCGATCCCCAGTGCCAAGGGAGCCTGCTTCCCAAGTATGCCCAGTCCCCAGTGCCAAGAGAAACCACTTCCCAAGGCTGCCCTCTCCCCAGTTGTAAAGGTGCTACCTTCCCAAGGGATCTGCTTCCCAAGGATGCCCAATCCCCACCACCAAGAGAAATGTCTTCCCAAAGGTGCCCTCTCCCCAACAGTAAAGGTGCCACCTTCCCAAGGGATCTGCTTCCCAAGGATGCCCAATGCCCAGTGCTAAGGGAATCATAGAATCATAGAACAACCAGGTTGGAAGAGACCCATCGGATCATCAAGTCCAACCATTCCTATCAAACGCTAAACCATGTCCCTCGTCTACTTGTGCCTTCAACACCTCCAGGGAAGGGGAATCAACCACCTCCCTGGGCAGCCTATTCCAATGCCCAATGACCCTCTGTGTGAAAAACTTCCTCCTAATCTCTAGCCTAAATCTCCCCTGGCGGAGCTTGAGGCCATTCCCTCTTGTCCTGTCCCTTGGGAGAAGAGCCCAGCTCCCTCCTCTCCACAACCTCCTTTCAGGTAGTTGTAGAGAGTAATGAGGTCTCCTCTCAGCCTCCTCTTCTCCAGGCTAAACACCCCCAGCTCTCTCAGCCGTTCCTCATAGGGCCTGTTCTCCACCCCCTTCACCAGCTTCGTGGCTCAAAGGGAGATCTGCTTTCCAAGGATTCCCAATCCCCAGTGCCAAGAGAAACCGCTTCCCAAGGGCGCCCTCTCCCCAAGACTAAAGCTGCCACCTTCCCAAGGAAAACCACTTCCCAGGGATGCCCACTCCCCAGTGCCAAGAGGACCTACTTCCCAAGGGAACCAGCCCCACTATGGCACCAAGTCTTACAGGTACTGGGTGCAGTGTTACCATAGATTTAGTTGAAAATTGGGTTTCCCGGCCCTTGGCCAACTCCGCACCCGCCTCGCCGCATGCTCCACCGGCTCTGCCAGTCCGCGCCTCCTGGCGCGGACTGGCAGAGCCGGTGGAGCATGCGGCGAGGCGGGTGCGGAGTTGGCCGAGCTCTCCAACACTTGTCCCACTGTGGGATCCAGGAGAGTCTTTTCTTCAGGAGCTGGGATGGAGGTGGCATCCCAGAGGCAGTCATGACTGATGGGCAGACTGTGGGTTTGCCACTTGTCCCCAGGTGTCTACCCTGAGATGTGCATCTCGGGATCACCTGCCAGGACCCGCAGGTTCTGCCCCACGGGCTTCCCTGGCCCAAAACGACGGGGAGGGGGGCAGCCGTGTCACTGTCGCCTGCCCGTGTCCTGCTGAAGGTGCCACAAACACTTAGTGAGTCACAGTGGATAGGACTGAGCAGCAGGATGGGGGCCCAGGAGGGACCCCCCCTGCCACTCTGGCTTTGTTCTCTTGCCCCCAGAGCATGGGGGAGCCTTGGGGGTGTCTCTTGAGTGGAGGGGTTGAGGCTGGGAATCCACCTTGGAAGGGAACAGCCTTGGAAGGAATTCCATCTGTGCAGAGAGGGCTGGATGTGGGCTGGGAAATGGGGCTGCACGAAGCCTCTAGGGCTTGTTGGGCATGGGGGAGCACGGAGGGGGGTCTCTTGAGTGGAGAGGTTGAGGCAAGGAACCCACCTTGAAAGGGAACGCACCTTGAAAAGAAAGCTACCTTGAAAAGAAACCCGTATTGGAAGGAATCCCACGTGCGCAGAGTGGGATGGATCTCTTTTTGGGGTGGGAAATGGGGCTGCACGAAGCCCCAGTGCTTGTTTGGGGTTCTTCTGAGTGGAGAGGTTAAGGCAGGGAACCCATCTTGAAAATAAACCCATTTTGGAAGGAATCCCATGTGTGCAGAGTGGGATGGATCTCTTTTTGGGGTGGGAAATGGGGCTGCATGAAGCCCCCGGTGCTTATTTGGCATAGGGGAGCTTTGGGGGTCTCTTGAGTGGAGGGGTTAAGGCAAGGAACCCACCTCTCTACACAGGTGGGTTTCCTTCCAAAAGGGGTTTCTTTTCCAGGTGGTCCTAAGGAACCCACCTGGAAAAGAAACCCCTTTTGGAAGGAAACCCACCTGTGCAGAGAGGTCTGGATGTCTTTAGGGGTGGTAAATGGGGCTGTGTGAAACCCCTGGAGCTGGTTTGCCATGTTGCGAAGGGCGTCATGGCAGGATGGATGGAGGTTGAGGGGGCGATGAGGCGCAGGCCGAAGGGGTTAATGGTGTCTGACCCCGAGTAACCCCGTGGAGCTGGGGTTACGGGTGGCTGCCCGGCAGTGCCCCCGCTGCCCGGCTCACCTTGACAGGGCTGCCGGGGCGGCCAGCAGGCGCGCGGGTGGCGATTGGCGGAGTCGCATCACCCCATGGCCGACCGCCATCCAGGGCTGGCGCGGGCAGCGCTTGGGGAGGGCTGGCGGGGAGGAGGCCGCAACTTGCCTTTAAAATATCCCGGTGCCTCGGCGTGGGCTGGCACCGAGCTGGGCTGGGGGGCAAAGCTGCCTCTGGGGAGCCCCCCAGCCCCATCGGCATGGAGCGTGGCCACAAAGGTACCCGCTCCTCATCATCCTCCTCCTCCTCCTCCTCGCCTGGCACCGTCACCCTGGGGGTGCTGCACCCTGTGGGGAGGCTGGTCTGTGGAGATGGGGGCATGAGGGGGCAGTGGAACCCTGTGGTCTGTGGATATGGGAATATGGGAGAGGGCATCCTGGGGCCTATAGACATAGGGATACAGCAGGGGGGACACCCTGGGGTGTATGGATATGGGGGTACAGTGGGGGGCACCTTGGGGTCTATAGACATGGGGGTACAGTGGGGGGCACCCAGGGGTCTGTGGAGATGGGGGTACAGCAGAGGGGCATCCTGGGGTCTGGGGACATGGGGGTACAGCGGGGGGCACCCTGGGGTCTAAAGACATGGGGATAGAGTGGGGGGACACCCTGGGGTCTATAGACATGGGGATAGAGGGCGGGGCATCCTGGGGTCTATAGACATGGGGATAGAGTTGGGGGGCACCCTGGGGTCTATAGACATGGGGATAGAGGGGGGGGGCACCCTGGGGTCTATAGACATGGGGATAGATTGGGGAGGCACCCTGAGGTCTACATACATGGGGTACAGTAGGGGGGGCACCCTGGGGTCTATAGATATGGGGATAGAGTTGGGGGGCACCCTGGGGTCTATAGACATGGGGATAGAGGGGGGGGCATCCTGGGGTCTGGGGACATGGGGGTACAGCGGGGGGCACCCTGGGGTCTAAAGACATGGGGATAGAGTGGGGGGACACCCTGGGGTCTACAGACATGGGGTACAGTGGGGGGGGCACCTTGGGGTCTGTGGATGTGGGGGTACAGTGGGGGGGGCAACCTAGGGTCTGTGGAGATGAGGGTACAGTGGGGGGCATCCTAGGGTCTGTGGACATCGGGGTACAGTGGGAGGGCACCCACTTGCCCAGCTGCCCTCCACGTGGCATGGGGGTGTCCCAGCCTGAGCACACCTCCCCTCCCTTGATCTTCTGTGAGGTTTGTCGAGGTTTCCGAGAATGGATAAATGAATGGTTGACCTAAGTGTGTCTTTGCCTTCCTTGACCTGGGGACCAGATCCCAGCACCCCCACTGCTAGCACCCTGCCTCAGTTTCCCCACAGGCAGGGTGGCCAGGAGGCTGTGAGGAGCAGGGCAGAGCAGATTCCTTGTCTTTTGGGGTATTTTGGCCCTGGGTTATGCAGATACTGCCCCAAAGCTGTGACTGCATGGGGCCAGATCAGTGGCTTTGGGGGCCCCTGGGGAAGTGTGGGGCCAGGGCAAGCTGGAGAAGAGAAGATTCCAGAGAGATCTTAGAGCAGCCTCCAGTACTGAAAGGAGCTCCAGAAAAGCTGGAGAAGGGATTTCGATCAGGGAGTGCAGAGGTAGGATGCAGGCGAATGGTTTTCAGCTGAAAGAGGGGAGATTGAGATGAAATCTTAGGAAGAAATGTTTTGCTGTGAGGGTGGGGAGGCTCTGGCCAGGGTTACCTGGAGAAATTGTGGCTGCCCCATCCCTGGAGGGGTTCAAGGCCAGGTTGGATGGGGCTTGGAGGCCCTGATCCCATGGAGGGTGTCCCTGCCCATGGCAAGAGTTGGAATTAGATGGGTTTTGAGGTCCCTTCCAACACAAACCATTCCATGACTCTGTGACCAGCTGATGGGGTGTGTGGCTGTTTTGCAGACATGCTCCAGATGTTAAACACGCCGGACAATGACTTCTCGAGGCTGTTTGACTCGCCATTCGGTGCCCCCGACAGCGCTGTGCCCGGGGGGCTCCCCCAGACCCCAGACCCTCTCAGCTCCTACCTGGGACCCAGCAATGCGCCCCCCTCTACCCCTGACAGCAGCGTCTACCCGGGGCCCCTCGGGCTGGCAACCTTCACCCCGCAGCCCCCAGTCCCAATCCTGCCCACGCCAGCCCCGGGCATCAAGGAGGAGCCGGCAGCCGTGCCCAGCAGCCAGCCCGGTGTGATGCTGGGCCCCAGCTTCGTCCCCGCGTCCCCTGGCCAGTTCAGTCCCCAGCCCTTGGGGGGCTACCAGAACCAGCATGGCTTCTCCGGTGAGGATTTGGGGGGTGCAGGGTGGGTTGGGGCTCTCCGGATGGGGAGGGGGGGTTCCCGCTGGATGTATCCCTGCGGGATAGGGTTGAGCTGGTGGCAGGGGTCTGGTAACGCCGTCCTCTGCTCTGTGCCCAGCTGTGCAGCCCGCGGCTGCGGGACAGACCCTGCCCAGCCTGCTGCCCACCCCGCAGCCGAGCCAACCCGTGGCGCTGCCTGGCCCCGTGCAGAGCGTGGCACCCCAGCAGCTCCTGGCCCCTGCTGCCCAGCCCGTCTCGCCCCAGATCCAGCCAGTGCCGGTAAGCCCCGGGCCGGGGGTGGGGGTCCCAGGGCAAGAGTTGGGGGTCCCAATGGTTCTCCCCAGCCCCGGTGACTCTCTCTGCCCCCCAGGTCCTGCTGCAGCCCCATTTCATCAAGGCTGACTCGCTGCTGCTGACGGCCGTCAAAACGGACGCTGGCAGCGCCAAGACCTCCAGCATCGCCTCCCTGGCCACCAGCGCCAGCAGCTCTGCCACCCCCCTGCAGGTGCCGGTAGGTCATTGGATTATAGAATCGTAGAATCACCAGGTTGGGAAAGACCCATCGGATCATCTAGTCCCACCAGCTCTGGGGTGGAGGGGATGCTCGGGGACCCCCAGCAATGCCCCCCTGCCCGTCTGCAGGCGCTGGTGAGCGGAGGGACCATCCTGGCCACGGTGCCGCTGGTGGTGGATGCCGAGAAGCTGCCCATCAACCGGCTGGCGCCCAGCGGGAAACCAGCGCTGGTGCAGAGCCGGGGAGAGAAGCGCACGGCCCACAACGCCATCGAGAAACGCTACCGCTCCTCCATCAACGACAAGATCGTGGAGCTCAAGGACCTGGTGGTCGGCACCGAGGCCAAGGTGGGAGGCTGGGGGTGGTGGGGTAAGAGGGGGCAAGGAGGAGCTTTGCCCAGCATTCCGTCTGAGCCATCCCTGTCCATTGGCAGCTCAACAAGTCAGCAGTTCTGAGGAAGGCGATCGAGTACATCCGCTTCCTACAGCAGAGCAACCAGAAGCTGAAGCAGGAGAACCTCACCCTCAAGATGGCCATGCAGAAGAACAGTGAGTGGTCACGGGGGGGGGGCTCAGCCTCGGTGGCAGGGCTGCCACTCCCCCTCGGATCCCCGCAGCTTGCTGTCCTCTCTTCAGAGTCCCTGAAGGACCTGGTGGCCTCCTGCAGCGGTGAGGCCAAGGCAGAGGCCCCCATGGAGGTGGTGAAGACGGAGGTGATGGAGATGCCGACCCCACCACCATCAGACGTGGGCTCCCCGTCCCACAGCAGCCCACTCTCGCTCAGCGGGGGCAGCAGCAACAGCAGCAGCGACTCGGAGCCCGACAGCCCTCTCTGTGACCATGGCAAGGTAGGGAGGGACCCGGGGGGATCACCCACCCTGAGTAGGTTAGGGGGACCCATTACTGTGCCACCCGGGGGTGCAAAGAACAAAGTGAGACAGATACCAGCACTGGCAGAGGAGCCGAGAGCTCTTAGAATCATAGAACAACCAGGTTGGAAGAGACTCATGTTCAGTTGGCTGTCGACCAACACCCCCAGGTCCCTCTCCTCCTGGCAGTTTTCCAGCCAGGCTTCTCCCAGTCTGTAGCTCTGCATAGGGTTGTTGTGCCCCAAGTGCAGGACCTGGCATTTGGCTGTGTTAAACCTCATGCCATTGGACTCTGCCCAGTGGTCCAGCCTGTTTAGGTCCCTTTGCAGAGCCTCCCTACCCTCCAGCAGATCGACACTTCCACACAACTTTGTGTCATCTGCAAACTTGCTCCCCTTGGCTGTTCCTTATGCAATCTGAGGCTGGAGGGAGGGGGGTAAGGGCATTCTGGGGTGCAGTGCCCCATGCCCCATGATCTGTACCCCAAAGATGTGCCCCTTGCCTGTACCCTGCTCTCCATGCCCTGTATCTTCTGTCTGTGCCCCATGCCCTGTACCCCATGCTGTGCCCTTTATCCCATGCCCCTTTGTCCCATGCCCGTGCCCCATCCCCATGGCACAAGAAGGATGTTGAGGCTCTGGAGTGAGGCCAGAGAAGAGCCACAAAACTGGTGAAGGGGCTGGAGAACAGGCCCTATGAGGAGCGGCTGAGAGAGCTGGGAGTGTTTAGCCTGGAGAAGAGGAGGCTGAGGGGAGACATCATTGCTCTCTACAACTACCTGAAAGGAGGTTGTGGAGAGGAGGGAGCTGGGCTCTTCTCCCAAGTGACAGGGGACAGGACAAGAGGGAATGGCCTCAAGCTCCACCAGGGGAGATTTAGGCTAGAGATTAGGAGGAAGTTTTTCACACAGAGGGTCATTGGGCATTGGAATAGGCTGCCCAGGGAGGTGGTTGATTCCCCTTCCCTGGAGGTGTTTAAGGCACAAGTAGACGAGGGACATGGTTTAGTGTTTGATAGGAATGGCTGGACTGGAAGATCCGATGGGTCCCTTCCAACCTGGTTGTTCTATGATTCATATGATTCTATGGTACCCCCTGCCCCATATCCCCTGCCGTGCCCTATATCCAGTGCCTGTGCCCCATGCCAGAGCCCCGGGGCTCACAGCTGCTCTGCCCGTGCAGGTGAAGCAGGAGCAGCCACCGCCCTCTCCCAGCAGCCAGGGCATGCTGGACCGCTCCCGCATGGCCCTCTGCGCCTTCGTCTTCCTCTGCCTCTCCTTCAACCCCCTGGCCTCCCTCCTCCGTGGCTCCAGTGCCCCGGTGGTGGGGAGCCTGGGCACCGCTGGCCCTAGCAGGAGCATCATGGCTGAGTCTGGCACTGTGGGTAAGCTCTGGAGCGAAACCTCTTGGGGTGGAGGCTGTCAGGGTGGTGGGTTTGGCACAGGGTGGAGGCCACAGGGATGGAGGTTTCTGGGGCAGGTGTGAGGTGGAGGCTGTCAGGGGTGGGCACGGGCTGGAGGCTGGTGAAGATCACGGATGTGCAGGATGCTGGGGTGGTTGTGTGGTAGGGGCTACCTGGGTTGAAGCTGCAGGAGTGGAGTCCATCACGGGTGGATCCGGTTGGCATGGAGACAATGAGAGCGGAGGTGGTCGTGGTGGATGTTGGGTGAAGACCATCAGGAGGAGGGTCTTGTGGTGGATCTGAGATGGGAGACAATTGGGATGGTGGATGACGGGGTGGATGTGGGGCAGAGGCCATTGGGTGGAGGCTGTTGGGTTGGACACCGCTGGACTGGAGGCTGTTGGGGTGGGGACAGGGTGAAGACCACCAGGATGGAGACTCTGGGGTGGGTGGGTGCAGGGCAGAGGCAGCAGCATGACTGAACATGAGCCAGCAGTGTGCCCAGGTGGCCAAGAAGGCCAATGACATCCTGGCTTGGATCAGAAACGGTGTGACCAGCAGGTCCAGGGAGGTGATTCTCTCTCTGTACTCAGCACTGGTGAGGCCGCTCCTTGACTACTGTGTTCAGTTCTGGGCCCCTCAGCACAAGAAGGATGTTGAGGCTCTGGAGCAAGTCCAGAGAAGAGCCACGAGGCTGGTGAAGGGGTTGGAGAACAGAACCTATGAGGAACAGCTGAGAGAGCTGGGGGTGTTTATCCTGGAGAAGAGGAGGCTGAGAGGAGACCTCATTACTCTCTACAAGTACCTGAAAGGAGGTTGTAGAGAGGAGAGAGCTGGGCTCTTCTCCCAAGGGACAGGGGACAGGACAAGAGGGAATGGCCTCAAGCTCCACCAGGGGAGATTTCGGCTGGAGATTAGGAGGAAGTTTTTCACACAGAGGGTCATTGGGCATTGGAATAGGCTGCCCAGGGAGGTGGTTGATTCACCTTCCCTGGAGGTGTTTAAGGGATAGGTAGATGAGGTCCTGAGGGACATGGTTTAGTGTTTGATAGGAATGGTTGGACTAGAAGATCCGATGGGTCCCTTCCAACCTGGTTGTTCTATGGTTCTATGGCACTGACTCCCTCTCTCCCCAGAGGAGCCGTGGGGGTGGGCACAGTGGCTGTGGCCCACGCTGGCCTTCTGGGCACTGAACGCGGCGCTGGTGCTGGGGGCCGTGGTGCGGCTCTTTGTCTGCGGGGAGCCCGTCACCCGCCCCCACTCCGAGCCCTCCATCCTCTTCTGGCGACACCGCCGCCAGGCTGACCTCGACCTCGACCGGGTGAGCCCCGCATGATGTCACCTGCCCTGCCCACCATGGCCACGCCCACTGACCACACCCCTTTATCCATGACTGGCCACACCCATTTGATCTTACCATGCCCTTCCACCTGGCATAGCCCCGCCCACTCCCTCTAGGCTTATCCCATTGGCCCAGCCCCACCCACATGATCTAACCACGCCCCCTCATGACATAGCCCCGCCCACTCTCTAGGCTCGTCCCATTGGCCCAGCCCCACCGGAAGTCCATGCTCCCTACCTTAGCCCCTCCTCACCCAGGCTGACTCCATTGGCTCAGTGCTGTGATAAGCCCCGCCCACTTCCCTAGCCCCACCTCCCCTGCCTGAGTTAGCCCCTCACCTGCTCTAAACTGACCTATCACAGATCTATCAATGCTCTATAGCACCGCCCATTGCAGTTGACCACGCCCCTAGTTTGCATGGCCTCGCCCATTCACATGTGACCACGCCCACACCAGTGTGACTCCTCCAGTGTTGGCCACTCCTCCTTCCTCTTAGCTCACCCTTAACCACGCCCCTCCCCCTTTGTCCACGCCCCTTTCCCCTTTGACCATGCCCCTCACCCCAATAACCATGTCCTTCTCTCCCCTTTGGCCACGCCTCTATCCCGTTTGACCACGCCCACTCGCATATGACCACGCCCCCTCTCCCTTTGACCTATGCTCCTCCCATTTGGCCATGCCCCCTCCCACCTGACCACCCACCACTTGGCCACGCCCCATCTACATAACCACGCCCCTTAAAATTGGCCCCGCCCCTGCCCTGACTCCTGTCTCATCCTGTCTCGGGGCGCAGGGTGATTTTGCTCAGGGTGCCCAGCACCTGCGGACGGCACTGGGAGCACTGGGACGGCCACTGCCTGCCTCACACGGGGACCTGGCCTGCAGCCTGCTCTGGACGCTCCTGCGGCACCTGCTGCAGCGCCTCTGGGTGGGTCGCTGGCTGGCCGCCCGTGCCGGGGGGCTGCGCCGAGACCCCCCGCCCCGCGACCACGTCCGCCAGAGCGCCCGCGACGCTGCCATGGCTTATCACCGCCTGCACCAGCTGCACCTCGCAGGTAGGGCCCCATGCCACGGGGAGCTGGAGGACGGGACCCCCTGTGACCTGCATACCCCCTTGCACCCCTCATAGGTCCTGCACCCCTCATTCCCCATGTGCACGCATCCCCCCTGCACCCCACATTGTCCCTGCACCTGCATCCCTTGCTATGCCCTGCATGCCCCCCGAGCCCCCATCCCCACTTAAGCCCCTCATACCCTCCTGAGCCTCTCATCTCCTCCTGAGCCCCCCATCCCCTTCTGAGCCCCTCATCTGGGAGGATGTTGAGGCTCTGGAGTGAGTCCAGAGAAGAGCCATGAAGCTGGTGAAGGGGCTGGAGAACAGGCCCTATGAGGAGCGGCTGAGAGAGCTGGGGGTGTTTATCCTGGAGAAGAGGAGGCTGAGGGGAAACCTCATTGCTCTCTACAACTACTTGAAAGGGGGTTGTGGAGAGGAGGGAGCTGGGCTCTTCTGCCAAGGGACAGGGGCCAGGACAAGAGGGAATGGCCTCAAGCTCTGCCAGGGGAGATTTAGTCTGGAGATTAGGAGGAGGTTTTTCACACAGAGGGTCACTGGGCATTGGAATAGGCTGCCCAGGGAGGTGGTTGAGTCACCTTCTCTGGAGGTGTTTAAGGGACAGGTGGATGAGGTCCTGAGGGACTTGGTTTAGTGTTTGATAGGAATGGTTGGACTAGAAGATCCGATGGGTCTCTTCCAACCTGGTTGTTCTATGATTCTATGATCTCCTCCTGAGCCCTCTCTCATCCCCTCCTGAGCCCCCTCATCCCATCCTGAGCCCCTCATCCCTTCCTGAACCCCTCATCTCCTCCTGAGCCCCATGTGCCCCCCTAAGCACCCCTTTCCCTCAGGGAAGCAGGCTGGGGGGCACCTGCTGGCCATCAACTTGGCACTGAGTGCCGTCAACCTGGCTGAGTGTGCCGGCGATGCCATCTCCGTGGCCACCCTGGCTGAGATCTATGTGGCAGCCGCCCTGCGGGTCAAGGCCAGCCTGCACCGCTGCTTCCACTTCTTGGCAGTGAGTACAGAGCAGCCTCCGCTGCCGTGGGACGGGAAGGGGAGTGTTCTGGGTGCCCCCTGACCCCCCTCTCTCCCCGCAGCGCCCCTTCCTCTGCAGTGCCCGGCGTGTAGCCCTGTCCCATGGTGGGGCTGTGCCCCCTGCCATGCAGTGGCTCTGCCACCCCTTGGGCCACCGCTTTTTCGTTGATGGAGACTGGGCTGTCAAGGGTGTCCCTAGGGAGACCATCTACAGCTCTGCTGGGAATCCAGGTAACCCTGCTGCCTCCCAATCCCCTCGAGCCCCCGTTTTGGGGTGTGGGCGTCTCTGCTCACTGCCCCTCTGTGCCGCAGTGGACCCGCTGGCACAGGTGACACAACTCTTCCGTGAGCACCTCCTGGAGAAGGCGTTGTGCTGCGTGGCCATGCCTGAGCCTGGCCGCCCCGCTGCCCAGGGAGAAAGGTAGGTGTTGGGGTGGACACCCCGCTCCCTCCTCCTGCTGCAGGGCTGTGACCCTGCTCATCACCCCTCTCACAGCAGGCACTTCTCTGATGCTCTTGAGTACCTCCAGCTGCTCAATGGTTGCTCCAACACCAGTGATGCTCCTGGTCCCGTGACCTCCATCAGCTGTGGCTTGGCGGCTGTCACAGGTGAGAAGTGCAGGGGAGATGGACACCTCTGCCAGGGGAGGTTCAGGCTGGACATCAGGAAAAAATATTTCATGGAAAGGGTCATTGGACACTGGAACAGGCTGCCCAGGGAGGGGGTTGAGTCACCTTCTCTGCAGGTGTTTAAGGGATGGGTGGATGAGGTGCTGAGGGACATGGTTTAGTGAATAATGGGAATGGTTGGACTTGATGATCGATCCAGTGGGTCTTTTCCAGCCTGGTGATTCTATGATTCTCCGACACCCTTCTCTTGTATCACTCCTGCCCCACAGGCACCGACCCCGTCTCCAAGTGGTGGGCGTCCCTCATTGGCACAGTTATCCACTGGCTGCAAGGAGATGAGGAGGGGGCTGAGCGCCTCTACCCGCTGGTGGAGACCATGCCCCGGGCACTGCAGAGCTCGGAGTGAGTGTGGGGAGTACTGGGGACAGGCGGGTGACAGTTCATCGCACGTATTGCATCCTTTTTGGGTTGGCACAGCCCTTGCTAAACCACTGAGCGCTATGACCGTGCCGCCCTACATCTACTACGGGGCTTCCAAGTAACCGTGTTCCCCCCACCCTGCAGGAAGCCCCTGCCCCGCGCCGCCCTGCACTCCTTCAGGGCCGTCCGGGCGATGCTGAGCAAGCAGGATGGGAGCCAGGCCAGCCTGAACCACTGCGAGAAGGCCAGCAGCTGCCTGCGGGAGAGCCTGGAGCTCGGCAACCCCCCCAAGGGCACCATCGACAAGGTGAGTCGGGATGGGGGTGAGGGGAGCGCCCAGCCCTCGCGGGAGGTGCCCCCGGCCCTCGCAGGGGTGCATTGTAGTTGCATTGCATGTGTCAGACTGGGAGTGCAATGCCCCTGCCGTGCAGCCCGGCGGGGGCCCCGCGCAGCATCGCCTGCCCGCAGGGACGCGCTCGGCCACCCCCAAGTCCGTCCGTCTGTCTGTCCGTCTCCATGCTCACTCACCTCTCTTCGCCCTTCCCACCCCAGGCTGTCCAGCTCCTGCTGTGTGACCTGCTCCTCGTCACCCGCACCAACCTGTGGCAGCAGCAGATGAGCGTCAGCCAGCAGCGCAGCTGCCTCTACCAGGCGTCTGCCCTCGAGCTCCGCGGCTTCCAGCAGGATCTCAGCAGCCTGAGGCGCCTGGCCCAGACCCTCCGCCCCGCCATGCGCCGGGTGAGCCCCGCGTCCCGCATCCTGGTGGCTGCTCGACTCATCCCTTGCGCTTGCCCATCATCGCTGTCTCCCCTCTTCCAGGTATTCCTGCACGAAGCCACCGCCAGGCTCATGGCTCGGGCCAGCCCGACGCGCACACACCAGCTGCTGGACCGCAGCCTGCGGAGAAGAGGGGTGCAAGGCAGCAAACCAGGTGTGACACGGGGTGAGACACCCTGCTCCCCACCCACAGCAGCCCAGCATGCCGGGTGGGGTTGCACAGTGCCAGGGCTTCCATAGAATCATAGAATAGTCTGGGTTGGAAGGGACATTAAAGATAATCTAATTCCACCTCCTGCCATGGGCAGGGACATCTCCCAGTAGATCAGGCTGCTCAAGGCCCCATCCAACCTGGCCTTGAACACCTCCAAGTGTTGGGCAGCCACAACTTCCCTGAGCAACCTGTGCTTCACCACCCTCATGGTGAAGAACTTCCTCCTTATGTCTAACCTAAGTTTGCCTCTCTCTAGTTCATACCCATTGCCTCTCATCCTATCACCGTGTTCCTTTGTAAACAGTCCCTCCACGGCTCTCTCGTAGCCACTTCAGGTACACTATAAAGTCACTCTGAGGTCTCCTCAGACCCTTCTCTCTCAAGGCTGAACAAGCCCAACTCTCTCAGCCTGTCCTTGTATGGGAAGTGTTCCAGTCCTCCGATCACCTCTGTAGCCTCCTTTGGGCTCGTTCCTACAGCTCCATCTCCTTCTTATGTTGAGGATTCCAGAACTGGACACAGTGCTCCAGATGAGGTCTCACAGAGAGGGACAGAGGGGCAGAATCCCCTGCTGACCACACTTCTTTTGATGCAGCCCGGGACATGGTTGGTTTCTGGGCTTTCAGCGCACATCCCTGGCTCACGCTGAGCTTCTCATCAGGTCCAGGGAGGAGATTCTCCCTCTGTACTCAGCACTGGTGAGGCCGCTCCTTGACTACTGTGTTCAGTTCTGGGCCCCTCACCACAAGAAGGATGTTGAGGCTCTGGAGCAAGTCCAGAGAAGAGCAACAAAACTGGTGAAGGGGCTGGAGAACAGAACCTATGAGGAGCGGCTGAGAGAGCTGGGGGTGTTTAGCCTGGAGAAGAGGAGGCTGAGGGGAGACCTCATTACTCTCTACAGCTACCTGAAGGGAGGTTGTGGAGAGGAGAGAGCTGGGCTCTTCTCTCAAGTGCCAGGGGACAGGACAAGAGGGAATGGCCTCTAGCTCCACCAGGGGAGATTTAGGCTGGAGATTAGGAGGAAGTTTTTCACACAGAGCTTCACCTTCCCTGGAGGTGTTTAAGGGACGGGTGGATGAGGTCTTGAGGGATTTGGTTTAGTGTTTGATAGGAATGGTTGGACTCGATGATCCGGTGGGTCTCTTCCAACCTGGTTGTTCTATGATTCTATGAAATTGAGGATTGTCCTGACTCACGTGTAGGACTTTGCACCTCTCGAGGTTCTCACAGGGCCATCCTATGGTGGTGGCACCTTCTCTGGTGTGGATGAACAGCCTTGTCACCACACCAGAGCTCCTGAGAGAGGGTTGGTGGCTTCCAGGGTGCTGACCCCCCTCTCCCTTGCAGCCAGCGAGCCGGAGAGCCACCCCACGCCGCGGGAGCACGCCGAGGCCCTGCTGCTGGCCTGCTGCTACCTCCCACCCAGCTTCCTCTCGGGCCCTGGCCAGCGCGTGGGGATGTTGGCCGAGGCCGCTCGCACCCTGGAGAAGCTCGGGGACAAACGGACGCTGCACGACTGCCAGCAGATGATCATCAAGCTGGGCAGCGGCACCACCGTCACGTCGGGCTAGCGGGGAGCTGCGGGGCACGCTGCCAGCCCCCCTGGACGGGAGGTGGCAGGGAGGGGGCGCGTGCCTCTGTTTCCCCACTGTGGGATGGTGTCAGGGAGCAGTTTGGCAGGTGGGTGGGTGGAGGGAGCAGGGGGGGGGTATGCCTGGTGCGTGGGCAGCCACGCGTGGGGCACCCCGGGTGGGCTCAGCCACCCCAGGGCTCTGTCCCTGTCCCCAGCCTGCTTGGGTGACGGGAGGTGGGGACCTCTAGTGACAGTGTCACAGTATTGCACGGCGCTGGGATGCTGAACCAGCCCCCCCCAGAGCCCCCCAGTATCCCTAGCATCCCCAGCACACGCTGGGCACTCACCCTCCCCTCCCTCTCCTGATGTCCCTGTCCCCACCATGGGCTGGCAAGAGGGGACTCCAGCAGCCACCATCCCCACCCCAGTGAGGAGCTGCCCCCAGCGGTTAAGGAGGGTGGCACAGGGCTCCCGGGGGGGCTGATGGGTGCCCCCATCCCCTTGCTGACCCCCCTCCTTGTATATAGCTCCCTTCTCCCCCCACCCAGTTCCCTCCCACTCCCCTTTGCCTTTTTAAACAGTATTTTCATAGCTGGAGAGTTTTGTACAGACAATTAAAGCTGATTATTTATACCGCTGTGTGCTGGACTGGGCCGTGGGGACAAGACCCCAAACTTGGGGGACACACAGAGAGCTTTGGGGCGGGGGGACCCCAGCTGGTTACCCCCTTCATCTGAGCTGGGATGGGCTGCGTGGGATGGGGAGAGGGAAAAGGAGGCAGGGATGGGGACACTGGGAACCAAGTGACCCCAAATGGCATAACTTTGGGGGGGTTCCCTTAAGTTTATTTTGCATGGAAATATTTATAATAAAAGTTGATCTTAGAGGGTTGAGCGGGTTATGGAGAACATCAAAACCCAGGCTGTAAGAGCATCCTCAGCTTTAGGCTGGGGGAATCAGCCCAGACACCTGGATTATTTTGATAGGAATGGTTGGACTAGAAGATCCAATGGGTCCCTTCCAACCTGGTTGGTCTATGATTCTATGCTTCTACGAACCGCTGGGGCTGCTGTCACCGCTCCCCCAACCTCAGCCCCACTGCGGCATCCCCTCCAACCCAGCCCTCCAGCGAGACCCTCGGTGCAGGTGGCACCTGGGGACACAGGGGTGGCACAAGCCTGGAGGGACCCCCCCCCGGAGAAAGAGAGACCACGAGCAAGGCGCCACGTACTTCCAAAACAATCGTTGTATCTTTATTTGACGCTCTGAATGCAATGACCTGTTTTTTTTTTTTTTTACTCTTAAGGAAAATAAACATCTTTTAGAAACGGCTTGTTACACACAATCTTCAGTGTGAAGCAATATACTAATAAGAACACTAGTCTTAACATTTACAGTCTTCTTATATATTATATATATGTATATGTATACATATATATACACTATATAATGAGGCAATATATAATACACACGGTTTAACATTTTACAGTCGTATGTACAAGATGTTGCTAAAAATAGCCAGATTTCAGGCAACGCTGCCAGGGACACCGGGGTTTTTTTATTTTATTTTTTTTTCTTTAAATTAATTATTTTTATTATTCTTTCTCTCCCTCCCCTCCCTCCATTTTTGTGGGTTTTTTTTTTTTTTCTTTTTTTTTTTTTCTCCCGTGTCCGAGACAAGCTGCTGAAACGACAGACATTGTGTGGCCAGCAAACCTTGAGGGTGGGACGGAGGGGACGCGACAGCCGGAGGGGACACAGGGTGCTGGGTCTGTGGGGTTTGGGGGGACACAGATGGGGCCAGGGCTTTGCGGGATGCGCCGCAGAACGGGGGACAGCTGGTGGCTCTGCTTTTAGGATGCTTTTAGGATGGGCTTTGAGGCTGAGTCACCCTGGCTTAGTTGGTTGCTACTTGGAGTGGGCGCAAAGACTGGGGAGTCACACAGGGGACCCCACGGGGACACAGGCGAGGGGTGATCCCAGCTCCTCGGAGGTGGCCGGGAAGGGAAGCAAAAGCTGAGGGAACTGAGTGAACTCAGCACCAAAAGCAGCAAAGGATGAGCCAGGGCTTTGCAGAGGGAGGGAGCAAATGCCTCCTCCTCCTCCTCCAGCAGGACTCTGCTGGAAGCCATTTCTGAGCTGCTTGCACCCTCTTGCTCCAGGATAAAAACCTGGGGTTCAGCACCCACAGCTACAAGGTTTGCACCCAGAGCTATGGAGTTTGCACCCAGAACCATGAGGTTTGCACTCAGAACTGTGGGGTTTGCACCCAGAGCTATGGGGTTTGCACTCAGAGCCATGAGGTTTGCACTCAGAACTGTAGGATTTGCACCCAGAGCTATGGGATTTGCACCCAGAGCCATGGGGTTTGCACAAATGCAGGGAGCAAAGCCTGTCCCCAGCAAGAAGAGCCACAGAGGATGTGCTGGTGAGACTCAGCAGAGGGAGCAGGATGGGTTTTTTGGGGTCCCAGAGAGCAGGACCCAGTGTCCCCAGCCCCGCAGTGCCCGAACCCCATGAAGCAGGAGGGCAGCAGATGCAATGGGCTGGGGTTCAGCGGGATGGAGTGGGGTGGGGGCAGCCTGGTGGGCACCCATCAGCCTGATCCAGCACCCCTCGCCCTGGTGGGGACCCAGCAGGCCTTGGCATCCCAGGACAGACAGGGTGGGAGCAGACAGGAGATGGAAGAACAAAATGGATAAAGCAGAGTGAGTGGTGTTTCAAACAGTAGGCCGTTGTTTGTCTTTTTGTTGTTTTTTTTTCTCCTTTTTTTTTTGTTTTTCTCCTTTTTTTTGTCTTTTTTTTCCCTTTTTTTTCTTTTTCTCCGTCGCACGTATATACAGACAGACACCATGAGGTTTGCTGAAGGCAATATCTCAGATCAGATCAGTGTGATATGGAGAGCTGGGACCCACAGCAGGGTCCGCAGCCCCAAGTAAGACAACATCGCTGGGACCTCCTCCTCCACGGCCCCCCCCCTCCCTCCCTCCCCCTGTGCAGCCGGGGGATCCCATTCCGTCTCCCGCACCGGGTTTTACCAGGGTTGAAAACCTGGCGCTGGACTCGGTGTGCCCGGATCGGGCTGAGGGCTGGTGGGGAGGGGGCAGTAGCAGAGCGCCCTCCCGTGGCAGGGCAGCTACCCAAATCCCTCGCTCCCAGGGCGCTGCCTTCTCCGCCGGGTCCCTCGCTGGCGGTGGGGCAGGTGCCCCCGGGCACTACACCGGCTGCCTCTGTGGGGTAAAAAAGGGGGGGTCAGCCCGGGGGTCCCGCAGCAGGGGGTCTGATCACCCCAGCAGCACCCACCTGCCCACCCGAGATGCAGGGTTTAATTATTGCCCCCCCCGAAAGCCCAGCTGGGGGTCCCACACCCAGCACCCACTTGCCTGCCTCGTAACGGAAGTGTCTTGGGGGTATCAGTGTCCCCCAGGGATGTGACACCCCACAACGATGCTCTGTGCTGTGCAGTGAGGTGTCCCCGAGGGATGTGGTCACCACAGAGTGGGGTCTCCCTGGGAGACGTGGTCACTAGAGTGAGGTGTCTACAGGGACATGGTTGCTACAGAGCAGGGTATCCCCAGGGGGATGTGGTCACTACGGAGTGAGGTGTCCAGGGTGACATGGTTGCTACAGAGCAGGGTATCCCCAGGGGAATGTGGTCACTACGGAGTGAGGTGTCCATGGGGACATGGTCACTACAGAGCGGGATGTCCCAAGGGAGTGTGATCTGAATGCAGGTCCTCCTATCCCAGGGGGCTTTAGTGCATTGCAGGGCACTGGGGGCTTACCTTATGTTTGGGACATTTCAGAGAGAAGCTCTCTTCGGTTAACAAGCAACCTGCGAGGAGAGAAGAAGGCCATGTCAGCAAAGCCTTCCAAACCCATGGCTTCCCACCACCATCCAGACCCAGCATAGGATTTGCATGAAGGGTTCAACCAAACAAGCTCAGGACACCGGCCCTGCTGGTGCAGGAGGCGTTGCCATCCCAGCACACAAGGAGCAGCAAACCCACCTTGACCTTGGGTGGGTTTGAGTGTTGCCGAGTGGCCAGCCCAGCCCAGCTGGAGGATCATAGAATCATAGAACAACCAGGTTGGAAGGGACCCATCGGATCTTCTAGTCCAACCATTCCTATCAAACACTAAACCAAGTCCCTCAGAACCTCATCCACCTGTGCCTTAAACACCTCCAGGGAAGGTGAATCAACCACCTCCCTGGGCAGCCTATTCCAATGCCCAATGACCCTTTCTGTGAAAAACTTCCTCCTAATCTCCAGCCTAAATCTCCCCTGGTGGAGCTTGAGGCCATTCCCTCTTGTCCTGTCCCCTGTCACTTGGGCAAAGAGGCCAGCTCCCTCCTCTCTACAACCTCCCTTCAGGTAGTTGTAGAGAGTAATGAGGTCTCCCCTCAGCCTCCTCTTCTCCAGGTTAAACACCCCCAGCTCTCAGCTGTTCCTCATAAGGCCTGTTCTCCAGCCCCTTCACCAGCTTTGTGGCTCTTCTCTGGATTCGCTTCAGGGCCTCAACATCCTTCTTGTGGCAAAGAGGCCAGCTCCCCTCCTCTCTACAACCTCCCTTCAGGTAGTTGTAGAGAATAATGAGGATGCTGAGGGTCCTCGCAGCAGGTCTCACCTGTGTCGATGGCACACGCGTAGTGGTAGGTGTGGGGACACCCCTTCTGGCAGCAGCCCACCGTAGCTCCCGCTTGCTGGCAGCTCGAGCACTTCTTTAAATGCACCCACGAGTTTGGAGCAGGGAAGGAGAGATGCAGAGAGAGACAGAGAGACCCCGTCAGAACCCAGTGTGAGAGCAAAGCGCTCCAACAGCCCCGGCGTCCCTGCGCCTCTCCAGCCCCACACTGCCTCCTCCCAGGGAGCCTCCTTCCTCCTGAGCCAGCACACCTCTCGCTTGGCCCTCTCCACCCTCACATTAGGTTTCTTCCCACCATAACGCTCCCCCGGATGGGACCGAGCCCGCAGCCTCTCTCCATGGTGCAGGAGATGAAGGGACATGACCTGGACCCTGCTATGGCTCAGTGGCAGAAGACCGTGGTGTTTCCCCAACCCCTGCTGTATTCCCAGAGGGGGTTGCAGCAATGGGAGCCCCTGAGCCCCACGGCACAGGCAGGGAGAGGGCAGCAGCCTCTGCACAGCCACACTGTGAGCTCACGCGCCTTCATAGAATCATAGAATCACCAGGTTGGAAAAAACCCATGGGATCATCGAGTCCAACCAACCTTGGGGCGGCAGGCTGGAAGCAGCCAGCTCCAAACCTGGTACAGGGACATTGCTGGAGGCTCCCTGCCCGGTGTCCATCCCCTCCCGCTCCCCAGCACAAAACCCCCTGTCCCTGTGGCAGTTTCCCAGCAGTGTTCTCCCTCATGCCCGACTCGATCTGAGAGAGGAGGAAGGCAGGGCTGCCGTCTCCCTCCAGCTCCCCTTCCCCTGCTGCCCATTGCTGCGGCATCAGGCTGTCGCACCCATTTTTATCTTCCATATTTCCTTCCAGGCTGCTACCCCTCTCCAACCACCCCACGCGACGCATGGCTGGCTGGGGGACGTGACCCACCGGGCTCAACATCCTCACGGACCTGGGGTGGCCCTGCCACCCTCCTGAAGCACGACACAAGTAATTTTTTATGCTTAAAAGGGGAGTTTTTAGGTGCTGTCAGAGACGCAGTGGTACAAATCTCGTGGAAAGCCAGCAGGGTTCATGGCACCTAACACCTGCTCTGCTTTCCCAGGGCAACTTGTGCCTGGATGCTCGAGGGCTAACCCTACTTTCATCCCAGCTGGAGGCAAATCTACAGGAATGGCTTTGGCTGGAGGAGGCCAGCGGGAGCTGCTACCCTGGGGTGCTGTGCTGGGTGGGCAGCTGAGTTCTTACCAGGTCGGCTGCCGCCTTGAGGGCCTCCTGCAGCCCGTAGAGCTTCCCTGCCACCAGGAAAACCCCAGCGGTCCATACGGCACAGGCCTCGTGCAGCCAGTGCTCCTGCGTGTCGCCCGCCGGCTCCTGCGGCAGCGACTCGGCCTTGTGACATTCGTGCCGCCGGGGCTTTTCGGCCACTTCCTCGCCCTCTGTCCTCTCGTCACAGCAGTAGCAGCTCTGCAGCCTCCGAAACATGCCCCGCGGGCTGGAGCGCAGCGTGTTCTGCTTGGCCGCCTCGGTGGCACCCTCCGGCCGCGTCGCCTTGCTGCCGGCACCGCAGCTGCCCTCAGTCCCTCGGGATGCCCGCTCGGCTACGACGGGAAGGACAGCATCCTCGCCCGGCGTCTCCACCCGCGCCTTCTCCTTCAGCCGCGACTTCTTCTTGGGCAGACAGTCCTCGGGGTAGTAGGGCCCGCAAAGGTCCCCCAAGTCCTTATAGTTGGCGGGATTGCGGCAGAGGCAGCAGACCAGGCAGGCGGCGTTCAGTGCCTTCGACACCACCGGCCCTATGTGCATGGTGGAGGAGGCTGGCAGGGCCGCCCGTGGACGCGGTGCGGGTCCGGTTGGTCCCCGTTGCAGCCGGGCTTCCTCGCTGGGCGAGTTGATGACGGTGCAGGTGGTGGCGAACTCTCCGCGCCGCTCCACACGGATGTAGGGGGCAAAGGGGGGAGCCCGGCTGTCTGCCCGCAGCCGCTTGCAGGAGACGTACTTCAGCCGGATCTCGGGCTCAGCTGGGTCCAGCAGCGGCGCTTGCTGGTTCTGCCGCCGCCGTTTGCCACGGCTCTTGCACCGTGCCGGCACCGCCTTGGCTTTGCCGTGGGACAGACGCTTCCGCTGCCGCTTGGAGTAGCCATTGTAGTTGGAGTGGTTGGCCCGCGGCTTCGGCCCACGCGCTGGTCCAGTAGCCGAGCGTCCCTCATGGGAGCCCTCACCACCTCCCACCTCCTTCTCCTCGCTCTTTGGTTTCTTCCCTTCCCGCAGCACCTCCTCCCCACCACCCGGGCCTGCCACGTGCTCCCGGGACAGCGGAGGAGCCATGGGGCCCAAGGGCGCCTTGGACACTCCCAGCGCCGCTGCTTTGCCCTTGCGGTTCCTCTTCTTGGGAAGCAGCCCCAGGCTCTTGGCTGCCGTGGTGGAGCCAGGCTGGGCCCCCGGCACTGGCGCACAAGCCTCACCCTGGCAGTCCTCAGCGGAGAGCTTCTTCCCGCAGCCCAGCTTCCCCTTCGGCGCTCGCCCATTGGGGTTGCGGCAGAGCTGCTCGGCCATCGGCACGGTGGGTGCCTTCTGCATGGCAGCCGGCTTGGGCAGCCGCACGTCGCCCACTCCCAGGCCCACCCCACTGGGCTTCACCGCCCGCTCCCTCTCCACGCTTGCTGGGCTCAGGGAGCTGCCGTAAGCAGCTGCCGTGGCTGCCGCCGTGGCTGCCGGTTTGCAGGCGAACTTCTTCAGGTTGGGCGAGGTGATCTTCTGGACGATGGCCTCCAGCTTGAGGCCACGGCCCTTGCGGGGAGGAAGCACTTTGGTCTTGGTGGCCTCCTGGAAGGCCGCCCGGGAGGTGATCTTGATGCAGACGTCAGGGGCCTCCGTCGGTGGAGGAGGCTTCGGGATGGCCTCACCAGAGCTCTTGGGAGGCAGCTTGGCTTTCACCTTCTTGGCCACAGGCATCTTCTTGAAGAGGCTCGGGGGAGCCTCTGGCTTCTCCTCCTTCATGCCGCCACTGTTGCTCCGCAGGACCAGGTTCCTCTTCTTGGTGGGAATGGGGGACATGAAGGTGGACTTCCTCTTCAGGGAGTGTAGGGGTCGCTCGGACATCTTGCCCCCCATGCCCGGTCCCGTTTTGGGCAGCTTCATCCGGGCACCCACCTTGCTCTCCTTGTGGGGGCTGCCTGGGGCTGCCAGCTTGAAGGTGGGTGGGAGGTGGTTGTTGGAGATGAGCTTCTTGGGTGCCTTGCAGTTCTTCAGCCGGACGTCGGCCGCTCGCTTGCCCCGTCGCCTCTTGGTGTAGAAAACCTCCTGTGTCTTCGTCCGCGAGCGCAGGATCATCGACCGCTGGTCCCTCTCCCCGACTGCCACCGCATCCCCCTCCAGTGGCATTGGCCCTGCTGCCTCCTCCACCGTCACCAAGCCAGGCACGAGGAGAGCGGCATCGCTGGCGTTTTGGACCACTTTGGGAGCCGGCCGGTTGCTGCGCTTCCTGGCTTTGAAAGCCACTCGCTGCTTCACGCCACAGGCAGGCTTCTTCCCCAGCTTCTCCTGGTGCGCGGGCGCCTTCAGCCCCTCCAGCGGGGCCGGGGCACGGGGCTCGGCGAGGGCAGTGAAAGAGCGGGTGCACATGCGCGCCGGCAGACCCTCAGCTGGAAACCGGGGGGTTTGGCTCTGGGCATTCTTGCTCAGGATGTCCACCTGGCCGTCTGGCCCCAGACAGGTGCTGACCACTCCGCCGGCTGCCGGCAGGTCATCGTAGGGACTCGGCACAGCGCTGCCAGGGCCATCCCCCTCTGGCAGCCGGCAGTGCACCCTCTTGTTTCGGAGGCTCTTGCCCCGCGAGATGGGCTTTGTCTTCCCCAACACATTTTCAGGGAGTTGCTGCTTCGCCGGGACTGGTGGGACAGTTTCGGCATCGGCCGCCTCCGGGTGGGACGTTGCGTCTCTGCCACTCTCCTCAGGCTGGATGTGAGGCAGGGAGGACTTGAACCAGCTCTTCACCTTGGTCTCCGTGCCCACGGCAGGGCCCAGCAGGATGACTGACTGGCCGGAGAGGCGCGCGGCGGGAGCTGAGCTCTCCTTCTCCACCGTGCTGACGGTCTCCTCGGCAGACACGGGCACCTCGCTGGAGGAGAGCACGGCCGGCATCTCTGGGGGTTTGGGCGATGAGGCGTCGTACGTCACCGACTTCTGCTCCGAGCCAGTCAGCTCACAGAGCGAAGAGTACTCCTCCGCCTCCAGGTCTGATTCCTTCAGCTCCGGTGAGGAGATGATGGGGATCTCGCTGAAGTCCCCAGCTGAGCAGCAGTGCCGCGTGTCCTGTAGCCACCTCTCGCTATCTGCCTTTGCCGCTTCATCGTAGGTCAGCGTCTCCTCCTCCTCCTCCATCGCCTGCTGGCTGAAGTCCCGGGCTGGCTCGCTCTTGGGCGGCTGCTTGCCATCACACAGATCCAAGCCGCAGGCATTTTTTTTCTCCTTGCAGGAGCCCACCAATTTGCTGGGGAACAAGCCCTTGGGGATGTCAGTGGCTTGCAGCTCCTTCCACCGCAGGCAGGCCTCACCCAGGCTCTCCTCTGGCCACTCAAAGTTCTCCATGGTGTTCTCGGACCCCACTGAGTTGGCTGTGGTGTTGGAGTAGCAGCTATAGCTGGCGGCTCCTGCGCTTGATGTGGCTGTCGGGATGCTGGGCTTGGAGTCGAAGGCCAGTGGGGCAGCGTCCTTCAGTGTGTCCTTGGTCTCGGTGGCTGGGAATTCCACCTGGGGGCCCTCGTATACCTCCTCACCAAAGTCCTTCCCCGTGCTGGCCTCTGAAGCCTTGTCCATCTTCAGGGGCTCGGTGAGTGTGCTGGAGTCACCCTGGCTGGGCCAGGTGCCTTTCACCATGGAGTCCAGGCAGGGCCGGTGGTTCTCCAGCTGGAAGGGGGACTTGGCGGCCTCCTTGTTCAGCATGGGAGAGTTGGCCCAGGCTTTGTCTGCCTTCTCGCTGATGGCGTCCTGCAGGACGATGATCTCAGAAGCCAGCTCCTCCTGGGACAGGGCGCTGAGGAGCAGCCGAGGACAGTCCCGTTCGTTGGTCACGAACTTGGTGAAGGTCTCCAAGGGCAGGCTGGCGTGGATGCTCTGGAAAGAGTCATCTGATTTGGTGGACATGTCATCTGGGGAGGTCACGGAACAGGTAGACACCGACTCAGGCTTCGCCTTGGAGTTGCTGTTGACATGGGCAGGGCTGCGGTTCTGGTTGCAGTAGAGGAAACTCCTCTCCAGCTGGTCCTCCGACCCGCTGAGATAGTCAGCGTCTTGAGTCTCAGCGTGTACAGACTGGGGGGTGCTCAGCGGGTCGGACAGGGGGGTCCCAACCTGCTCTGCCGAGTAGGTGCTGCTCTCGGGGCTGCAGTGCTGCCCCTTGAGCTGCTCAGGCGTCCTCGCCGGGGTCTTGATGCCCTTTTTCTGGGGCACAGCGGCTTTGGAGAGCAGCAGCTGCTGGACGGTGTTGGAGATGTTCTCGACCTGGGAGGTGAGAGCCGTCAGGCTTTGCAGGCTCAGGTCGGATAGCAGGTTTTCAGGCAGCTTCTCCTTCTGCAAGTTTTTGCAGTTCCCAGACTGAGCGTCAGGGCTCGTCCCGTCGGTGGGAGAAGGGTTCAGCAGTGGCATGAAATGACTATGGTCGGCGATGCCAGCCGGGAAGGCGCCGGTGCTCATGGGCTGCTGGCTGTACTGAAAGTTCTCTAGGTTGGGCATCAGCGGGGAGGGAGTGGAGCTGTAGGACGGGGACCTGCCGACGGAGCGAGCCGGTGAGTGGCTGGCACTGGGGCTGAAGGTCTGGTAGTACTGCTCCGGCGTGCGGACAGGCGGCGCGTCCCCCTGGCAGTAGGTCTGGCCTGGCTGGTTGTAATGTTGGTACTTGGCCAGGTTTTGGTAGTGGAGGGTCTCCGGGGCGTGGTGCCGCCCCTGCATGGGCTGCGGCGGCTGCGGCGGCTGTGGCGGCTGCGGGGGCTGCGGTGGCGGTGGCTGCGGGGGCTGCGGGGGCTGCTGCGGGGGCTGCTCGTAGCCGATGCGGTTGGGCTGGTACCCGTGCAGGTTGGGCACGCGGGGGCCAGGGGCTAGGCTGGCGGCGTTGGCCAGGGGCCGCTCCAGCGGCGGCTGCCCCGAGGGGGCCGTGCAGCTCTTGTAGGAGTGTGCTGCCTGGCTGCCCCCTGGCACCGAGGAGTAGGTGGAGGAGGCGGGGAAAGACTGCGAGTGCTGCCCGAAGTGGGGGGTCTGCGAGAAGGGCATGGGCGAGGACACGTCGTTTGGCAGCTTCTGCCGTTGCAGCTTGGGGTAGGGGAGCGTGGGCGGCTGCTGCGGCGGCTGCTGCTGCTGCTGCTGCTGCTGTTGCTGAAAGTGAGTCCGGAAGGGCAGCGGGGCGGCCGCTGGCTCGTGGTACGGCCGGCCACCCGCCAGCGCTGCCGTCTTCTTCATCAGGTTGTCCTCATATTTGGCCACACCACCGGGCAGGGCCTGCGGCTGGCCACCCCACGCCTGCAAGCTCTCGTCCCCCGAATAACGGGCCGGGTAGGGGCTGTTCTCCTGCATGGCGTAATTGGAAAAGGCTGGCCTGCCTTGCAGCTGCTGCCCTGCTAATTGCTTGTTCCCCCGGTGATATTTCTCCACGGTGCTGTTCTCGTAGCCCGAGTATGGCAGTTGCTGCTGACTGTAGTACTCCTTCGCCACCAGCCTCTGCCGCTCACAGTTTGGCCCTGCCTGACTTTGATGCCTGTAATTCTCCAGGCGTGATGTATCTTGTGAAGTCGGCTGGTAGCTCTGCTGGTTGCCATGGAAACCACACCTTTCTCGAAAGGACTGCATGGCGCGGGCTCCTTATCTGCGAAGAGAGAGAGGCGAGAATTCAAATGAAGCGTCGCCAGCCACCACGGTGGGCCGAGGAGCACAGCTGGGCGCAGAGAGGGACATCGCCTCGCCTGCCGTGGCGTCACCCTGCTGGCGCTGCATCGCCTCCCATAGCCCTGCATCGCCTTGGATCACCCTGCCGTGCATTGCTTTGCATCGCATCGCCCTGCATCGCATTGTATTGCATCACCTCGCATCGCTCTGCATCGAGTTGCCCTGAATTGCATTGCCTCACATCACCCTGCATCGCATCACCTTGCATTGCTTTACCCTGCACGGCATTGCCCTGCTTTGCATCTCCCTGCCTTGCATTGCCCTGCATTGCTTCAACCTGCCTTGCACTGCCCTGCATTGTATTGTCCTGCCTCACATTGCCTTGCGTTGTATCACCTAGCATTGTATTGCCTTGCATCGCATTGCCCATCATTGCATTTCCTTGCATTTTCCTGCCTTGCATCGCATCACCTTGCATTGTATCACCTTGCATTGCGTTGCCCGGCACTGCATTTCTTTGCACCTTCCTGCCTTGTATCACCCTGCATCACATCGTCTTGTATTGCATCGCCCTGCATCACATCCTCTTGTATTGCATCGCCCTGCATCGAGTTGCCCTGAATTGCATTGCCTCACATCACCCTGCATCGCATCACCTTGCATTCCTTTACCCTGCACGGCATTGCCCTGCTTTGCATCTCCCTGCCTTGCATTGCCCTGCATTGCTTCAACCTGCCTTGCACTGCCCTGCACTGTATTGTCCTGCATCACATTGCCTTGCGTTGTATCACCTAGCACTGTACTGCCTTGCATTGCATTGCCCATCATTGCATTTCCTTGCCTTGCATCGCATCACCCTGCATTGTATCACCTTGCACTGCATTGCCCGGCACTGCATGTCTTTGCACCTTCCTGCCTGGCATCACCCTGCATCACATCATCTTGTATTGCATCGCCCTGCCTCGCACCATCTTGCATCGCACCGCCCTGCCTTGCCCTAGATCCCAGCAGCTGGCTTTGCACCACCTCGTGTCACGCTGCATCGCATCGTCTTGCCCCATATCACATCACTTGGCATCGCATCCCCTCATCTTGCATTGCTGCATCGTCCTATATCACACCTCCTCGCATCGCTCCTGGCTGCATTGCCTCACTGTGCAGCGCGGTGCCCGCAAGCTGCGGGGTGGCAGGGGTCCAGCTGCCTCCTCCCTGCCTGTGCTGTGCCCAGCCAGACCTCCTGGCCCTGCTGCGAGGAGCCTTCCTCCTCTCTGCTGCCCACCCCAGCTCTGCAGGGCAAACCATCACCTCCCTGCCTGCCCCAGTGCTCTGTTCCATGCAATTGCTGCCCCCTCGCCTCTGCACGTCGCTTACCCAGCTCTTCGCGTGCCCTCCCCAGAGACGCTGGGATCCTGCGAGCACCTCCAAGCACCCCGCTTATCCCCATTCTTTCTAATTATTGGACTAATTACTAGAAGCAGCAGCGTGGAGGACCAGAACCGCAGGTTCTGCTGCAAAAAAAACTCATTTCAACTTGCTGGCTCTGCCGGTGTCTGCCTGCTGCCGCCTCCCGCAGCCCCCCCCGGCCCTAGCTGATCCCCCCTGCTCCGGTGCGATACCATCTGGAAGCTGTCTGCTCCAGCCAGCAGACATCTATTAGCTGAGCACCTCGCCACCGTCGTCATTAAGCTTCCCCATTTCATAGCTCTGCTTGTGTTAGGTGCAGGGAAGCACCTGGGTCACTGGTTTGATCTCTGAAGCAGCCGAGTGGCTCACAGCGGCTAATGAAGGGCTCGGTGGTGGCAAGGACACATCTTGCCCATCCCTAGCACCATGGAGTACCTGGCAGTGGCCTGATATTGGGGTTAGGGCAGCCCCAGGGGTCTGCAGCTCCCCGGAGACCTCCCCAGCGCTGCTCCCTCAACACTGCATCGCAGTGGTGACCACAGTGCTGTCCCCTCACCTTCATTAAGGCGATGAGTGTAACGAGGGGAGGGGAATGGGGCACTGGTGGTGTCTGATGCCCAGCACCCACTGGCAGAGCTGAGCACAGCCCTGCTCCTGCGGTGCCAACCACGCTGGGCAGCTGCTGCCTGTGTCCCCTCGTCACTCTTGCGCCACCACCATGTGTCAAACAGTGTGCGGCTCCCAATGGGTTTTATTTGCCATAGTTACACAAATCGCACCACTGGTCTGATCAATTCCCACTCGGCCCCCTCTGCTTGCAGCATCCTGAGAACACCAGTAACGTCTCAGCACCTTTTCGGGGTCTATGTACATGCACAGGGCTTTATTTAGTTTTATTGAATCCTGTGTTCAGTTCTGGGCCCCTCACCACAAGAAGGATGCCGAGGCTCTGGAGCGAGTCCAGAGAAGAGCAACAAAGCTGGTGAAGGGGCTGGAGAACAGAACCTATGAGGAGCGGCTGAGAGAGCTGGGGGTGTTTGGCCCAGAGAAGAGGAGGCTGAGAGGAAACCTCATTACTCTCTACAACTACCTGAAAAGAGGTTGTGGAGAGGAGGGAGCTGGCCTCTTCTCCCAAGTGACAGGGGACAGGACGAGAGGGAATGGCCTCAAGCTCCGCCAGGGGAGATTTAGGCTGGAGATTAGGAGGAGGTTTTTCACACAGAGGGTCATTAGGCATTGGAATAGGCTGCCCAGGGAGGTGGTTGAGTCACCTTCCCTGGAGGTGTTTAAGGTACGGGTGGACGAGGTCCTGAGGGACTTGGTTTAGTGTTTGGTAGGAATGGTTGGACTCAATGATCCAATGGGTCTCTTCCAACCTGGTTGTTCTATGATTCTATGATCTCCACAATCACCGGCAGCTCTGGGATGCACAGATTACATGGTGCTCTCCGACACCGCTGGATCTGGGCTTGATGCCACCCACCCCAGCCTGCCACCCTGTCCTCCCACCCCCTTTTAGGATGCTTTCCATGTTGCTTCCCTGTATTGCAGCTGCGTGGGCAACTGGATATGGTTAAATCCTAAATCCTGGGGGAAAGACGGGTCAATCACAAACCTAGCAAGGCTGACAAGAAAACCCTTATCATGACACGGGTGTGGTGCTGCCCTGTCCTGCGACAGAGCTGCAAGAACAAAGGCAGCAAAATCAAAGCCAGGGCTCTGGGGCAGCCCCGGGTGGTGGTGAGAAAATTAAAGGAAGAAAAGGGCCCGTTATACTCCACTTGGAAGCAGGTTTGAAAACTGAGATTGGCTTGAGAAGCCCTTGAGCTGGTGCTTTAAGGGGAGATTTTTCCACTCCTTTCTCTTTTATTATTAATTATTGTTATTAATTAATTATTGTCACTTCTTCAAACAACTGGGACAATGCCAGGCTGAGCAAAAGCCCATGGTGCAAGGGGACAGGTCGCTCACCAGTGCGCAGAGAGAGGATACACGGAGGGAGAACGTGAGCGGAGAAAGAACAGGCCGTGGGGTCCACCAGCCCCGCGCCTGGCAGGGCCCAGGCCTCAGACAGCACCCCTGGGGCTTCACAATATCATAGAATTGTGAAGGTTGGAAAAGACCTCTCAGGTCATCTAGTCCAACCCCACCATGCTGACCAAAGCGCATCCCCAAGTGCTACGTCTACATGTTTTTTGAACCCCTCCAGGGATGGAGACTCCACCACTGCCCTGGGCAGCTGGTTCCAATGCTTCATCACTCTGTCAGTAAAGGCTTTTTGACTAATATCCAACCTAAACCTCCCCTGGTGCAACTTGAGGCCATTTCCTTTCTGTCTTCTCACTGAGGGCACAGTGTGTGGGGCTGGACGAGACCCACCGGGCAGGAGATGCGACCAGGGCTGCCTGTTGTTTCCCCATCCGAGCGGAGCCAAAATCCCACGCCGAGTGGGGCACCTTGCCCAGAGCCTCGGCCTTATGGCCCTGCAGGCCACCTGGGCTCTGCTGGGGCTGGGATTCCGCTGTTCAGGGCCAGGAGGGGACACGCTCGTCACTGGCAGCCCCCAGCCCTGTGCTCAGAGCTGGAGGCCAGCTCTGCTCTTGCCTCTGCCGCAGCTTTGCTGGAGAAGGGCTGGAACAGATGTTGCCGCCTGATGTAGGCTGTTTCCGAGCAAACGCTTTAATGGCATCAAATCAAGCTGTCGACAGCCGTGAGGTTACGGCCCTTCCCGGGAGGGGGAGGCGGACACGACTGCGTCCCAGGGGCCCCACACGCTCGCCCCAACCGCCACATCCCTGCTGGCCATGATCTCCAGGCCCTGGAGAAGTTTCCATCCTGGTTCCTGCTGCCCCCATGGTGCGAATCGCTATGGGGCTGTCAGCACATGGCTGTGGCCAGTTTCCTGCCCTTAGTAGCCTGGCCAAGCCACCACAGCCACAGCCAGGACTTGTAGTGTAGGTCCCTGGGAATTGCAGAATCATAGAATGGTCTCGGTTGGAAGGGATATTAAAGCCAATCCAGTTCCAACCCCCTGCCATGGGCAGAGACACCTCCCACTGGACCTGGCTGCTCAAAGGCCCATCCAACCTGGCCTTGAACACCTCCAGGGATGGGGCAGCCACAGCTTCCCTAGGCAATCTGTTCCCAGGCCTCTCCATCCTCAAAGGAAAACATTTTTTCCTAAAATCTCATCTTAATCTCCCCAAGGCATCAGTGGGAAGAACAGGGACTTCTGGTCATCACTAAGCCCAGTCAGGGTGACCCTGTCCCCACGGGACAAGGAGCTGCACTCATCTCCAAGAGCATCCCATCCCCTTGGGCCCTAGGGACACGGGGACAGCCCAGCCAGTCCCATAGCTCAAAGTGCAACCCTGGTGTCATCCTTTGTGGGCCTGCAGGACCTGTTGCACCTCCCAGGGCCCAGGCACCGCCTGTGGCACACCAGGCCCTGCCGCGTGGGGCTGATGGGGTTGACGCAGGACAAGGAGCAGATGTGGGGCACAGGGGGTGACGCAGGGCAGGGGACTGATGTGGGGCTCAGGGAGGATGCCGTGCGCAGGGCTGGTACCGGTAGGCGAGCCGGGGCACTGCTGCCGCACACGCCTGCCTGCGCAGTGGCTCACAGCCTGCCTGCTGCTCAGGAGGATTTGTGCTGCGTGGCTGGCTTTGGTATTATTTTCCTCCCCCTCATCCCTCCTTCCTTCTCTGCCTTCTCCCTTTTCCTACCCCTTCCCCTTGGCTGGCGGGGACACGATCTGGAGCCTTCTGAAGGCAGCCCAGGACTTTCCGTGACAGGGGATCCTCGGTAAGCACCCAAGACCCTCGACGCCTCAGCCCTGGGGGCAGCAGGCATCCCCCAGCCCCCCGCGCCCTGGCCTCGCTTCCCAGCTGCTGCTGATCCCGCAGGACCTGATCCAGAGCCCCAGCCCTGCTGCTCCTCCGGCTGCTCCCTCGCCTTGGCTGCTGCGCCATCAACAAGGACTCAAGGACTAAAAATAGCAGCGCGCTCTCGAAAGGGGATGCTTCGCCATCCGAGCGACGCTGGCATCGCCAACCCCTGCTCCCCAACCCCAAAATCCCTGTAGCAACCCCCCTCCCAGCCCCTGATGCCACCTGGGGTGCAGCGAGGCAGCACTGGGGTGGGGAGCGAGGGGATGGGAACCCCCCCTCGACTCCCCTTGGAGGTTCTCGGGTGGGAATAAGTGCCTATCAAGGAGCGTCAGCCTGGATTTGTTTAATTGTGAGCTGGTGGAGTTTAAAGAAACCCTTTCTGGCCGCCTGCCACACCGCAAACTGCTCCGGAGAATTTGATTATTAAGGGAGGAGAGAAAAAGGGAGGTGGTGGGGGGAGAACTGGGAGGGCTGTGGGACAGCCCAGGAAAGGGCATCCTGCCCCGAGGAGCTGGGAATGAAAGGACACACAGACAGACAGACCCCCCCTGGCAGTGTGAAAGCACCAGCAGGTTTCACTCAGGGCACGGTCAAACCCTCTGGGTGGCTGTGGGGCTGCTGCCGTCCGTCTGTCTGTCCCTGTGCCCAGTGGGTGACTCTGCGGTGCCTGGTGCTGGATGGTACCCAGTTCGGAGGGGCTGGGAACCCCCACTGGGAGCCCCCACTGTCAATGCACCCCCCTTCAATGCACCCTGTTAACGCAGCCCTCTCCGGTGCTCCCCAGTAATGCACTCTCCCTCCAATGAACCCCCTCCTAACACCCAGTGAACCCCCTTAATGCACCCTCTTCCTGCCAACCCCCTTCATTACACCCTGTCCCCAGTGCAGCCCTCTCTAAACCCCTCTCCCCACTGCACCCCCTTAATTCGCCCTCTCCCAATGAGCCCCTTTAATGCCCCTCATCTCCACTGCACCCCCGTTAACACTCCCTCTCCCCATCCCCATCACCACCACCATTTCCCGCAATGCCAGTGCTGTGACCGGGATGTGGGGTGGCACCCGCAGGGCAGCCCCCAGCCCCCTGCTTTCCACCCCCCGACTGCAATCACCGCGTTTCCCCCTCCTTTCCGGCGCTCAGCAGACCGGAGCAGCTGTTCCCTGCACACTTCACTTGCCCGCAGATGATGATAAATGGAGCTGGGGCTGCGCCGCCCATTGCGTGGGGGTGGGCGGATGCGGGTAGCGAGGAGGAGGGTGAAGGATGGGGTCCCCATCTCCTGCAGCCCCCCCAGATCGTGCTGTTCCTCCCAGACAGCTGTTGGGGGATTCCCTGGGCATGGTTTTTTTTTTTTGGGGGGGGGGGACATGCCCAGGGAATTCCCATTGCAATGGGGTGCATCCCCATCAACAGCTCAATGAATCATAGAATCATAGAACAACCAGGTTGACAGAGACCCATCGGATCATCGAGTCCAACCATTCCTATCAAACACTAAACCAAGTCCCTCAATACCTCATCCACCTGTGCCTTAAACACCTCCAGGGAAGGGGAATCAACCACCTCCCTGGGCAGCCTATTCCAATGCCCAATCACCCTTTCTGTGAAAACCTTCCTCCTAATCTCCAGCCTAAATCTCCCCTGGCAGAGCTTGAGGCCATTCCCTCTTGTCCTGTCCTCTGTCACTTGGGAGAAGAGGCCAGCTCCCTCCTCTCTACAACCTCCTTTCAGGTAGTTGTAGAGAGTAATGCTCCATTTAGGGGGCACCGTCCTTCATCCCTGCCTGCCCCCCTCCCAGCTCTACTCCTCCCCAGCAAGGAATTTTACTCAGGGGAGAAAAAAAAAACATCGCCTGCGAACCGCACTCATGACTCAACGTTTCTGCTGGCCCCGGTTTCTCCGTTGCTTGCCAGGGGAAGTCCGTGGCCTCCCCAACCTCATCCCCTTGCATGGAAATGCAGCTCATCCGCCAGCTCCATCCTCTCTCCCCTTGGTTTTGCCTCCTTTATTTTGGAGGTGGTGGTGGGGAGGTGATGTCAAGGCTGGGAGGTTGGCAGAGGGTTGGGCTGGGGAGGATGGGGGAGGCTCTGGGAGTCAGAGCAAGTTGGTGTGATTCTTGTTGCCGCTGGAAAACGCCAGCTGGCAAGGAAGGGTTTGAAAAGGAAAGGAGCAGGGGGGAAGGGGGAGAAAAAGGAAAAAGGAAGAAAAGTGGGGAGGGAGGGAAAGAAGAGAAGGGAAAGAAGGAAAAAAGAAAATGAGAGGAGGGAAGGAAGGAAGGAAGGAAGGAAGGAAGGAAGGAAGGAAGGAAGGAAGGAGGGAGGGAGGAAGGAGGGAGGGAGGGAGGGAGGAAGGAAGGAAGGAAGGAAGGAAGGAAGGAAGGAAGGAAGGAAGGAGGGAGGGAGGGAGGGAGGAAGGGAAAGAGAAGGGAAAGAGAAGGGAAAGAGAAAGGAAAGAGAGAGAAAGGAAAAAATAAAAGGAGAAAAGGAAAGGAAGAAAGAAAAGAGAAAAAAAGAGGAAAATATAAAAGAAAGGGAAAAGAGAATTAAAAAGGCTGGAGGCTCAGTGCAAAGCAGATGCTCTGACTGAGCCTTCCTGGGCAAATTCCCTCTCTGGCAAGGAAGCGCTCCAGAGCAAAATTCATCACCGGACATAACATGGAGGGAGGGCGCCGCGTGTTCTCGCTCCCCAACAAGGGAATTGACATCAACCTTGAGGCGCTGGCGGGGAGAGGAAAACAAACCCGTCACGAGGCTGGAAATACGGCTGAGGTTAAGGAGGGACCCAGCTCTCCCAGCCTCGGCACCTAAATCCCGCTGCAGCCCTCCCTACAGCTGCCACTGTGGGTAGACAGCACAAGGATGGGCACAACCAGCCCTTGCTGGGGCAGTGATGGGCACGATTGCGGCCCTGGGGCAGCCACTCACCACCACGGTGCCTTCTGCCACCCCTCCAGCCTCAAAGCGAGTCGGCGGTGCGATGCCAGCACGGCGCTGGCACAAGGCAACAGCCTGGATAGATATCAACGCGCTCCTGTTTTCCTTCTTTCCTCATTTTCTGCCTGATGGGTCAGGATCCTTCATCCTTCCTCTGTCCCCTCCCGCTCTCAGCCTGACTCCAGTAATAATTAACCATCCCAATCATTATTGTGGCTGCGAATACTTCCCCCAGCTCTCTCTCCCACACCCTGTTTCGCCCCCTGCCTCAGTTTCCCCTTGTCGCAGGACGGAAACCACATCCCTGTGAAGAAAGCGGCGAGGAGCAGAGCAAACGGCGCGATGCTGGTCATCGCCACCGGTGACGAAGTGCTGCTCTGCTGCTCTCCAGATGCAGCCCGTCGGCCGTGCCGCCCAGGGCTGATGCTGTCTGATTGCTTGCAATATTTTGTGTGCCGCTGGTATGCAAATCACCAGCGAGACCCTCCCTGTGGAGCAGCCGCCCAACCACTCGCTCGTTGGCACGGCTGCTGGACAAGCCGTTTTGCTGAAACTAGATAAATGAGATGCTGGTTTGTTACCGGGAATGAAGCGGGTGCTGGACTCCTGACCCACCGGTGGACCCCTTTGATGGACGAGGGAAGTGGGGTGACCCACAGCATCCTCTTTGGTGCTGCTGAGGCCCCACGGGGTTCAAATAAGAGCTTTTCCAAGGATAGAAGCACAAATGGATCCCAGTCCCAGATCTGCTCTGCACGCAGCTGTCTCATGATGTGACAGCTCACAGAGGCAAGGAGCAGATGGAGTTGAACACGCAGGGGTGCGCTCCCCGAGGAATGTGATGGGGATGGCTTGTGGTCCCTACGCTGTTCTGGCCCCACGGGCAACCACAGAGCCCTCCGGCCTGGGAAAACCACAGCAAACCTGGCAGCAGGACCTGGCATTCACCCCACACCACAGCTCAGAGCCATCCTGCACCCCACACGGGGAACCTGGTTGGACACGACTGCTCTCAGAGGTGATTCTACCTCTGTACTCAGCACTGGTGAGGCTGCTCCTTGAATCCTATGTCCAGTTCTGGGTCCCTCACCACAAGAAGGATGTTTAGGCTCTGGAGTGAGTCCAGAGAAGAGCGACGAGGTTGGTGAAGGGGCTGGAGAACAGAACCTATGAGGAGTGGCTGAGAGAGCTGGGGGTGTTTATCCTGGAGAAGAGGAGGCTGAGAGGAGACCTCATTACTCTCTACAACTACCTAAAGGGAGGTTGTAGAGAGGAGGGAGCTAGGCTCTTCTCCCAAGTGCCAGGGGACAGGACAAGAGGGAATGGCCTCAAGCTCTGCCAGGGGAGATTTAGGCTGGAGATTAGGAGGAAGTTCTTCACACAGAGGGTCATTGGGCATTGGAATAGGCTGCCCAGGGAGGTGGTTGATTCACCTTCCCTGGAGGTGTTTAAGGCATGGGTGGATGAGGTCTTGAGGGACTTGGTTTAGTGTTTGACAGGAATGGTTGGACTAAAAGATCCGATAGGTCCCTTCCAACCTGGTTGTTCTATGATTCTATGATTCTCTCCAGCTGTGCCTCAGCCTCCCCATCCCTGGGGTGGTCCAGGTTTATGTGCAGTGTAAGGGCTCCTGTTCTCAGCCAGCATCGCCAGTCTGGGAAATGCTGGTCTGGGAGCATGGAGATGGAGTGGCCTTGCACTCCAGCCCTGTGCCAGGGTCTTGGACCTCCTCCCCTGGTGGGTGTCTCCATCCCCAGCAGCCCTAGAAATCCCAGAAGACAACGAGTGGCCCTCACTCCCAGGACATTTCCAGCTCTTCCAGGTCCAACCCCTCCAGCTCTGGCAGCCCAGTGGATGAATCCACTTGCCATGGGATGGCTTCTGGTAGACAAAGGACAGACCCTGGCACCTGGTTGCACTCTAATCCTCACCCTCGTTCCTCCTCTCTCTCAGGGAGGCAACAGGGCTTTGCCACCAGTGCTCTGTGTCCCCACCAGGTCCCCTCACTGCACGGACATTTTCATAGAATCATAGAACAACCAGGTTGGAAGGGACCCATCGGATCTTCTAGTCCAACCATTCCTATCAACCATTCCTATCCTATTTTAGATGAGTGTCATCATTAAATCCGACCAGTGCTCCCACTGAGACCCCCTGGTACGGTTATGGGGGACATTCCCACGTCCCTGCTTTGGTTTTGCGGCATATCCTGCCTTTGTTTAGAGGGCAGCCTCTTTGCCACACTGAATCCGAGGCCTGGAGACCACTGGCTCTCCAGTGCCAGCACAGCGAATCCCCCACCATGGTGACGAGCACCCTGCGGTCGCTCCACTTCGGCGTCTGCCTGCAGACAGGTCTGTCCACCGGAGATGGATTTGGCTGTGCTGCTGCCAGGCTTTGCCCTCTAAGTCATCTCCCGCCAGCAGAAGACAGCTCGGTAATGAAGCGTAATGCTCCGACACTCCCCTGAGTGACAGTGGCCAGCACCGGCTGCGTCCCCAAGGCTCGGCACGGCCTCCACTGCCTGTGGGGGGAATAAAGGGAGAGGGGAAAACGAGCATCCCCTTGACACAAGTGGGGCTGGGGGCTGCAGGGTGGCATGGTGGGAGCTGGTACCATCAGGCAGATCTCTGCTAGGAGATTCCGACCAGGAATCCCCTGGGAAAGACAATAAATAGAATAAAAGGGGGTTGAAAAAGAAATAAATTGAGGTTTGATGTGGTGTCATAAATGATTTCGGTATTATACATTCCCCGCCTCCAAATCCTGAAGACAAATCCTGGGGCAGGTGAACAGGGGAAGCAGATTTCCAAAGGTCTTCTCCTGGTTCCCAGTTATTGACTCTGTCAGTCACCGCAGGCACCATCCCAACCTATCCTACCCGGCAAAATCTGCTCCTTTTGTTCCTGCGGAGGAGGAGGGGGAAGGGGAGGGGAGAGGAATTTGGGGCAAGGAACTTCCAAAATGGATGATTAAGGAGTTAATCTGCCTGAAATAGATAAGGAGCTTAGAGCTGCCGGTATTTGACTGTCCAAGTTTGGATTCAGCGTGTCTTAAACACTGGCTAGAATGTGCTTAGATATGACCAAAGTACATGTCCCCCCGAGGAATTACCAGGTTGCCAATTAGATTTGCTTCCCAGATTCACTCAAACCTTCACAAGCCTCTTCAGAGCAGGAAAATTGCTGCCTGTCCCTGGGGAGGCGGCGGAGCAGCCGCTGCTGCCCAGCCCCACAGCCGGCACAGCAGAGATCCTGGGCAGCCACTGGGATTCGTGGGCACAGCCAGGGTGATGCTGAGGCAGGGATGCCCACATCGGGGCGCGGAGACACTGGGGATGGCCTGACGGGTGATGCTGGGAGGGTTGGGGTGCCTGGGGATGCAGATGTGAGCTGCTTTGCCAGCTGGGCTCTCACCAGACCAGGCTCTGCATCCTCCCACCTCTGACTAAGCTCCTGGTGCTGCCACACAGCCAAATCCAATCCAAACTACCCCAATCTGGCTCCTCCTGCACCAGCAGCAAGCAGAGCCATCCCAGCCACTGGGTACGAGGCACAACACTGATCAGAACTGTGATGCCTCTCAGGAAAGGTGAGCAAGCAACCTAAACAGGCTGGACCACTGGGCAGTGTCCAATGGCATGAGGTTTAACACAGCCAAATGCCGGGTCCTGCACTTGGGGCACAACAACCCTGTGCAGAGCTACAGACTGGGAGAAGTCTGTCTAGAAAGCTTCTAGGAGGAGAGGGACCTGGGAGTGTTGGTTGACAGCCGACTGAACATGAGCCAGCAGTGTGCCCAGGTGGCCAACAAGGCCAATGGCATCCTGGCTTGGATCAGAAATGGTGTGACCAGCAGGGCCAGGGAGGTTATTCTCCCTCTGTACTCAGCACTGGTGAGGTCGCTCTTGAATGAGTCCAGAGAAGAGCGACGAGGCTGGTGAAGGGGCTGGAGAACAGGCCTTATGAGGAACGGCTGAGATAGCTGGGGGTGTTTAGCCTGGAGAAGAGGAGGCTGCGAGGAGACCTCATTACTCTCTACAACTACCTGAAGGGAGGTTGTAGAGAGGAAGGAGCTGGGCTCTTCTCCCAAGTAACAGGGGACAGGACAAGAGGGAATGGCCTTAAGCTCCGCCAGGGGAGATTTAGGCTGGAGATTAGGAGGAAGTTTTTCACAGAAAGGGTGATTGGGCATTGGAATAGGCTGCCCAGGGAGGTGGTTGAGTCACCTTCCCTGGAGGTGTTTAAGGGACGGGTAGATGAGGTGCTGAGGGACTTGGTTGAATGTTTGATAGGAATGGTTGGACTAGAAGATCCGATGGGTCCCTTCCAATCTGGTTGTTCTATGATTCTATGATTCTATGGTGGTGAACGTCCAGCTCCTGGTCCCCTTGGCACCTTGAACACCACAAGCCTGGAGCAGCGAGACTGCTGTCTGTGCCAGGGGAAGGGGTCACCACACAGGGGGCACAACCACCACCAGGGCAAAGTAGCAGGAGAAAAGCAACACTATCCCCTGCAAAGCATCTCTCTATCCATTAGCTACCCCACTCCAATCCTCATTATTTACAGTGTTGATTAATAGAATCATAGAACAACCAGGTTGGAAGGAACCCATCAGGTCATCAAGTCCAACCATTCCTATCAAACACTAAACCATGTCCGTGAAAGTAATGAAGTTTGAGAATTACATGACCATCCTGCAAGGTCTTGCACCAAACACAAATCCAGGCTGGGCAGAGAATGGATTTGGAGCAGCCCTGAAGAGAAAGACTTGGGGTGCTGGGGGATGAGAAGCTCAGCAGGAGCCGGGAAAGTGTCCTCATAGCCCAGAAACCAACTATGTCCTGAGGTGCACCCAGAGCAGTGGGACCAGCAGGGAGGGAGGGGATCCTGCCCTTCAGCTCTGCTCTCAGGAGATCTCATCTGGAGCCCTGTGTCCTGTTCTGGAGTCCTCAGCACAGGAGGGACATGGAGCTGTTGGAGCAAGTCCAGAAGAGGCCACAAAAATTATTAGAGGGCTGGAGCATCTCTGCTATGAGGACAGGCTGGGAGAGTTGAGGGCTTTCAGCCTGGACAACAGAAGGCTCCAGGGAGACCTTAGAGCAGCTTCCAGCACTGAAAGTGGCTCCAGGAAAGCTGGGGAGGGGCTCTTGACTGGGAAGGGCAGGGACAGGATGAGAGGGAATGGTTTTCAACTGAAAGAGGGGAGATTGGGATTAGATTTCATGAAGAAATGTTTTGCTGTGAGGGTTGGGAGGCCCTGGCCCAGGTTGCTCAGAAGCCCCATCCCTGGGGTGTTCAAGGCCAGGTTGGATGGGGCTTGGAGACCCTGATCCAGTGGGAGGTGTCCCTGCCTATGGCAGGGGTGGGTCTGGATGGGCTTTAAAATCCCTTCCAACCCAAACCATTCCCTGATTCTGTGGAGGGAGGACCATGACGGGAGACCCCCAGCACCAGCTCCCACACCTCCACACGCAGGTGCTGAGCTCCTTTCCTACCCTGGCAGGGTGGCCAGGCTGCGCTCACTAAATCTGAGCTGGGTTTCCCTGCTGGCATCCCAATCCCATGGAAAGGTATCGGGAATGGCAGCACGTCTCACAGGGCCCGTCTCGACATTACCAGAGTGGCAGTGGCGTGATGGAAAGTTGCTGGAACATCAGCTTTGGATGCTGAGTCCTGGTAACAGTTGCTATGTGAAACATTCAGAGGTGGAATTTACTGTCACAGTTAATAATAGATGAAGGGTTTAGAATTTTTGATGCTTTACATTTTAAGCCGTTTGATTTATAATGTTTCAGAGAAGGAGGGGAGAAAGAGAGGGGGAAAAAAAAGGCAAGAGCCGGATGGCAGAGTATGGTAAACACTCCGAGCAGGGAGGCGGGTGAAGTCTCCATCCATCCCTCTGCCCACACAGGGGACACAGCTGAGACTCCTCAACCCAAGCCCTCAGAACAAGGTCTTCCTGCCAAGCGTGGGGACCGAGGAGCATCCCTACAGAAAACCAGGGCGCGAGTGGGACCAATCCCCTCAATCACCAGCTTGCACTTCATTTTTCTCTTTCTTTTCCTTAAATCGCCGCCTCTCTTCTCATTCTGCCCGCATGCCCCCGCCGCTGTTTTCATTCCAGCAGGTTGCTGGGTTATTTACTTGCTGGCACTCCTCTTCCCTCTTGCAGGTGTATTTCAAGTAGGCTCCTTAAATAGCAGCGAGCCGCACGCCCGCGGCGGTGCGCGCTGGGTCGTGCTGATTAGCAACACGCTGCCAAAAAAAAGAAGGGTCTTTTATTTCCCCACCAGGCACAAAGAGGCGTTGATGCCCTGGCACGTCAGGATGCTGCAGCTGGAGCCAGCGGGGCTGGTGCTGCAGAATCCGCTCTAGGTCTGAGCTCTGCTTCCAGGGAAGCAGCAGTGAGTACAGTGACCAGTGCCGTGCGAGGGACCCCGGTGGCTCTCAGTGTCCTTCAATGTCCCTCAATGTCCCCTGATGTGCTCCAAGGCTGCCCAATGGTCAGGACAGTTGCAGTGCTGGCACCTTAGAATCATAGAATCATAGAACAACCAGGTTGGAAGGGACCCATCGGATCATTGAGTCCAACCATTCCTATCAAACACTAAACCAAGTCCCTCAAGACCTCATCCACCCGTGCCTTAAACACCTCCAGGGAAGGTGAATCAACCACCTCCCTGGGCAGCCTATTCCAATGCCCAATCACCCTCTGTGTGAAAAACCTCCTCCTAATCTCCAGCCTAAATCTGCCCTGGCAGAGCTAGAGGCCATTCCCTCTTGTCCTGTCCCCTGTCACTTGGGAGAAGAGCCCAGTTCCCTCCTCTCTACAACCTTCCTTCAGGTAGTTGTAGAGAGTAATGAGGTCTCCTCTCAGCCTCCTCTTCTCCAGGCTCCAACCTTGCTCTGACTTCTCCCGAATGCTAAAGCATCCCAAAACGTGTGTGTGGAGCATCTCAACGTCCCACACGTGTTTGATCAGGAGGATTTAATCCCACCTCAGGGGGAATTTGGGTCAGGCACGGGGAGCAGAGGAGGACTCCACACCTCCACTAGCGGCGCTGGGCAAATAGCAAGGTCTTGATAAAACTCAGGGGAACAGATAAGATGGGTTTTCCCTGCCACTCCTCCAAACCAAGAGTGGTGCCACGTTGCAGAGGGCAGGAGCCACGTCACAGTGCTGTAAGGAGGATTCATAGAATCATAGACTCATAGAACAACCAGGTTGGAAGGGACCCATCGGATCTTCTAGTCCAACCATTCCTATCAAACCAAAGATTCAAAGTGAGGAGGAATGAGGAGGCTGGAGCTAAGATGCTGGAGCATTCCCTCTCAGACACTTGAAGATCCCCTAGCTCCTGCCAAGGTCCTGGGTGGACAGTGGGGTTGCTGGACCCCAGGAGATGGCTGGGGCACATCCTCCACAGCTGACACTCTCTGTTCCCTCCAGAGCTCCCCAGGATTGAGCATTTCCCAGGGGGTTGGATCTGAGCTGCCCTGTGATGTCTCAATCAGGGCTTGTACATCGCCCCATTTACATATGCACAGCCTGGCCGGAGCCGAGTATAATTTCTTTATGAAGCAGCTTTGACACATGGGGTAGCTCGCCTTAATGAGAAAGGTTATTCCACAAAGATCCGTTACTAATGGGCTTGGGGGCAGGCAGCAGCCGCATGCAAATGTCTGATGCCAAAACCGGTGCCACGATGCACCCAGCTCTCCCTCAGCCATGTGGCCCTGATGGATTTGCACCTGCGGCTGAGCCGGTGCTGGTGACATCTGGTTTGGGGCACTCGCACCCAGGTCTCAGCAAGGTCCCAATGTCCCCATGTCAGCTGTCCTTCTGATAAAACACACTCACAGGCCTGAAAACGCAACCACATAGCAGGTCTTGGCAGGGAAACCATTCAACCCTTCCCCAAAAGCAGCTCCAGGAAGGGAGATTGAGGCCAGAGTGGCTCCAGCAGATCCATGAGGTTTAACAACGGGATGAGGTTTAACATGGCCAAATGCCGGGTCCTGCACTTGGGGCACAACAACCCTATGCAGAGCTACAGACTGGGAGAAGCCTGGCTGGAAAACTGCCAGGAGGAGAGGGACCTGGGGGTGTTGGTCGACAACCGACTGAACATGAGCCAACAGTGTGCCCAGATGGCCAAGAAGGCCAATGGCATCCTGGCTTGGATCAGAAATGGTGTGACCAGCAGGTCCAGGGAGGTGATTCTCCCTCTGTACTCAGCACTGGTGAGGCCGCACCTTGAATCCTGTGTTCAGTTCTGGGCCCCTCACCACAAGAACGATGTTGAGGCTCTGGAGCAAGTCCAGAGAAGAGCAACGAGGCTGGTGAAGGGGCTGGAGAGCAGAATCTATGAGGAGTGGCTGAGAGAGCTGGGGGTGTTCAGCCTGGAGAAGAGGAGGCTGAGAGGAGACCTCATTACTCTCTACAACTACCTGAAGGGAGGTTGTAGAGAGGAGGGAGCTGGCCTCTTCTCCCAAGTGACAGGGGACAGGACAAGAGGGAATAGCCTCAAGCTCCACCAGGGGTGATTTAGATTGGACATTAGGAGGAAGTTTTTCACACAGAGGGTCATTGGGCATTGGAATAGGCTGCCCAGGGAGGTGGTTGATTCACCTTCCCTGGAGGTGTTTAAGGCACGGGTGGATGAGGTCTTGAGGGACTTGGTTTAGCGTTTGATAGGAATGGTTGGACTAGAAGATCCGATGGGTCTCTTCCAACCTGGTTGTTCTATGATTCTATGATTCTATGAGGTCCCTGCTTGAAACACCAAATCTCTGGATGTCCCTGGCTTTGTGGGCACCTGCTCTAGGCCACCACCTTGACCAAAGACACCTCTCCTGCTGGGCACCGCCATTGCCAGCAATCAGCTCATCACCAATAGAACCATCTTCTGAAAAACCATAAATGGGCTCTAAAATCCAGGACTCCTCCACAAGCAAATCCCTCCCCGTAGAGCCCTGATAAACCCGACACACTGGTTCAACCTTGCCACTCCTCCGGGTCCCCCCCCGGGACCCCCATTAGCGGCGGGTGCCTCGTTAGCCAGCGTCGTGCCGGCGATTGGCTGTAACTCGTTTACAGCATCAAGCAGCTCTGCCCCAGACACCTTCTCATACGACCGGAGGCGCAGTACGTCCCAGGGCACTGTCACAATATATTAAGACGCGGCGCTAAAAATAAGCAACGACAAAAATAAGCAAGGAAATCGCAGTCCCTGCCTGCCCCTGCCGGCCTGGCGCGGGCAGAGCCCCCGCTGCCACACGCCGGCTGGGGAAGCACGGCAGGAAAGAGAGGATTTTGCTGGGTTTTATTAATACGACACGTTTTTCCTTCTCTCCGCCCCCATCTCCAGCCTCACTGGGGAAAGAGCCCTGCGGTGACACACAAGGCTTGGTGACAAATCATCTTGGGGTGAGGGGTGGTTTCTCTGCACGCTGGTGGTTCAGGGCACGGCCACGGCTGGTGCTCAGCCCTGTGCGTCCCCCAAGGCTGAAGCGGACCCCTCGCCCACCCCACACAGCCCAGGATGGGGCTTTTCTCCCTGATGGTGCCATCCTGGAGGCTCAGCACCACATGCCCAGCTGGAGGACAGCTGGGTTTTGTCCAGCCCCGTGTTAAAACGTAATGCCCAGGCGGGTGCCCCGCGTCCATCCCCATCCTGGTAGCTCCCCAGCCAGGCTCACATCTACAAACACCGTATTTCCCCTGCTCGCTGCCACTCAGGCACATGAATGACAGCACAGCACAGCCCGTGAACTGGCAGCTGGAGCATTCTTCCTCCCAGGGATGCGTTTTGCACCAGAGGATCCAAGGAGAAGACAAGAGGATGCTTTCACCCATCCCATTACCTGCACCCACCCTGCTGCCTGCACGCCATGGGGTCCCATGCTCCATGCTGGGTCCCTCAGGGACACTGAAGGGATCAGAGGGGTGGCCTCTGCTGTCTCTGGGAGATGAAAGGGCATCTCCAGGCTGAGGGACGGCTCTGTGCCTCCAGCTGAAAGCGTGCGGCCGCCCTGCTGCCTTGGCTGTGGCTGGAACGAATGCATGCACATACCTCTGGCCCGGCACGGGTGTTTGCTCTTCTCTTCCGCGGCTGTGATTGATTAAAGGATCAGGGACATCTGAGAATGGAGGCAGCAGCGGCAGCAGCAGAAGCAGCTCCCTTTGGACTTGGAGAGCTTCCTTGCCTGCTGCTTGCTGCTGCCGTTGCCTGTCAGGCAGCTTTTAATCAAGGTTTGCTTATATCTGCAAAGGCCTTTCCCAGAGGGATGAAGGGAGGAAAAGAGGGGGGGAGAGTATATTAACATGCCAGCCACCCTCCCTCTCCTTCTCCTTTGTTTATGGAGAGGGTCAGTGCTTGGAAACGGCTGGCAGGGACACGGAAAGGCACTTTGGGGGTGCTGGGAGCACAGCGTGGCTCTCAGCAGATCCGGGTACCACAGCACGGCCGTGAGGAGGGAGGGTACTGGCACCCAGCTGGGATGCGCTCAGCGATGGCAACGCAGGACCTGGCGACCAGGGCTCAACAGCTTCCTCCTGATGGCTCTGGATGTATGACACATCCCCACGGGTGAGCACAGTGGGGAGGCAGGGACCAACCTGGACACCTCGAATGGGGGTAGCAGCCCAGAGGGAGCAGCACCATTCATTAGCCAAGACCAGCACCTAACATACACTGAAACTGGCCATGCAGGGAGAACACAGGCTTCCCCATCCCTCTCCCAGCCCTGTGGTGGGTTGGTATTTCCCATCCTACAACAGCTCCAGGGCCACAGCTGGGAGCTCCAGGGTGGTCATAGAACATAGAATCATAGAACAACCAGGTTGGAAGGGACCCATCGGATCTTCTAGTCCAACCATTCCTATCTAACACTAAACCAAGTCCCTCAAGACCTCATCCACCCGTGCCTTAAACACCTGTCATGTTGTCATGTCACAACATCTCACCTCCCTCCTGCACCATGCGCTTGGGGCTGCAGAGGAACCCCAAACCCACTCTGCGGCACCCCAAGCAGGGGTTCGCCTCGAGACACCGGGAATTTGGCACACAGTAGCCAGGCTGGGAGAGCAGCACTCACCGCACCGCGGTATCTGCTCCAGCCACCCACTGGAACCCACACACATCCTTGCAAGTGGTGCGGGAGGACGCGTGACCTCCAGCCCTGCATCCCCTCATCAAGCGGCGCGTCTGCCCCTGCTGCCATTTGTGTGCATCACTTAGGCTCTCCATGTTATCTTATTGCTCGGCTAATGACCTGCTAAAAGTATTATGCGAAAAACCGCACTCTTAGCCAGCCATTAAACTGGTTAGGACCAGCGGGTCATGCTTTATTGCTTTAATAACTGAGTTTATGAAAGGTCGTCTCATAACTGATAACATGCATAATTTTTGTAACTTAATTAATGCTGCTAATATACTGGAGTCTCCATCAGCTGCTGTTGCAACTGATGCGCGGTTGGCATCCAGAACGGCGACGGGGAGCGCATCCCATGCCAGGCTCTGCCCTGCCATCCTTGTCAAGAGGCACCCATGGTGGGAGCAGGGTGTGAATCCGCGCTGCAACCCTGCTGCGCCACTTTTCCGCATCGTGCCACTTCTCCTTATCAAAGCATCTCATTCAGAAACGCTCCAGCTGGGAAGGGGATTGCTGTGAGCGGGCAGAGGGAGAAATCATAGAATCATAGAACAACCAGGTTGGAAGGGACCCATCGGATCATTGAGTCCAACCATTCCTATCAAACGCTATACCAAGTCCCTCAAGACCTCATCTTAAACACCTTAAACACCTCCAGGGAAGGTGAATCAACCATCTCCCTGGGAGGGCCAGGATCTGGCTCCCAAGCCAACGAGGCTGTAGAGAAGTGATTTTTTGCTTCCCCCGCGCTCAGCCTGCACAGCAGCTGAGGGTGGCTGTGGGACCTACAGTCAGGGAGAGTTTCACTCAGCGAAGGGCCTCAGCAGGACGGCATTCACTCCAGCAATCCCAGACATCCCCACCTGGAGTTCACACCGAGCAAAGGAGCTTTGCCCTGAGAGGGATTTGGGGCTGTGTCCCAGGAATCATATAACAACCAGGTTGGAAGGGACCCATCGGATCTTCTAGTCCAACCATTCCTATCAAACACTAAACCAAGTCCCCACCTGTGCCTTAAACACCTCCAGGGAAGGGGAATCAACCACCTCCCTGGGCAGCCTATTCCAATGCCCAATGACCCTTTCTGTAAAAAACTTCCTCCTAATCTCTAGCCTAATCTCTAGGAGGGCTTTTGCTGGGAGCCCCTCCACTGACCCTCCTCCTAGCGATGCTGCGGCTGGCATAGGGTTGGCTCCCGCGGGCTGCACATCAATCGCAGCCCTGCAGAGGTAAATGTCACAGAGCCGCCTGCCTTTCTTCCCAGCGCTGTATTTTTTTAAGGACAACCTCCTTGACAAGAACACATTTTTCTCATTAAAAGGGGGGAAAAAAATAGAAGCAAACAACTTCTCCCCACCAGCCCCAGCGCCCACCTGAGGGGCTGAGTGGCTGCCGGGGGTGGGGGGAGCTGCCAACCAGAGCCATCTCCCAGGTAGCAAAACCAGGCCCTTCCCTTGCAAAACAACAAATGTAAATAGGAGCCCAGGTGCATGCGGTGTGCGAGTCCCTGATATGCTGCCACCAGCAAATCTGGTGAGCTGCGAATCCCCGGCACTGTGCATCCAGCGCTGCAAATCCGAGCTGCTCCAGTCGCCTGCTTAGTTTTGCAAATTCTTTCCTGCTGGCTGAGAAAAGCCAATATGTCTGCTGCTCCCGCTCCAGCGCAATAATTGTTCAGCGCTGGTTATCATCCTGCCAGAAAGGCAGGAGCTACCGCTGGGGCACTCTGCTTGCTGTAAATGCAGCTAGATGATTTCCTAGCAAATGCAAGTTTTCCAAGGAAGTGGGTGGAATCTGCTTGTCTCTGATTAGACAGCTTGGGTTTTTGTTTTCCTGGTGCTTTAGAGAGAGAGAGAGAGAGAGAAAGAAAAAAAGAGGCATAAAATATGTGGCTTTCCATCCCCTCTGCCCTGAAACACAGGCTCGCACGCAGCCCGGCGATGGTCCCCCTGGGACGTGCAGCTTTGCCCACACTCTGAGCAATGATCCTGTGGAATGAGGCTATGATCTTTCATCAATCATCGCTGAGAGCTTCTCCCTCCCTGCGCCCGCTCCCCAAGCCGTGCCCACTGCGAGCGTATGGCTCTGCTGCTCCGCTTTCCCTCCTCGCTTCTGAAAATCAAAGGGTGTAGGGTTGGTCCCACCGATGCCCATGAGGTCAGGACCATGCAGAGGGCTAAGGGGCATAGGGCAGCCCCTTTGCCCCCCTTCCTAGCTCGGTATAGAATCATAGAATCCTAGAACAACCAGGTTGGAAGAGACCCATCGGATCATCAAGTCCAATCATTCCTATCAAACACTAAACCACGTCCCTCAGGACCTCATCTACCTGTGCCTTAAACACCTCCAGGGAGGGTGACTCAACCACCTCCCTGGGCAGCCTATTCCAATGCCCAACGACCCTCTGTGTGAAAAACTTCCTCCTAATCTCTAGCCTAAATGTACGACTGAGGGATGCTTGGGAAGGGATGCCGGGGAGCCCTTCCACAAGTAGATGCTCAGAGTCATAGAATCATAGAACAACCAGGTTGGAAGAGACCCATCGGATCATCGAGTCCAACCATTCCTATCAAACACTAAACCATGTCCCTCAGGACCTCATCTACCTGTGCCTTAAACACCTCCAGGGAGGGTGAATCAACCACCTCCCTGGGCAGCCTATTCCAATGCCCAACGACCCTCTGTGTGAAAAACTTCCTCCTAATCTCCAGCCTAAGCGTACGACTGAGGGATGCTTGGGAAGGAATGCCAGGGAGCCCTTCCACAAATAGATGCTCAGAGTCATGATGAATCCTGAATCCCAGGGCAGCATCCCCAGCTAACCAGGATGCTGAGAGGGAGCCCTAGGGCTGCAGAGAGGCAGGGCTGCCTCCCCGCCCCTGCCAGGGGAGGAAAAATGACTTGAAATTAAGACTTCCTGATGTCTGGGGGCTTGGAGACCTTGACACCCTCTGTGTCCATCTGGCTCTGCCCTTCTCGCAGCAGCTCATTCCCGTGTCCTCGTCTATCCGTGAATACCAATTATGGTTTAGGAGAATGTATATCTGAGATGTGCAAATACAAAAGGCAGGAAATAAAAGTCATCTCTTACTGAAGAGGAGAGGTAACCATGGCTACCTGGGACCTCATTTAAAACTGTGCCGGCCGCAGGCTAAAAGGCAACGCTTCCTATTGTTACACACGTTTACGGAAGGCTTTGAAAACCAGTTTCCCCCCCAAAACCAGCTGGGAAGTAAGAACGAAAACGAGAATTGGAAGGTGGGGGGATGATGCAGAAGATATTTATTGGTGTTTGCAGGCTGGCTTCGCATCCCCCCTGCGTGAAAACAGACGGCAAGCTGAAACTTCAAATGAGCAACTCGGAGGGAGCCGGAGCGCCGGCGGCTGCGGCATCGTGGCTCTGGCGCCACGTGGCAGCCGGCCGGGAGCCTGCGCGGCAAAGGCAGAGCTGTGGCTGAAGTGCTCGGAGAGAAGCACACCTTGAGGGATATAGAATCATAGAATCACAGAACAACCAGGTTGGAAGGGACCCATCGGATCATCGAGTCTAACCATTCCTATCAAACACTAAACCAAGTTCCTCAAGACCTCATCCACCCGTCCCTTAAACACCTCCAGGGAAGGTGAATCAACCACCTCCCTGGGCAGCCTATTCCAATGCCCAATGACCCTTTCTGTGAAAAACTTCCTCCTAATCTCCAGCCTAAATCTCCCCTGGTGGAGCTTGAGGCCATTCCCTCTTGTCCTGTCCCCTGGCACTTGGGAGAAGAGCCCAGCTCCCTCCTCTCTACAACCTCCTTTCAAGTAGTTGTAGAGAGTAATGAGGTCTCCTCTCAGCCTCCTCTTCTCTAGGCTAAACACCCCCAGCTCTCTCAGCCGCTCCTCATAGGACCTGTTCTCCAGCCCCTTCACCAGCTTCGTGGCTCTTCTCTGGACTTACTCCAGAGCCTCAACATCCTTCTTGTGGATATGTGGAGCAAGCTATACTGCATAAGGCTCCTGATGCCATGAGTGCTGCTGGGATGTGCTGGGAGGTTGGTGGGAGCTGGCGGCTCCCCGTGCTGTGCGTCACCGCTCCCTGCGCACGCTCTGCCTGCTGGCATGACCTGCGATTGATTGGATCACAGTGATGCCCCAAGCAACCTGGACTTGCCTAGCTGTCCTTTGGCCAGGAGTTGTGTGCAGAATCCTGCACCATGCAGGGGGGATGTCTGGGGAGTCAGGGGGTGTCCCTCTCCACTAGCCAGGTCCACAGTGCCAGTGTAGACATGAAGACGCTCGCTCGCTGTCCTGGAATGCACATAGAAACACTTGGACTCTCCAACACGTGTAACCTGCCCCATTTGCCCCAAAACCTGCCCTCCTGCCACCAGCCCAGCCGGGGCCTCACACAGCTCTTGAGCTTCAGGTCACAAGGTTGATAATGGGAGTGGTTGGACTCGATGATCCGATGGGTCTCTTCTAACCTGGTTGTTCTATGATTCTATGATTCTATTATAGAGCACTTAAATTCCCCATGTTTTGGTTCAAGATCCATCCCACCTGCCATGGTAGCAGCATGCTCCTTGCCAAAGCAAAGCCGGGAAGAAGTGAGCCTTTGGGAGCACTCAGGGTCACTGGGGTTTTGGGGGTGGCTTTCCCCGTGGGGACAGTACCAGGATGGCCTCTCTGTATTCAGCCACAGATAAGTGCTGCCAGGGAGGGATGTCCCAGCAGGGTCATCGGCAAGAACTGGTGCTCCTTGAGAGAAGCCAGCATGGGGCACCGCGGAGGGTGGCAGCTCTGGCATCCCTTGGGAGGTGCCAGCAGTTAACCCCTGGGTGACAGCAGGTCCCTGCTCCAGCCTTTTCCCACCTGACACAAGCAGCAGACGATGAAGATTCACATCCCTACACTCATGCGTTTGCTACCTATGCCCAAAGGAGGGATCAGTGCCAGATGGTGCTGTGCTGATTCCTCGCCAGGATAAAGCCAGCTCCACGTTGGACTAAAACCCTGTAACGGGCCATGTGATGGTGGGACAACAGGAGGACCAGTAGCCCTCATGCCTAATGGCAAACTCCTGGATTCCCCACCGCTTCACCAGTGTAAAACTGGACAGGGTAGTGTAGAAGCCAGAGCAGTGGGGCCAGATGCAAGTCCTGCTGCTGCATGGCATGTAGCAAGCCATACCTCAACCTCCATACCCAGGGTCACAAAAAGCTTTCCTGGCACAGAAGTGTTAAGGAGAGGACTTGGGTGCCTGGCAAGGCACATCCAGTGGCAACCGCCTCGGTGCACCTCGAAACCAGACACTGCTCTCACAAGGAGAAGAAGCCAAGAAGCCTCAGTGAGGCTGCAGATGAATGCGATGCTTGCCTGCACCCTGGCACCCCCAGGTTGTTGCCGCGGGTTCCCACCAGCACAGCTTTCCTCTGTTTGCTGCTGGGATGGCCGTGGCTCCCTCTGCCAGCGCGCCAGACCCACACCTAGGACCACACAATGGGGCTGCAGGCAGGAGCCCAAGCCAGGAATTATGGTCTGTACAAAAGACAATGACAGTGAATCTTGTTACTGGCTTTTCAGCAAACGTAATTCCTTTTTATTAGAAAATTAAAGGGTATGAAAAGCTTTCCAAGGCTGAAGAGCTGAAATGTGCTTTCATAAAATATGCGGCGTCTGATAAAACGGATTTGCTTGTCTGCCTGCCCCGACCCCCTCCCCCTCCTGGTTATTATTCCTACCGGCAAGGTGATGCCTTTTGCCAAAACACTGATCCCAGTGTGGCTGGATCTCGCCCATGGAGACCGCTGGGGACCAGAGCAGCTCCCTCACACCCCGGCCATCCAGTTGCGAGGCACCATGCAGCTTTTTAAGGGTTGGGTTGAGGTATTTTAGTTAAATAGGACCCAAAAGGGCAGTTTTTCCCCTCCCAGGCTGCAGTTAAACCTGATGATAATCCGAACCACCCCTCCAAACTCAGCCCTGAGGATTCAGCAGCTGCAGGTAGGAGAAGAGGTGAAGCAAGGCAACGGTGAAACAAAGCGATGGTCTCCCTCCAACTACTGCACAAACAGCATCTATTAAAAACCTCTTGGGGAGCCCCCTCCTGAAGAAAAAACTGTACCACCCCCCCTCATACACCAGCACCAAGACATGCATGAGAGGTGCTGAGAGCCTGTGAGCTGCTGACACCAGTCAGCAGGCAGCTAAGGTAACCCCAGGAATCTCATTTGCTTCCCTTTAATCGTTCTCTCTCACTTGCTCTTTCATCTTTCCAGTCGTCCAAGCCAACCTTCTAGGTTTGTGAGAGTTTACAGGTTCCTTGCTCACTGGGCATGTGGGGCCAGCACAGGGGACTGTGGCACCACGGAGTGATGCTCACAGGCAGTGCTGCCTCTTGGTTGGACTCGATGATCTGATGGGTCTCTTCCAACCTGGTTGTTCTACGATTCTATGATTCTATTCTTCCACCTTTCTTGGGCAGCACGCCCTCACCAGCCCTCCAGGGACAAAGAACACAACACCGGGGCCTGGCTCAACTCTCCTGGTTTTCTATTTCCATTACTGGGAGCAGTTTTCCCTCTGCAAGTCCCTAGGGATGAACAGCAGTGGGATGCATGAGTCCCCACATGGAGATCACCACAACCCAAGGGTGGTGAATGGGGCTGGCACCCTCCAACAGGCTGTCACCCTTGTCCTGGCAGAGACTGGTGAGGGGGAACCATGTCTCCTGGGTGCTATCGATGCCCCAGCTGGGAGAGAATCATAGAATCACAGAATCATCAGGTTGGAAGAGACCCACCGGATCATCAAGTCCAACCATTCTTATCAACGCTAAACCATGTCCCTCAGCGCTTCGTCCACACGTGCCTTAAACACCTCCAGGGAAGGTGAATCAAACCCCTCCCTGGGTAACCTGGACCTGGAAGCCACTGTCCCCAAATAACTCCAGCCCAAGGGGCAGGTAGTGAGGGGACGGCAGCACCATAGCATGTAGGACAAGCCACTGGACACGGCGCCACACGGCTGGTGGTGACAGGGACAGGCAGGAACCAGTTGCCTCCCCACCAGCCCATCGGGTACCATCACTGTGTGAAGAAGCAACCTCAACGGTAACATCGTAGAATCATAGAATCATAGAACAACCAGGTTGGAAGGGACCCATCAGATCTTCTAGTCCAACCATTCCTATCAAACATTAAACCAAGTCCCTCAAGACCTCATCTACCTAGTGCCTTAAACACCTCCAGGGAAGGTGACTCAACCACCTCCCCGGGCAGACTATTCCAATGTCCAATGACTCTTTCTGTGAAAAACTTCCTCCTAATCTCTAGCCTAAATCTCCCCTGGTGGAGCTTGAGGCCATTCCCTCTTGTCCTGTCCCCTGGCACTTGGGAGAAGAGCCCAGCTCCCTCCTCTCTACAACCTCCTTTCAGGTAGTTGTAGAGAGTAATGAGGTCTCCTCTCAGCCTCCTCTTCTCCAGGCTAAACACCCCCAGCTCTCTCAGACGCTCCTCATAGGGCCTGTTCTCCAGCCCCTTCACCAGCCTCGTTGCTCTTCTCTGGACTTGCTCCAGAGCCTCAACATCCTTCTTGTGGTGAGGGGCCCAACATCACCTGTGCCTCCTCCCTCCCCTCGCCAGCAAATGCACTGCAACCCAGTTATGGCGGCTTCTCCTTTCCACCCCATCTGCCCCAGCGGCTGTGGCCTTCCCGTGCCACCAGCAGCGCCGTGTGTGTGACGCCTCGCCGGCTATTACCACAGGAAGAGCTGTAACGCTACAGCAAACCTCCCTGCTCAGCCCTGCTACAAATCAGGGTCAGGCGGCAGCGCTGTTAGACAGAGCCTGCCGCTACGTGCTCCTGCTCCTAATGTCCTCCCTGGTTTGCTTCATGGGTACACGGAGGAGAGTGGCGCGGAGAGGTGGTGGCTTGGCCCACTGGGGGGTCGCTGCCCTCCAATCCTCCTCTATTGCCGTGCCAGCCCTGAGCCACGCGCTCGCTGGCAGAGCTGAGGGTTAACGCCGGGAAGGCACGGCCGGGGATGTTTTCTCCCCCAGGGCTGCTCTGGCTTTACCTTTAACATCTGCAAATGTGGTTAAAAGTTTGCCGAGCCTATTTTTAGAGCCTCTCACCACATGCAATTTCTCCATCGTGAGACAGGAAACGCTGATGAGGTTCTTCGCCACGGAGCAGCTTTCTCCTCCCCGGACGGCCTCCAAGCTCCTCTGATCCAGGCGGTGCTGCCACACTGCTGGCCCCTTGGTCCCCACCCCAGCATCATTCAGTGGCATCTATGGCAAACTCGAGAGCCAGGAGAGCCGCACGCATGAAACCAGCTTGCCCCGTGCCTCAGCTTCCCCAAATTAAAATCAGTTTGCTTTGCTGCCCATCCAGGAGCAGTGCAGAGGGTTTGACAGCTGCTACATCTCCTCAACCATGGGATGCATTTAGAATCATAGAATCATAGAACAACCAGGTTGGAAGGGACCCATCGGATCATCGAGTCCAACCATTCCTATCAAACACTAAACCAAGTCCCTCAAGACCTCATCCACCCGTCCCTTAAACACCTCCAGGGAAGGGGAATCAACCACCTCCCTGGGCAGCCTATTCCAATGCCCAATGACCCTTTCTGTGAAAAACTTCCTCCTAATCTCCAGCCTAAATCTCCCCTGGTGGAGCTTGAGGCCATTCCCTCTTGTCCTGTCCCCTATCACTTGGGAGAAGAGCCCAGCTCCCTCCTCTCTACAACCTCCCTTCAGGTAGTTGGAGAGAGTAATGAGGTCTCCTCTCAGCCTCCTCTTCTCCAGGCTAAACAACCCCAGTTCTCTCAGCCGCTCCTCATAGGTTCTGTTCTCCAGCCCCTTCACCAGCCTTCTCGCTCTTCTCTGGACTTGCTCCAGAGCCTCAACATCCTTCTTGTGGTGAGGGGCCCAGAACTGAATTTGATGCACCAGAACTGACTGGGGGCACAGAGACCCCAGCACGGATGCCCACCACTCATCCCCGTGCCCATCGCTCGCAGCACCAGCTGCTCGTGTTGCTCTGCCATCCCATTTAACACAAAATGCTTTGGAGCCAAAGCGGATCCCGGCTGCCCCGTTGGGCACCGTCCCTTCTGCCGCCTGTCACAGCCCCAGGCCTGGGGACACGGTGCGGGCTTGACAGCCCGCGAGCACGGCTGCGGCTGGGCGGCACGGGTACCTGCTGTTTGAATGTCAACACCTCATTTATACATCTTGATTGGCTCTCATCAGCCATGCTGCGTTACACCTGATTGCTCCGAGCCGGCGCGGGGTGCCAGACTGCAGCGCGTAATTTCATTTAATTGGCCCTCCATCCAAAGCAAAACAGAAATAGAGGAAACAATAAAGCATCCTTCTCCATAAAAAAAAAAAAAAACAACCACAAACAAAAAACAACCAAAACTGAAATCTCTATACTTTTGGGGTTGGTTTTATTTTGTGACTATGTTGCAGGCTGTGGGAATCCCTTCCTGGCAGCGCCAGATCCTGCGTGAGCTGTGAGATGCTTTGCCACCCCATGGGCTCCCGCTCAGCCCGCGATGAGCCCGGTGCTTGTGTCACGCTCGCCTGTGCTCCTTCTCCCACCCACTCTCGCAAACCACTGAGGCTGAAATTTCAATTAAGAAAGAGAAATAATTACCCGCCGCTCCACATTTCCTCTAAAATGGTAGCCAACACCAGCAAGCCGAGTCACCGCCTCCCGCCGCGTCCTGGCACTTGCTGGCAGGCTGGCGTTGGGCTGACATTTCCAGGATAATGCCAGTCCAGCCGCCGCTCACCGGCGGCTGCCACCACAGCCGTGCCGGGCGGCCAGCACCACACGGGTGCTTGGAAGACATGTTGACCTCCTCGGGAGACCATGCCGCCACCGCCTGACCTTGTGCCGGGTCTGAACCCTCTGCCTGATGCCAAGCCTCGGGTTGGGGTGCCAGTCCCCTGCTTTCCACCTGACAGAGGTGACTTGTGACAACACCTTGGCTCACCTCTTCTCAGGTCCAAGTCGCACGCTGTGAGAACTGTCATCTCCAACCGCCTCCACGCACAGGGATGAGGTGCAAGGAACGGCAGGAAGAAGAGGACACACGTTGGTGGCACTGCTGGTGTATGAGGTAGCGCCAGGGGAGGGCAAACGGACCCACCTTTGGGTCGTGTCCCCAGCTGGGGGCTGTATCAGCCACCCCCCTCGTGCTGCTCTGGATGAATGCCCTAACCCAGCGTTCGCAGGTCTGCCCACAGTGCCTGGGAAGGCCCCTGCTTGTATTCACCCCCATGGTGTCCCAGAAAACCTTTCTTGCATCATGTTATTGTAACACAGCCAGAATTAAAAAAGGAACAAATCCCACTGAGACTGGAAAGGGTGAAACCCCCTTTCAGAGGATGCTGAGCATCCCACAACTGTTCCTGCACCTTCCTCTTGCCAGCGAGCCTTTCTCTGCTCCAGTTCATGCCCTGCTGTGGTGGTCCAACCCTTTCACAGATCCCCAGGATCCATGCCCAGCCAGCACAGATGGGGATGTGAGAGGCAAATCCCAGAAGGCAGAGATGGCCACTCAGCCAGGCACAGGAATCTCTGAAATCACTAAGAGGAGGATCATAGAATCACCGAATATTTTGGGTTAGAAGAGATCTTAGAGATCAAGTATGCCCTCAAGCGACGTGGTTTAGTGTTTGATAGGAATGGTTGGACTCGATGATCCGATGGGTCCCTTCCAACCTGGTTGTTCTATGATTCTATGATCATCCAGTTCCAACGCCCCTGCCATGAACAGGGACACTTTCTATAAGGATAAGGATGAGGATGAGGATGAGGATAAGGATGAGGAAAGGAGGAGCATGATGCCCAGGGCTGGCCTTGAACTTCATACGCCTTTCATGGCTGTTGTTCTCACCCACTCACAATGTCCCCAGCTTGAGTGTCTCCTGCTCCAGCCAAAACCTCCACGAAGCTTCAAAATAGCCAGAAGCACCAACTAGGTCACACTGAGCTCAGCTCAGGGAGATGCCACGTTTGGGTGGTAAGGGTTGAGACGGAGCTCTAGGAGCATGAAGACAGCAATAGTGAGACTTGCTGTAGAAACGGGTGCTCCCCACACTCCGACAGATACAAATACACTGCTGCCCAGGGACTCTGTGGTAATCGGCTTGTGCCACCGTGTGCTACAGGAGCTGTACCTTGAGTGAATAGCAACTACGCTCCTCCAGCCCCAGGTGCCCAGGAAGCTCAGCGGGTGCAGCAAGCATCCATGCTGCTGCAGAACAAGCTGGTGTGGGTGATTCAGTGTGTGCCCCTCACCAAACCCATATCCTCTGCAATCAACGGGGACAGCATCTTATTTTCTCCGTATATTTTTCTACTCCTCTTCCCGTAAACCGGAGGGCTGTGGGTGCCACGCCAAAGGCTGCGAGTCCCATGACTCCAGTGGCAGGAGATGCAGGAGCCCCGGGCGGCGATCACAAGAATGGGGAAAGCAGAAACCTCAGGTTGCAGATTAGCCTCATTTTATAGCCAGGGAGGCAGAACCCTCCCGCGGTTCCACATCTCGCCAGAGACCACACAGGGAGCCTGGGGAAAGCCAGAAAGAGGTCACAGGTCTCTGCAGGGCGAGAGCATCCTCTGCCTCAGAGGGAGGGAGCTCAAAGTCAGTGGAACCCCGCGGCTCCCCCCGACACGTCACCACACCTCAAACTTCACGCAGGGCCACACGCTGCACCCCTTCCTCTTATGACCCCAAACACCCACCCCCGCAATCCTGGCGGGGGCTGTAGAAAGCAGTTTGGCAAAGAGAGGCTCTTTAACCAAGTTTAAATGCACTTCCCTTGACTCAGTTCCCAGTTCAGTGTAGATGAGACCCAAGTTGGCCGCCAGCCACGGCACTCAGCTATGCACGTCCCTACCGAGAGACACATTCCTCAGCAATGCAGCTAAGTGCAGCACAGCCTTTGAGGCCTTCACCCCTCCTTCAATGATAATTTATGCCCTCTGACCCAACTCCCCCTTTTAAATCAGGCTGATCAATAGAGAAATCAGACAATCCTTTTAAGAAACTATCTCATCTGATCCTTCCAGCTAATGATCTCTGCTCTTCTTACAGCCGTTTGCAGATATGTAGCCCAGGCTGCTGGGGGAAGCGGGAGGGGAAAAAGCCACTGGGCCAAATTTCTCCTCCCCCAGTCCAAGCAGAAGCAGCGGCGTTGCTGCCGATTTGCATGGGAGTGAAATGGGAGATGTCAACCCCATCTTTTGAAAAATGCTTGGATGTTGCTGAGCATTGCGCTGGCAGGGAAATGCCAGCCCATTTTGTCGCTGAACATGCCCTCCTTCCAGCCCAGGAGCCTGCTGAGGATATTCTCCTTCATTCTTGCTCTTCTTGCAGGTTCCGGCTTCCCAACCTGGCTTTGCATCATCTTCCCTACCAAGAAAAGCCAGCAACACAAAGCACCAGACCCAAATCTGCTTCCTGGCCGAGCAGCGATCACCATGGACGGATGCGACACTCCTGGGTCCTGGCACACAGAGGAGAAAGCTGTGAGCACTGGGCACCTCCATCGCCTGGAGATTGGATCTCCATCACCTGGCTGGCAAACACTTGCACCTTGTGGGGCCCTCGCTTTATTCCAGCAGCAAAAGCTCATGTGTACAGCTGCCTCCTGCCAACAGAGGAGATAAACCGGATTGGTAGAAAAAGGAGAGATGACCAGTGTGGCACTTCCACATGGGAGTGCTTCGAGTAGATAACAGCATAGCAAATGTCCACGGTGGAGCCTCCAGAAGGGCTTTATCGGCAGATGCCTTTCTATTCAACTGGCAAAGGAATGCAGTTAACCAGCAAAGAGGGAAGCATTGGAGAACCCGTTAAGTCTTCAAAGCAAATCAGCTCCTGGAACAAACATGCTCGGTAGCTAAATGTCTCCTTCTCCTTTGTGCGCACTGGGCTTCTGGCATTTATAGCGCTGCTCGAGAACCACCCCAAGGAAGGTCGTTTTTCTCACACCTAAGGGCCATTTCTCACCCATGCAGTCTGAGATGGGGATTCCTCCTCTGCCTAAGCAGGGTCTGGACCCCAGCAACCCCTCCCCACAGGGACTTCACCCTGCAAACCACCCAGAAGGCAGGATGGGATCGTGCCCCAAGGATGCTCAACATCCTTCCCACACCCATCCAGAAGCAGGTTCCGAGCCCAGAGCACCTCCAAGGTCTCCCCACCACGTGTTCCCTCCCACCCAGCCCTTGCTCCAAAGCCAGGCAGCAAATGCAAAAGCCAAAGCGTCTGAAGGGTTGCTGCAGCACAGCACGGTGCAGGTCCTGCCACAGCAGTCACAGTGAATTACAAGGTATTAGAGCCCCGCGTCGCCGTGCCTCTCACGCAGCAGCAGTCACGGTGAAGGACATGCTATGATAGGACTAGAGTCTCCTCCAGAGAATCCACTCCCCAGCCTGGTGAAAGGCAGCATTACGAACAGGCCAGCCCCGTTCTATAGATCATACGGAGACAGGCATGGTGAAGGACACGCTATTACAAGACGAGGTAGTGCGGGGGTTTACCCGGCGACAGACAAGCTGAAGGACGTGGTGTCAGGGGGGGACAGCCGTGCCTCGCTGGTTTGTTGAGTGCCCATGTCTTTGCGAGCCAGCAGCCGTGAACGTTTTTAATTATTCTTTCCTACATTATTGAGCATCTCATTTTCATTTATGTGCTGGACGTCTCCACCTGAGAACGTGGCCAGTGCCTCTCCTTTCCAGCACTGCTCCTGTGTCCCCTCCCAGAACGAGCTGGAAGGGACTCAGAAGAGCCAGAGGTCCATTCCCAGCACAGGGGACCCATCTGGTGACCTGCCCTGTAGCTCCTCCGCATGCCCCAGATGACATCGAGGACCATAATGGAGCTGATGCTCGGTGTCCCTCCCCACACAGGAGCACAAGCACCGAGCGCCAATTTTAGTGGCTGCCATAAATGCAGCAGGAGCGGTGTCCCCTGGTGAGGCATCGAGCGGTGACTAAGAGCGGAGATGACAATAAAGCGGAGGAAGCAAGGTCTGACTGCAAAGCAGCAAACCAGCCCCCTGAATCCAGCTCCGAGACACTGACTGATGACGCTCCCCCAAACCAGAACAGAGATCGAGCCCTGCACAGGCACGAGCCCAGTCAGCAACAGGGAGCTGGGCTCTCTCCTGAGCTCAAGTTGAGCTTGGTCCTGGCACTCAGTTTGGCTGGGAATCCTGTGAAAAGGAGGAGAGAAAAGATCCCCCACATCAGGATTGCTGGGATGGAGTTCAAGCCTCCTTAGCAAAGCATGCAAACTGCTGCACAGCCCCAATGTACAAATCTACCCTCTTAACATGTTCCCGGTGGTAAATGTGGTAGAGACTGCGCACAACTTGTCAGACCAATGCATATTTATGGTGCTTTGGCACAAGAGATACAACCAGTTGGGATTTTTGCTCAGCTCTACCACTTGGGCATAGTGCAGCCACAACAAATCCATTTGAATACCTCTTGTTTCAACCAAGGCAGAGATCCAGGCTGTTCCCTGCAGAGCAAGTGCCAGACCTTGGGCCAAATTAATCTCCGATGGATCTCCATCAACTTCATGGAGTTACGACCACAATTTGGCCCACGCCTCACACGTAAATCTGTTCATTTTTCTTCTGAATCGTCCAAATACCGCAGCATTTGTTAGCGCGGGAGAGGGACGCATCCTCTGGGAGAGATCTCTTTGGATACTACGCCAGCCCTTCCTTTTTTATTTCCTTTGCTGCCTTGGATAAAAGGTGTGCGAGATGGCCCACTGAACATCTGAGCTGTTTGGGAAAGAAACAGGAATTTCCTCCTGCCATTCCCAGTCTTTTGATAGGCAGGTGGGATGCGAGCAGGAATAACTCAATCAAGACAGAGCAATTTTTAATTAATTTGTGGATCCCTTTGCCGGTTGATCGCCTTGGAGACAAAAGGGAAGCCTCTCCTTTAACACTTGTGTGTGCCTGGTACTCTGAGCCTCCCCTTTCAACCGACGCATCTTTGGTCTTGAAAGCCGCACAAAAGGCAGAATTCCTTGATCTCTTGCCTCGGCTTTTGCTAAGATGGAGACACACGAGGGGGAGCCGGGCTGGGATTTTTTTAGGTTTCTTTTCTATTTTTTGGAGAATATAAGAGCCCCAAATGCACACAGAGCGAGGTGGGGAAGGAAGAAAAAGAAGGAAAGCAGGGGGGGAAAAATCCACAAACGTAAGAAAGCAGAGCAGTTTCCATCGACACCTTCTGCCCAGCCTGCTCCATCCCCAAGGGGAGGGAGTTGAAAGGTTCAAGCTACATCAAGTGGTGAGTAATGCAGCGGGAGGCTCCTGTTCAGGGCTGGGCTCTCGCCCTCTGCGATTGCTCCTTGCCCTGTGCCCGATGCTGTGTGGGGCAGCTCTCGCCCTCCCCTTCTCCTCTCCTGCCAGCGACAGTGGGGCTGCGGGAACTTCCTAGGCAGTGACTGACACTACAATTATCGATTGTCGGCTGCAAAGGCTTGCTCTCGCCTCCCCCCCGTCTTCTCACTTGTTTTCTTCTGTGCAGCAGAGTGCCTGCCTTCAGAGACTGCTGCTGTAAAAGGCTTGGATTGACGGGGTGTCAAGATATCCGCTGCCCCTGGCTCTTAACGTTCCCTTGCAGGGGGGAGCAGAAAGAGCCCCTGCACTGGCAAAGGGAGCTCAGCTAGCTCCAAAAGAAAGGAAGCAATGAAGCCTTCTCCTCCGTTGAGGAGATGCTCTTGAACCACAAGCAGCTTTTTTCTGCCTCAGCCTGATTGCGTGCGTCTTGGAAATCTCAAGATGCTGGGAAGAAGGAGAGGCGGCGTGCCAGCCGGCCCCCGCCGCTGCTTTCGGCCTGCCCAAAACTGAGGCACCCGAGAAGAACATCACCCTCCCCACCAGGTCTCTGAGGGTGGCAAACACACACATGATTATGTGCCCATCACATCTGACTATGGTCATTTCAGAGACAAGGAGGGCAAGAGGCAGATGAGGTCATCTGGTAAAGGCTGCAGAAAGACCAGAACTCTCCAGCCTGGGTGCATCCTCTGCTGCTTGGCGCAAACAGCACAGAGGATCAGAGCAGAGGGTTTTCCTACCAGTGACTGGCAAAGCAGGAGCTCCAGGTACCCAACTGGGTCTTAAACTGAAGGCTGAGATCATAGAATCATAGAATCATAGAACAACCAGGTTGGAAGAGACCCACCGGATCATCGAGTCCAACCATTCCTGAGATGCCGCCTCAGGAGGCCAACCTGCCTGATGGCCCTGGGAGCCAGGGCTCCTGGGTCCTCCGTTAGCCCCATCCCTGGCTCATCAGACCACTGCTGGTAAATGCCATCTTTATCACAGAACAGGGATGGCAACCTGCCCGCAGAGGTGTTTGCAGAGCCTGGCTGCACCTTGGGACCGCAGCTAAGTGTTACGTGCCAGAGCCAGAGGCCTGAAATTAAAGCTGGCTCCACAACCATCGGTGTCGACACCTGGTGATAGGAAGAGAGGAATCGATGATAGAGAGTCTGTCGCTCCTGATGCATTGCTGTCAGGGTCAATACACAATTCTCGGGGAGATCAGATGTCCAGGTTAACTGCTTTGCCTCCACGCTAAGCTGACGGGTTGGTGGAGCCTCATCCTGTCTGCACATCTTCCCAGGCCAGACTCAGCCCCACAGCCCACAAATACCACTCAGAGCATCCCCAGGGCTCACGGCTCTTGTTTTCGTCCATGCAGAGCTCAAGGATAGTTGCAAAAGGTGCCCAGGGGTGGAAGAGGAGCATGGGGACAACAAGGACCTGCCCTCCAGGAGCTTTTGGCTGCACCAAACCATCTCACTGCCATATGAAGCATTGCCACGGGACCGTGTGGAGACACGGGGCTTGGGGACAGCCACCACTTCCCTGAGGTCACAGAGCCACTGGCCACCCAAGGGAGCCTGGGAAGGGAAATGGGGGTGACTGGACTCCTGTGGGAGAAGACCCATCTCCCAGTCTCCCTGGCTGTCCCCATCGTGAATCGCTGGGCAAGGGAAAGGGCAGGAGAAGGGAGAACGTCCCCTCTGCTGCCCAGCATAGGTCCTGCTGGCTCGGTGGCCATATCCCACTCCACACCCTGGGCGGGCAGAGGGTCCGTGTGGCTTTGGCACGACACCTGTGCCCTCCAGGTGACACTCCAGCTGCAAAGAGCCACCCCAGGCTCCTGTGACAGTGACAGTGGGGCTGCACTGTGCCCTCCATGCACCCCACGTGGGGTTCCCCATGACTACAGCTCTGTTTTGCACCCTCACTGTTGTCTCACACCAGGCAAGATCTGTCCCACAGCCCAGGGGGTTCCCGCAAGGATGAGAGTCACTCACAACCAGATCGTAACACCCCATCACACCAGTTTCAGGGATTTCATCCGCGATTGGCCTCAAGCTCCGCCAGGGGAGATTTAGGCTGGAGATTAGGAGGAAGTTTTTCACAGAAAGGGTCATTGGGCATTGGAATAGGCTGCCCAGGGAGGTGGTTGATTCCCCTTCCCTGGAGGTGTTTAAGGCACAGGTGGATGAGGTCTTGAGGGACTTGGTTTAGCGTTTGATAGGAATGGTTGGACTAGAAGATCTGATGGGTCCCTTCCAACCTGGTTGTTCTATGATTCTATGATTCTACGATTCTCCTTATCCAGCACGGCACAGTCACCAGGAGTCACGTAGCTCTCCTGGGGGAAACCTGGGGGGGTCTCAACCTGCTAGCAGCCCAGCTTGGGGGGACACAGCCTTGCACCCCAACCTCGGCGTAGCCAGAATCTCATCAGCCCCCCCAAAACGCCAAGAAAACAGAGCGCAGCATGAATAACAAAAGCCGCGATCACTAAAGACTCTCCCAAGAGGCTGCAAGTTCTTCAATTAGAGCTCTCATTATAGGAACGAGAAACTCCACGCTGGCTTCTGTACGGATAACACTTTTTTCCCCCTCTCTTTTAAAGAAAAAAGGGAGGGAGGGAGAGGAAGGCTGCATCTCTAATGCAACAGACAGGTCTGCTGAGATTCACTTTGGCTCTTATTTTGACTTTCATCTAAAAGAGCTGCCCTGGGAATCCATTAAGTCCAATTTAAATCGGCTCTCCGCCCTCACGGCTTCTCCCCGCCTTCGTGGCCCCCCCTGGCTCCCTTCTCCCCCTCTCTGCAAGCAAACAAACACAAAAGCAAGGCCAGGCAGGGCAGGCAGCGAAGGGCAGGCAGCGAAGGGCAGCACCAGAGTGCTTTCGGTCATTCCGCAGGGATTACAGCCCTCCCCGGGGGATTTTCATTTCTGCCCAAATAAACACAATCCGGCCACCTTTGGGTATCACCACGATATCACCCACCTCGGCGGCGATTTTGGGGGCTGACAGGGTTTCGGGACTCACCTCTTCTCCCCACACACCCCCTCTCTCCACGCACAGGCGTATTTTCCCTTCGATTTTATTATTTTTGACTACAATTAGCTCCATTAACGCCACAGCCGGCAAAGTTGGATGGGATATAATCACTTCGCTCAGGTTTTCTTTTTCCCTAGTGACTTTCCCCACCCCAAGCCCATTCCTCTGCCTTTGGGAATGCCCCCCCCCGCCCTTCTTCCACCACAGCCCTACGAGGGACAAACCCCTCGCCTTTCATCTCACCACACTCATTCAAGCTCCGCTTCTGTCGTATAAGCAGTTTTCCAGCTCTCCCCCCCCCCGTCCCCGTAGCACACCCGCTCTGCATTGCATCCTATTCATATGTTTTCAATCATCGCCGTTTCGTTACTTAAAACAAAAGCACATGCTCCCCCCCCCCACAACCCCTCCTTCGCCAGGCTCCTCCGTTATTCCCTGGTTTGTTTGTTTATTAATGTCAACGGAGGATTTGGGGGCAAAATCTGCGATGGGAGCAAGGGAGCAGGAGGTGAAAGTCCCACCGCGGGGTTTTCCAAAGGCTCAGCCAGATGTGCAAACCCCACGGTTCCTCGGGTTATCTGCTAGGTTCATTTTTTTTTTTCCCCCTGCCCCGCCAGCCACCGAATAAAAGAAAGAAAATCCATCAAGTCAGCGTTCTCACGTGCAGACAACGGCAGAGATAGCCAGGCACCCGACCGCGGCACCGCCGCAACTTTTATAAGTATATACCCATGCACATCGATAACTCTTCAATCAAACAAGCCTCCCCTGGATGATTTCCCCCTGCGGAGGCTTTCGCAGTCCCCGTGCCTGCTATTATTTTAACTTCGGAAAAGTAGGAGGCAGGACAAGCGAAATGAATCCATCCCCTCCCCACACAAATATTCCAAGTCTCAGCTGTATCTTTGTTCAGACACCCATCAATCGGCAAGTCAGGAGGATTTTTTGGACCGGTTGCAAATTTCTTTATTACTTCCAGAAAAGCAAAACACCCACCCCCCTCCTCCTCTGCTGCTGCAAACAGGACACACGGACACACACACACACACACACACACACACACACATATACACATATACACACACACACACGTACGTACAACCCCCCCAAACTCCGTGATGCCGACACCGTGCATCCATTCAATCGCAGCGGCACACAAGTTGCACGAGAGCAAAATAAATTGGGAGAAAGCTCCTTCTGCACACACTTCCCCCCCCCCCTCCAATTCTGCTGCGGCTTCGATAAAAGCAAAAAAAAAAAAAAGACAGCGAAAAAGGGGATTAAAAAAAAAAAAAAAGGCACAAAGATGTAGCTTGGAACAATACCTGCACTGGTCCTCGCTCTCTCCTCTCTCTCCCGCTGGCTCGCTCTCCTCCTCTTCCCGAGCACAGTAGCCAGATTAGATCCTTAGAAAAAAAAATGTGAGAAATAGCACAATTCTCCCTTTTTCTTTTTTTTTTTTTTTTTTTGCTTCCCTTCTCAGCAGCCCTTCTGAGCTCCTTCACTAACCATTATTCATAGACCACTAGGGGATATAAGGTAATTAGAAACGGCCCTATAGCATCCAGCCTGAAAATGTAATGCCAGCGGTAGGAGTGGTGGAGGGCTCTGGCTGCGGGCGGCTCCGGCAGAAAGTGCTCACTGGAGCTGGGGACGAGGTGAGAAGAAGGGTGGAGGAGAGGGCGAGCGGCAGCGGGTGCTGGCGGCTCACCCCGCAAACACCGGCGATGCCCGACACCCGTGTGGGGACGGTTTAGGGGTTTTTTGGGGTTCTGCGGGGGGTGGTGGGGGGCATTGGAGTGGGCTCACTGTGCCCGTATGAGCCGTGCCGGGGCTGCGTGTGTGTGCGTGTGTGTGTGTGTTTGTGCCAGGAATAGCAATCAGCAGAGGCAGCACACAGAGCGCAAAAATGCCATCATGCAGGGTCAACAGAAAGCTGCAGACATTTTTTTTTCCTTTTTTTTTTTTTTTTTTTTTTTTTGTAGGCTTAATCCTCTGGAGCGGGGGAGAGGGAAAAGGAGGAAGCAGCAGCCTCCTTTATAGTTTTGATTTTTTTTTTTTTTCCTCTTCTAGCCTCGTAGGATCAGATTAACCCCCCCTCCCCTCCTCGCACACACACACAGACACACACACATACGCACGCCAGCCCCAGCGCTCCCAGCCCTCCACTGGGGAGATGCTGGAGTCAACACAGGGTGGGATGTGGGTCTGGGTGGGATGAGCTAGGTGGGCTCACGCAGCAGCAGTGGGGAAGGCAAGCAAGCGGGAGGCAGCGCGCGTTGGGGGGTGGACTGGAGGCAAATGAACAAATCACACCTGCAGCTTTCTGTGTGCCGTAGCCAGCTGCAGCCCAGGCAGGGATCGACAGGAAAAATACAGGCACACGGGCTCCCAGCGCCATGCATCTGCAGGGATTTAGGTACACGGGGAGCTGGCAGCGGCTCTCTGCTGCGTGCGGTTGCTTTAGGGGGCATATTTTAAGAGAGGTGGGGAAAGGAGACGGTAACAAAGAGCAATCCTTCCCACACACCGCTGTTTCCAAAGGGTAAATCAAATCCGGCACAGAGGTGATGAGGAGGAGCTGGTCCCCTGGCACAGGGAAGCATATAGCGCTGCTGGCCAGGGGGGCTTTGGTGGCCCTGGCACAGCGGGATGCCCACGTCCTGCCGCCAGCGGTGCCCACGCGGACTGGCCGGGGTCGCTGCCGTGCAGCTCCGTGCGCGCTGGCTCGTGCCCAAAGGGTGCAAACGCCCAGCCTCGCCTCCTCCCACGACTGCGCTCTGAGCCTCTCTTTAATTGAACTAAAGCTGTTCACCTTGATAAAGCAGCACGGCAGCAAGTTTCCCAGCCGTACGCGGGGGGCTGGAGAGCTATTTGATCCACTTCCAAGGTGCTCCCTTTCAATTCAACCCCTTGCTCTTGAAGGATGGATAACCAGGCCCTCTCTTTTCCCTGTTAATTACTCGAGATAGCAGGCATCGAGCTGCAAACACACCAAACCTCATAAGGGGACCCATCATCTGCCAAAGCACTGCTTGTTATCGTCTCCCCCATCCCCTTCCTCCCCATCCTCATCCCCAGCTTCATCGCCAGCCCCAGCCTGGCTATTTATAGCCAGTACACCACACTCATGGCCATCTCTGCCTTCACACGTGCCTCTCTGCAGGATGGTAAACTGAGCCGGGACCTCACGGCTCTCCCGGGACTTGGTATTTATCCCCTGTAACCGCTGCCTCCCCCTGCCCTTCACAGGGAAGGGCTCCTCCACCATTTGGCACCACAGGCTGTGACTGCCGCCCTATAAAGCTAAGGTGGGACATACCTCATGGGCATCACTCCCAGCTTCTCCTCTGGAACTGATTAAAAACTAGAGGATTTGCTCTTTTTACGCTACAATCCCATAAATTCAGCAATCTGGTCCATCCAGGCTGTTTTCTGGCTCTGGCATGTTAGAAATCTCCACCTTGGGGAGTCCTGTGATTCCAGATGAACCTCAGCCCTGCTCTCCTTAAGCCCTGACCTCACCGTGTTGGGGAGAAAGGGTGAAACCACAAGCCTCCGAGAGCCCCACATGCAAATTAAATCACCACCAAAGGCTTTGTTTTTCAGACGCTGTGATTTTTTTCTGGCAGCTTCATAGTTCTGTGATTTACAGGTTCACAAAGGCTGATTTCATGACTTCTCAGCACTTCTGAGATGCTGGCACCCACATCACCTCCATCTCCCTGACAAGGCTGTGCCTGTCTCAGCCCAAGCGCCAGCTGGGTGGGAGACCATCTCCTACCACAGCAATTAACTTTTCTCATTAAAACCTCCGAGCTCACAGACGCTGCTGCTGTGCAGTTGTGAGGATGGGAAAGTTTCCATGCTCTCGGTAAGATCCGGCCCCAGAGCATCCCCGTGCATGGCACAAAGCCTCCCACCATGGCTGTGGATACGGCCCCATGCCCCTCACATTCGTCAGCTGTCTCTGCAGAGCAGATCTCACCCTGAGGAACCTCAAACCCGTCACGACCAGCATTGAAAAGTCTCTTCCCATCCTCCCTGCCATGAGAGCAGGGCTCACCTTCCTGATCAAAGTTGGAGGCTTCCCTGGAAGCAACCCCCCCAACACCTGCCCCAGGGGGCTAAAAAATAATGACTCATTGCAGTGTCATTTCTGGAGCTGCTAAAGCAAAGGCGCTCCGGCTCTGTCACCGTCTCGCGACCTACAAAGATAAGGCTTCTTTCTCTGTGCTGAGAAAAATGAGCTTTTCTCCTCCAGCCTCCCCTTCCAACCAGCCCTGCTCTGCTCTGCTGACATGGGGTCCCCAAGACCTCCCTGCTACCTACGCAGGATGCTCTGAGCTGACTCCCTTCTCATTCCACTTCCTTTCGTCCCTCTTGCTGGCTGAGTTTCCTCCAGCCCCTTTCTCGATGACCCTAATGGATTTCTCTCCTCCCCTGGGCAGAGTGACACCTCACCCCCAGTACCACACACCCCACGCTGGGGGCTCCTTTTACATGGAGAAGGTTGCCCTGCTCAAACACTCATCAAGCTACATGCTTGATGAGCGGATCCAATGGATTTTCATTTCCTAATTTTGCCCTTCGGGCCATTTCTAACGAGCTTCCTCACACTTAAAAAAAATTAAATCCTTCATCTTCCAGCATGGTGTCAGAGCGGCAACGCTCAGGATGACTGTGCCAGTGAGGAGGCTTGGAATTAATTATATCGCGGTCACATCAGGTTGGGGCACCATCGCACTGACCTCCTCTGACTGACTCCTGCCTGGGACCCAGGGCACAGCCAGAATCCCCCATCCCAGAGCAAACAGGTTTTCTGTGGTCTTGGAAAATGAATTCGCCTGTGGAGCAGCACAGCCCCAGTGAGGAGCCACCAATGTCCTCCCATGACCCTGGCCCCTCGCCGCACCCCACGTCCCCAACCCCAACGCCCCCTGTGCATCCTCTGCCCGCAGCACCGGGTCGATCCACCCTCCTGGACTCATCCCTCCCATCAAGAAAGAGGAATCGGTCCCGGATGCCTTCATTTCCGCTAATCAGATGTTTTAATGAGTTTCTTGGCGCGGGGCACATCACCACTTCACACCACCATCCCCTCTGCAGCCAGCCCTGCTCCCACAGCGTGCCGAAGCCCCTGCCGTCTCGGAGGCTTCCTTGGTGGGAGAGCAGTGATTATTTCTCTCAAAAGGTCTCTTATAATGGAAACCATCTCTCCATCCCTCCTTGGTCTCCTCCTGCCGTGACCCAGGCTCCGTCGAGAGGAGTTCTGCTCCAAGGCAGCGCCGTGTTTCCATGGAAAGAGTGAATAGCAGAGTCTTCCCAGTGGTTTATTAGAATTCCTTTTACTTCGATGGAGAGTTTTAGAGCGAAGTAAAAAGGCTTTAATGTGGGGCTAATGGAGCCCCTGGGAAGTCCAGGAAGGAAATCTCCCCTGGAGAAGAGGAGGCGTGAGGAGAGGGAGGGCAACTTTCAAGACAAATTCCTGGACAGGTTGAAATTTTTTCGCAGGAGCCATCTCAGGCAGCAAGAAATGGAAACGAATGTTTGTTTTATTTTTAACAGATGTTGCAAAAGACCTGCCAGTAATTCAGCGAACGATGCAAAACCTAGATCCCACTTGCTTTTCCCGGCATGTCTCCCATTCCCTCCCTCTCCTGCTCGGTGAGAACGCCTGCATTTAACATATCGTATTTAAAAAAAAAAATATTAAGCAATAAAATAACAATTGTAAGCCACTTCATTTCCTCCTTCCCTAAGGCTTTGGTTTCAGTTTAAATCCTTGGTTTGAAGCAGCTATTAATTGTTTTTAATAAATTTCTCTGTCTCCTTGCATTCCCCAAGCCCGTTTACTGGCCCGCACAGGGGTTTTCCCTCTTTCCCAGTCCCCCGTCCCACTCTCTCCTGCCATTCCCCTCAGGAACAGACCAGCTCTTGACTCTGCCAAGTGTTTGCAAGAGAACAACCACTGCTCTCTGCCTGGGGATGCCCCAGTGTGAAATACAGCCTGAAGCCTCCTCCTTAGGGGAAAACGCAGGGATTTGGCTGTGTTTAAGGGATGGGGAGATGGAAAAGGGAGGAGGTATAACACAGGGTCCTAAAATCATGGCTAAAACACAAATAAGAGTCCGGCCCCTTTGGCATTTGATAGGAATGGTTGGACTAGAAAATCCAATGGGTCCCTTCCAACCTGGTTGTTCTATGATTCTATGATTCTATGATTCTATGGCATCTCCAAAAACTGAGGTGCAGATGTCCCTGCACACACACGCGCTGCAGAGCTTGGCGGGTGAGTAGGCAACCTTCAAGCCCATTTAAAACCAACCATGACACCAGAGCGGTATTTAGGGTGAGATGGAATCATGGATTCCTTTCAGAATCCTGGAATCACCAGGTTGGAAGAGACCCACCGGATCATCGAGTCCAACCATTCCTATCAAATACTAAACCATGTGCCTGAGCACCTCATCTACCCGTCTTTTAAATACCTCTAGGAGTGGAGACTCAACCCCTTCCCTGGGCAGCCTCTGTCAGTGCCCAATGACCCTTTCTGTTAATTTTTTTTTCCTCATGTTCAGCCTGAACCTCCCCTGGCGGAGCTTGAGGCCATTCCCTCTTGTCCTGTCCCCTGTCCCTTGGGAGAAGAGCCCAGCTCCCTCTTCTCCACAACCTCCTTTCAGGTAGTTGTAGAGAGCAATGAGGTCTCCTCTCAGCCTCCTCTTCTCCAGGCTAATCACCCCCAGCTCTCTCAGCCGTTCCTCATAAGGCCTGATCTCCCTAAGCCCCAAGGGAGCCCCAGTCCCTCCCAACCCCACAAATCCTCCTGACTCACAGCACTGAGATGCAGCACTTGTGAGTGTCACACACTAAAACCAGACCTGGAGGCCAGTGCCAGTCCTGGGCTGAGGAGCCCCGAGTCCCACAGGTGCCAGAGCTCTTGAAAATAAGCAAGTTTGGCAGCTCCTGGTTTAATGACTGCAAAACTCAAGCTGTGATCATAGAATCATAGAATCATAGAACAACCAGGTTGGAAGAGACCCATCGGATCATCGAGTGCAACCATTCCTATCAAACATTAAACCAAGTCCCTCAAGACCTCATCCACCCGTGCCTTAAACACCTCCAGGGAAGGTGAATCAACCACCTCCCTGGGCAGCCTATTCCAATGCCCAATGACCCTCTGTGTGAAAAACTTCCTCCTAATCTCCAGCCTAATCTCTTCCCTCTTTTCATGTCCAGCCATGGAAAACGACTTTTCTCTTCCCAATACTTGGCTTTCCAAAGAGAAAGGTCCCATGGAAACCTAGACTGGCCAAATCCACGTGAATGGCCACATAAGCAGCTCATGGTTCCCATATGGATCCCAGACAGGAATGCCTGCAAGAGGCCATGGCTTTTTTTTTGCACAAGGGATGGTGCTCTTCCAGGTCAGACTCACAAGACAAAGGGCAAGAAATCCAGACTGATTTTCTGCCTCGTTGCTCGTTAGCAGCCCTGCATGCACAGCCCCGAGTGGGGTTTGCTCCACAGCCCCTCATCCCACACACCAGCACACCCTAAACTGGATTCACACCGCATTGATGCCTTGCTTGCAGGATCCCAAGCCAGAAAGGAGAAGATGGGCTCCAGAGAGGAGCCACAGGGCAGTGCTGATACAAACGGGGTGTCCCTGCACCGTTCATAAATCCTAAACCCATTCTCTGTCTGATTTCCAGGCAGAAAATGGCATCTGTGTGCATTTCCAGGTGACAGGAGAAAACTGGCTGTTTTCACCAAGCTTTCTGCTCTTCCTGTTACAATTGTGCACCTGGTTAGCAACTGTCGGAAAGAGGTTAATCACAGTCCTTAAATCAGGAACCTTGTTGCAGTATGCTTGGGATGCACATCTGTGCTCTCTATGGCTCATCTTCAGCGGCATTTGGGAGAAGGTAATATGCCAAAAAAAACCCCAAACCTGAACAAATAAACCCATTTTTCCCCAAAACGAGCAATAACCATCCCAGACAGTGCGGTTCTGCCGATTCCTTGAGCTAGTCCTGGTCTGTTTGAAATGCTTGCTGTGCTCGAAGCTCAGCCACAGCTCTTGGTTAAAGGTATCTGGGTTAACGCGGTGTTGGCACAGCTGTTACGTCGCAGAAGAGGCTTTCAAGGGGTTTGGATTTTGCCCTCAGGACAGTCTTGTGACAGAGGAGAGACAGTGTCACCACAAAACCCCTTGGCGAGCATGATCAATCCAGACCCTGCAATCATCAGCCCTTGGCAGAGGACAGGCTGGAGAATCATAGAATCATAGAATCACCAGGTTGGAAGAGACGCACCGGATCATCGAGTCCAACCATTCCTATCAAACACTAAACCATGTCCCTCAGCACCTCGTCCACCTATGCCTTAAACACCTCCAGGGAAGGTGAATCAACCCCCTCCCTGAGCAGCCTGTTCCAGTGCTCAACGACACTTTCAGTGAAAAATTTTTTCCTAATGTCCAGCCTATACCTCCCCTGGTGGAGCTTGAGGCCATTCCCTCTCGTCCTGTCCCCTGTCCCTTGGGAGAAGAGCCCAGCTCCCTCCTCTCCACAATCTCCTTTCAGGTAGTTGTAGAGAGTAATGAGGTCTCCCCTCAGCCTCCTCTTCTCCAGGCTAAACACCCCCAACTCTCTCAGCCGCTCTGGCAACCGCCTGGCTTTGCTTCTGGTTTTCAAGCACTGCAAAGCCTGGCCTGGCCTGGCCTTGCTATTTCTAGGCTGGTCCCAAGGGATCACCCTGCTCTCCCTGTTTTGGGAAAAAGAAGCACTTTAGAGCACTGGAGCTCTTTGGAGAAGGGCCCAGCTGGTGTTTGGCTGAGCCCTGGGCTGCTCGTGCCGCAGAGCCGGCAGCACTAACCGCCAGAGACAGAGGCTGTTACGCGCGTGCACGCACACGCACGTGCACAGCCCGGAAAATGGAGAGGAATTGATCCCGGAGGCAAATCTCTTTTGTTCTAACCCCGTTGCTGTAACTGGATCTCCCCGGGTTCTCGGCTCAAGAGCGGCAGCGGATCACATCGCTTTCATGCCTTCTCCCGGTGCCAACTCGTCACATTCCCCCATTGCTGGCAGTCGGGAGGGGATGAGCAAGAAGGAGGAGGCATTGCTCACGGTGCTTGTTTACCTTGCTGCCACGCACGAGGGGTCTACGGCAGTAATGAGCAAAAAAATCCGAGCGGGAGCAGATTGCAGATCCGCTGTACGAGACCACCTCCAACTCACAGGTTGCCCTTTACTAACGAGGTCCCCCCAACCTTCCTCCCCTCCAGGATCCCTGCGCCCCGACAGCCTCCTGTCTTTCCCCGCTGTCTGGTTTCGACTGCAGAAATGCTGATTCACAGAGCCCAGCACAGGAGGCGTTTGGTTTGCAAGAGAGAGGAGCGACCTGGCTGCTGCCGCCTCTGCGCAAACGCCACCCGAAAGCACCTGACCTCCCCAAGAGCTTTCACACCAGTGATTAGCGACAACGAAGTCGCTGCAGATTAAACCACTCGGCGCTTATTACAGCACTTCTTACCCAGCGGCTCTCTTGCCTCTCAGCAAGGTGAATTCATCCTCCCCGGGAGAGCCCTCATGCTGATTTTTCTCCCCTTCCAGCACAGGGGAAAAGCAAGGTGAAAGATTTCACACCATGTGCCCAGCGACGTGTCAGGATAACCAGGATGGGGATGGCGAGGATGGAGAAATGTGGGAGGTAGGGTGGATGGCACAGAGGTCCCCAAGGAAGCGTTTTGCTTCCCAAGCCATGCTGCAAAGCAAACAGCACCCTGACCTGCCCTTGTGCATGTGTTAGATCCCTCACCCACGGATGCTTTGCTGCATCACCAGCATTCCCCTGTCTCCTCTGCCCCGGGCAGTGAGCAGCTGCTGGTGGGGTCCGTGCCCTCACTGGCATCAAAAGGCTGGAGATTAAGAGGAAGTTTTTCACACAGAGCGTCATTGGGCATTGGAATAGGCTGCCCAGGGAGGTGGCTGATTCACCTTCCCTGGAGGTGTTTAAGGCACAGGTGGATGAGGTCCTGAGGGACTTGGTTTAGTGTTTGATAGGAATGGTTGGACTCAATGATCCGATGGGTCCCTTCCAACCTGGTTGTTCTATGATTCTATGAAAAAGCCACATCAAGGGTGCTGCATTGTGACAGCAGTCAGGGCGAGTCAAGACCACCCTGACTCAACTCCTCTCTCATGCCAACGTGGTGCATCTCGTGCAGTCCCGACCCGCAGAGCCAAAAACAGAGATAGCAAAATGATGCTTTTTGAGGGCAGGTTGTGGGAATGGCGTTCCCAGCAGGCTAGGGAAGGCAAACAGTTGCACAAGCAGGGGTCAGTTGTCCAAGCATTCTATTCCTCCAAAGTCCAGGTGCTTTCCCTCTGAGACGATCACATCACCTTGCAGAAGAGCTCAGGCAAAACATGCAGCCTCTTTTACTCCGTCCTGCATGTTCAACAACCCTCGTCACTTCTCCCTGGGGCCACGCTTCATCCTCAAGTAAGTAGGAGCACCACGATGGACACAAACACTTTAGAACCCCATGCACGGAACAGCACGATGCAACCCAGACCTCCCCACCATCCTTACATTCCTCCCTGTGCTGTTTCCCCAAGAAAGCTCAGCACCACTCAGACCAGGCAGGATTCATCCCAGAGTAGGTGATGTGGGAGGTAAAGTAGGTGAGCCAGGCGGGGAAGCCAATGTTACATCAACCTTCACAAGCCCATGGACACAAGCTAGTTGGGTCTTGGGATACTAGGGCATCAGCAGGACGTCCCTCACCACCACCACACTGCCGCATCTGCAGCCCTGGCACTCGAAAACCAAATCCACCTTTTACTTTATTGCTCGCATTTTATTGCAGGGCTGTGTTTAAGCTGGCTGGTCCCCTTATCCCCTCTCCATGGGTGACCGCTTGTCCACAGCAGAGTGGGGTGAGATGAGCTGGCCTGATCCTCTGGGCTCACTCATGGTGCATCTGAATAGATTTCCACTATGCAAATGTAAAGGCCCCAGTGGGTTTGAATAGGAGCCCTTGAGGTATTATCTCAGCGGTGCCTGGAGGCAACCACCTGAATCCTTCCGTGACTGCTGCACAAACCCAAAATGTCTCCAGCAGCTGTGGATTATAGATAGACCTTGTGGAGGAGCACCCAGGCCATCACAGCCCACACCGTCGGTTCTCCAATTCCCCTACATGCACCCAACCCTCGAAAAACAAGGCATGGGGATGCTGAGATAACCAAGGCCCAGATACCAAGGAAGAAAACCAAGCTGAAGTTTTCACATTAATCATATTGAGCTCTACTTTTTTTCATCTATTTGAAGGCAAGTCAAAAAGAGGTTCACACTCTCCCCTGGCAAACCACAGAGGATGACGTGAGCCTGTCTCTTGCATTGCAAGTAGAGTGTGTCAAGCAATTAGCAAGTAATCAGGAATTCAGCTAGGGTGGGCAGGAGATGATCCTTCAAAGTTCTAGCAGGAGCAAAACCCACCCTGGAGTTTCCCATCGGGCATGGAAGGTAGCAGAGAGAGAAGGGGCTGTTGGTGAGCTCTGGGGGAGCAGAGTAGACACTGTGCCAGCACAGCCTGCTGCAATAAACCATCTCACATTCAGCGTGTGTCATAGCTAAGAGGCCTCAGGAGTTCAAGCACAGATTTTTCCCTCACTCATTCCCACCCTCAGCGAGGTGACCGGGGCAATTTGACGTCCTCTGGTGTCTTGCAGACCTGTCGAGTCACCTGAGCACTGGATGTTTTGGTGTTACAGTAACTCTTGCTGCTATCACCAGTGTTATTCATAGAATCATAGAATCACCAGGTTGGAAGAGATCTACGCGATCATCGAGTCCAACCATTCCCATCAATCTCTAAACCATGCCCCTCAGTTCCTCATCCACCCGCACCTTAAACACCTCCAGGAATGATGAGTCAACCCCCTCCCCGGGCAGCCTGTTCCTGTGCCCAATGACCCTTTCTGTGAAGATTTTTTTTCCTTATGTCAAGCCTGAACCTCCCCTGGTAGAGCTTGAGGCCATTCCATCTTGTCCTGTCCCCTTTCACTTGGGAGAAGAGCCCAGCTCCTTCCTCCTCCACAACCTCCTTTCAGGTAGTTGTAGAGAACCCTGCAGCTCTGACCATTCTTCCAACAGCCCAAACCCCACTCTCTTGGAAGTTAGTAGCAAAACAACCGTGAGAGCAGGAGCAAGCCTCCTGTGCAAAGCTGCTTCCACTTTGCTCCCCCAGTTCTGCTCACACAAAGCCTTGGCACATCACCCAGGTGGTACAGTACCACCCTGGAGGGGGGACACTCTGGTTCACAGCCTCCCCAGACACCTCCCCAGGCCCTGTGAGCACCCAAGGAGCCCTGCAAGAAGAGAAGGAGGGCTACCCCAGCGTGCGAGCTGCCATGGCGCACACCTCCCGCCAGGCGCGGGGCCCAGGGCACAGAAGGAGCCAGCATGACGGGCGGGTTGCGAAGGGGACGCCTAATCTGCCACCCGCCCTTTCTCCTCTCCATTGCCAAGGTAGCAGCAGACAATGCTATCTGCTGGGTTGTCAGCCGTCCCTCCTCCCGCCGTCTCTTTAGCCAGAAAACTCTCCATCTGTCTCCAGATGGGGTGTTTCTACCACTCCAGTCAAACCGATTCAGAGTGGAACAATGATGCTTTGTTAACAAAACAATTTTTGTGTGTCAAGCCCTCCTTCTTGCGGTCCGCCCCCCCCCCCCCCCCAAGTCCCCAGTGGGTCAGCTTTGTGTGGCGTCCTACATTTTGTTGTTTCTTTCACATTTTAAAGGCTCGGTATTTTAGTACAAAAGGTGCCTGTGGAGCAGCTTTTATCTGCGAGGCAAGATTTGACACATACGCAGATCACAATTGCGACAGGAGGTTCGTGATGTGGTGGTTAAGGGTGGTGTCAGGACCTTCAGAGTGATGAAGCATTATTTCTAGTGATTTTTGCCTCCAGGATAAAAATTAGAGCTGGTCCTACGCTGCTTATAATGATTCTGTGAGGTGGAATCCCCCAAGGGCTTATGGAGGGACAGCGAGAGGAAGTTTGAGCTTGTTTTGGTGCAGATGAGGTGCCTGCCATGTCCACCTGTCTTTCTCGTGCCCTCCTGTGCATCACAGGGTATCTCTCTTGGCTTGCCAGGGAAGAGGACATAAACCCACAACCCTCTCCCCAGCACAAATCTCACTGTGTTAGCAAAGGCAAAACCTCTGCATCCCACAGCCAGAACCTCCGAGCAACGGTCCTGGGGCACACTTGTCTTCTCCCTCAGCTACATGATTATCCCCCTCAACCTACTCCCTCACCCAGCAGCAGGAAGATGTCTCTTCTCCTCCAAAGACATCTACACCGTCCTCCAAGAAAATCAGCTCTTCCTTTTATTTATCTTTTTTTGCCCTGAAGCAACAAGCACACAAACCACCTTCTGCTCCGCACAGAACCAGCAGCTCACAGCAAATAACCAACCCGCTGGCTCCAAAGCAAACAGCTTTGTGATCCTAAGTGGGCTGGCAATTTCTACACAAGTGGGACTCTTTCTTCCAGCTCTCCCACCCCCACGTCGTTTGTAGGGAAGCTCCCTCCTCCTTCCTGTCCTCAGGTAACTGCATCTTCATGGAAACTCTCATATTTGTAGGAGTCATCCCTCCTCTTCCCTCCTCCTGCTCAGTGGCCAACACCCCTCTGCTTTAGAGATCAAAGCAGAAGGGGACCAGCTGTGTTGTGTCCTTTCCTCTCCAGCCCTTTCCATCTCCATTTGCAGCCAGCGCGAGCCCCTGCTGTTCTGACAGCGCTTTGTGCCGCCCACTCAGCAGCGCAGCCCTGTGCCCGCTGTCTGCTCCCCCTCCATCCTGCTCCTGCCATCCCTGCTCCTGCTCTAGATGCACTGGGAACACAGGAACCCTCTGGAGCACTTGGCTGGGTCCCCTCTGGCCACCTTTGGCTGCTGACCTGCCTGTCATGTGTCACTTCGCAAGAAGAAATATGCTCAGAGAAGGGAGAAACGGGAGAATCGGCTTCCGCTGAAACCCCATCCCAACTCCCCATGTTTGGAAACTCCTCCACAGACCGGAGCACGAGACCGCATCTCCCTTCCAAAACACAAACTCCACATGGACCTTCATTCCAGGCTCATTTTGGCATGGGAACAACCTCAGCTGGGAAAGTCCAAAGCTGAGAAAGCGTCCAAGGGGACGGGACTCTCCCTCCATGTTCAGATGCTGCTGAACATCTCACGCAGCTCTCCACGCTGCAGCAGCGATTTGCAACGGGATAATGAGCACCAGGGACGGGCTTCTTGCTGCATCCGGGAAAACTTGTCCATTTTTGGCCTCCAAGGGAGACTTAGAATCATAGAATCATAGAACAACCAGGTTGGAAGGGACCCATCGGATCTTCTAGTCCAACCATTCCTATCAAACACTAAACCAAGTCCCTCAAGACCTCATCCACCTGTGCCTTAAACACCTCCAGGAAAGGTGAATCAACCACGTCCCTGGGCAGCCTATTCCAATGCCCAATGACCCTTTCTGTGAAAAACTTCCTCCTAATCTCCAGCCTAAATCTCCCCTGGCGGAGGGGGGTTTGACAGGTCCATTTTAGGGAGCGCACCCTGACCTTTGTGATCTCTCATCTTGACCACATCGTGTGCACCTCCCACGTGCTGCAATTGTACAGCGAGCAGCGTTGCAGTCCCCTGCTTCCCAACACCTCGCTGTAACTCAGCTGAAATCCAGCTTGGAGTTGTCTCTTGTACGAGGTCTTTGAAGAAAGCATTGCATAGAATTAAGTCTCAGCGCTTTTTATATGTAAAACGCTGAATTTAGCTGCTAATGGCAATTCCCAGCAGAAAAGGATGGTTAGTAGTGGTGGGTATATTTATGAATATTTTTTAAGCAAATGCTGTGAGGTGGGAAATCTATCAGTCCTCGCGGAAAGCTCCCCAGTTTGCTGCTGCTGCAGGCATCTAAATGCAAAGCTTCAACATGGCTTTTGCGTTTTCAGCTCTGCTACACACATCCCTCTCGAAACCTCTTCTCTCAGGAGCGGTTTCTCGGCCTCTCTCCCACGGTCATGCGTGTGTCACCGTGACCTGCCCAGCTCAGGGAGGGAGGCAGCATCTCCGTCCTTCGCCAGACACTCCACTGACTTGTCAGTAAATAAAAGGCAGGGGATCTACTTGACTGGTCTCCTCAGCTGCCCTCTCCCAAGTGGTAAAGGGCTGACATATAAAATACCCATGTCCTGGATTTCTGGGAGGTTTCCACTGAGAGCGCATTGTTTTTCCCCAGCAAAGCCAGGACAGAATTTACAGCCGATCAGCACAGTGAGAGTGCTCTGCTTTCTCTTTCCTGGGACAGAAACCCAGTTTGAAACAGATTGCTAGCAGCTAAATGCAAGTTCCTTAACAGCTTCCAGGGCGAAAATATTCCCTCTCCAGATCTCCTTTTATGTCCACAACACATTATTCCGGTGGAGGGCTCTCTTGCTAAGAAAAGCTGTGAGAACTCCCAGCCCTGTCTCTAAAGTGGTTCAGGTATGGGAGCCAGCTCCCTGCCACGCATCCCTTGGTCCTACTGCCCAGCTGAGATGTCCTTAATTCCTCCATCTGTCCCCTCCAGGCTCTTGCTGGCTTGGTTTTCAGACGGTGAATACACACAGCAGGCTGCAAGGCTGCTCCTCCTAAACGTGTGTTTCTCTGGCAGCTTCAGAAGAAGCGATGTCTGCTGAGTCCCCCCGGCCCACTCGTGGGTTCTTCTGGGGCTTTCCATGCTCAGCTGCCTTTGTCCCACACACCCCATGCAGACAGACAGGAGGTTCACACCAAAATCCACCTCTCCTCTCTGCCTTTAACTGAACCAAAACAAAAAACAGATGGAAAAATCAAATGTTGGCAGTGTGAAGCATGTGGGCTGCACTTGCATCAGCCCTCCTGGAGCTGCTAAGTGTATTCCCTCCAGCTCCAGGGTCCCAGGGTAAAGCCTTAAAGAGTTATTCCTGGGGGTTCTTGCAATCATCAAGCAGCACGGAGGTGGAAGGGACAGAAGGAAAGCAAGAGGGGAGAGCAGACTTAGCGTTTCACACTTTACGATAGTCCAGGAGGAACAATTTTGTCTTCCAAACACAACTTGCGTGATGGTTGCACTCTGAATAGCAGCAGGACAGCCATAAACTGGACACTGAGCTGCTTTTAATCGAATTCCATCTATCTGAGGCAGAGCCCCTGTGGAAGAAGCAGTTTGTGACCACAGAATTAAGACCGTACCCTAACGAACACACACCACTCTGCCAGACGTAAGCCGCTCAGGTGTCTTGAACAGTGAGATTTCTTAGGTGCTCAGTGTCTGACTTTTTCAGTGTTGTTTTTGTGCGCACGTGAGCTCATCTTCTTTTACCACAGCTTCTCCATTTCACCATCTTCCAGGGTAAACAATACCTGAACTCTTCCACATCCCTCCCTGGGAGCTCATCGGCAACTAAACTTCCCTGAACGCTCCTCAATCTTGCCTTTCAGAACCAGGCTGAGCAGTGCTGCGCGGCAACGGGGCTGTCACAGACACAACTCCAGTTCCTGCTGGGCTTTCCCTGTCCTGCTGATGCTTGGAGGTTACTTCTGTGTGCAGATGGGTGCCCGATAACTCCCACGCCACCCCAGCGCTCGCCATACGGTGCCAGGAAGAGAAGGAGTGGGGAGAACCTGCGGTGGGGGCAGGGGCCGACAGCGTGTTTGTGGAGTAACGCTCGAACTGCCGTAACGGATTGCCTTGTTTACACTGGGCCCAGGGAAAATCACCCTGGGGATGGAGACAGAGAAGCGTCCAGAAGCCTCTGAGAGCTGGAGAAGCTCTGCATTGTCCTGCCCCTTAGTTTTGCTTTCAAATCCATCCTTCTCATTGCTGTCAAGGCATGGAATCACTGTAGTAAGCACAGAAGGGATGGGTAAAGGGAAGGAAAAGAGTTGACTGATGGGAATGCGGCTCCAGCATGGAAGCACAGCTCCTTCTTGCCAAGAGGAGCCCTCGATACCCAAGGATGCTCCAAGAAAGGTCGTTGGGTGAGGGGCTGCCAGAAAAGAGTTGCCAAGACATACTGGGAGAGGGAGAAGAAGAAATAGGAACCACCTTAAGGGAGGGGAGCCGCCAGTGGAACAGTTAAAAATGACTAAATACTTTCCCAATATCACTCCTCCACGTAAGCACTGCTGTAATTGCCCTTGGGATGTTGCACAACGGCACGAGGGAGGGGCGGATGCTGGCAGGGTGGGCAGGGAGAGAGGCGTCCCCAACTTGCTGCCATGGTGCAAACCTCCGTCCAGCCACTGCTGTCATGGAGAGATGCTCTGTGTTGCTGCAGGGATATCTCTGTCACCTCAGGGTCCTGCTGCTGGATTTAGCCCCTGCCCCGAGGGGTCGTTCCTTGCAGGAGCTGGAGGACTCCCAGGAGGATTCGCTCCTCATGCCTCTGAGACACAGCGGGTTGCTCCAGGGAGCAAGAGCAAAAGGCGAGGAGGAAAAGAGGCCACGTTGCACTGTGTGGCAGAAGTTAAAAAGGCAAAGGAAAACGAGAGAGATATAAGGGCTTCATTCAAGCGCTCTCGCTCTCTGGAAGTCTCACGCAGAGCAGCTGGTCTTTAAGACAGTCGCAAGCACGACATGCAAGCACAGAGCAGTTACATTTCTGGGTGCTTTTATTAGTGACACTCAGACAGGGGCATCCACTCGACCCCCACGTGAAGGAAAACGGCTGACTCATTCTTCCAGCGATGCTCAAGAGCAGGACACGGTGCTCTGTAGCAGCAGCATGAGTCCTCTCCTGCTTGATAAGCCAGATCACCAGATCTGGGCTTGGACACCACGCACGTACGCACGCACCAACTAATCCGCGGATGCGCCGGGTCCCTGGATAGAGCATCTGCAGCCTTTGCTTCCAAAAACAGCCCACTGACGCTGAGGTCGAAAGAGAAAGCTCTGAGAGATACAGCTTGAGGTTTAAAACATTTGTGGGCCACCAGCCATTAAACAGGATGCTGTGCTGGTTTGCTGCTATCGGGTCTTACGCCAGGTTCATCGCTGTGCCGGCTGGGTACCGTCCAGCAATGCATTAAGTGATGTGACTATTTCTGTTCTCATCACATGTTTGCTCTCATCCTCTCCAGGGTGTATGAGGCAGCGGGGTTGGGGGGGGTGCGGGGTGGAGGGGGAAACACAAATTCATTATAGAGCGTCTGATTTGGGTAAGGCTTTTCCTTTCTCTGCGTAACGTGCGCTACCGGCAGAGGAGAAAGAGGATTTTATTTTCCTAATATCCATGTACTCCGGTATTTCTGTTAGACGAGGCAAAGTCAAAGAAATGCTAATCAAATATCCAGGAGTGCACAGTGCTGACATCTGCACCTCGCTACTATATGGCCTTTCATTAGCATTACCTAAATGTACGACCATACAAAGAGCAGATTTCCTTAGCAACAGGGCTGCCTTCATATTTCCTCCCCACTACCCCCTGCCCTTAGAAGAAAAATGACTTCAGCTCTTTTGCAGAGTCGTGCTCGCAGCCACTCTGTGATGCAGCAGTGCTATACAACACTGCCAGGCTTACTATATACTGCATCTGGGACGCTTTCCTCTCTACGCCGGGATCCACGAGCCATAAAGCACCCTCTTGACTTAGCTCTTCTGTACAGCTGCAATAAAACTCCTCTCTTTTCCTAACGGAGCATATGCAAAACAAGCCTGTAATGGCAGAGGGGGGGATCCTCTCCTCCAGATGACTTACAGCTCTCCTCGCTGACGGAGGATGTCCAGCACGCCTGGCAGTGTTGGCATCCCCAGCTGCCACCTCCTCTGCTCCTGAGCACCTGGGCATGGGATGCCAACTGCCCACCTTCCAAAACTGCACTTTAAGCCACCTTCGCCTCGGGCAGGGAGCTGCCAACCCCTCCTCTCCCCAGATCTGGGCCAGAAAGACTGAACACTTCATCCTCTGCGCTCTCCCCCGGTGCCACAGCCTGGTGCGCTGGGCTATTTTAAGAGCTCATCTGGGAGACTGGCACACGCACCGCGCTGCCGGGAACTCCCTGCTTCTGTTTCAGAAAAGCTGGAGGCTGGGAGCCTGCCGGGACTCACCCCTGTGATTCCCAAGGTCTGACCCTCCTCTCGCTGGGACTGGTGCAATGCTGCTGAGTCAAATGGAATTAGTCCCAATTAGCACTGGTGAAATGAGAGGAGAATCATGCCCTCCCCGGCATTCCAATCCCTCCAGCCAGAGGTTGTGACCACTAAAACCTCTCCCTCCGGCCATGCCTCTGATTTTCATCTTCCTGCTCTCAAACCCAATCGTTCTGTGTCACCATTCCCTGCCTTTTCCACACGGATATTCTCTCTCTTTCCCATTATGATCGGGTCTTTGATTGCACGATCGCATAACTATAATGAGACAAATATTTATTTTGCAGATATGGGTTAATCAGACCGAAGGTATAGAAATATTTCATGCGCTAATCAGAGTACCTTCAGCAATCAGTATAGTAAATAACTCAGGTAAATTAACATAGGAGAGTTCCCTTATCAGGTTTTAGTCTAAGATATATGTGCATTAAGGACTAATTTGCCCTCCCCCCTCAGATTTGGGCTGGAGCCCAAGATGAGGTTCAAGCCAAGGTTCCCTCCCATCAGCTTTCACGGGAGCTGTGTGGGCTTCGCTCCTGGCAGGATGAGACACTGGGATGAATATTCAGCAGCGTGACCGCCTCGCCTTTGTTTTCTGTGCTCTGCACCTTTAAATTTCCAAGGGCTCCGCTGTTTGCAGCTCAGACAGCCTTTTTGCATTCAGTTCATTGCAAGCTGACACAGGAGACACGATGGAGCAGGTTGTCTCTCCTGCTCTGAGCCCTTCACGCCACTCTGACAGCGTTCAGGGGCCATATTAAGAGTCGCGAGTAATTAGCGAATTCCTCCGGCCCCATGGCAGGCTGGCGGTGCCTGGTGGGTCGCATGAGGTGCCAAGAGCGGAGGGACAGCAGCGGCTGTGGGGATGCTGGGGTCCCATGGGGCTCCAGAGGGGCCAAGAGTAGAACAAGCCAAGCGAGAGCGACAAAGCTGGTGAAGGGGCTGGAGAACAGGCCTTATGAGGAATGGCTGAGAGAGCTGGGGGTGTTTAGCCTGGAGAAGAGGAGGCTGAGAGGAGACCTCATTACTCTCTACAACTACCTGAAAGGAGGTTGTGGAGAGGAGGGAGCTGGGCTCTTCTCCCAAGTGCCAGGGGACAGGACAAGAGGGAATGGCCTCTAGCTCCACCAGGAGAGGTTCAGGGTAAACATTAGGAAAAAATATTTCACGGAAAGGGTCATTGGGCACTGGAACAGGGAGGGGGTTGATTCACCTTCCCTGGAGGTGTTTAAGGTGTGGGTGGAGAAGGCACTGAGGGACATGGTTTAGTAATTGATAGGAATGGTTGGACTCGATGATCATAGAATCCTAGAACAACCAAGTTGGAAGAGACCCATTGGATCATCGAGTCCAACCATTCCTATCAAACACTAAACCATGTCCCTCAGGACCTCATCTACCCATGATCCGGTGGGTCTCTTCCAACCCAGTAATTCTATGATTCTATGAAAGTCCAAGAGCAGTTCTTTGATGCAAAGAGGCTCCTACAAATTAGCGGTCCCAGGAGACAAGGGCTTCCCAGATCCCCTGGCCTCAATGTGCCTGGTTCAGGTGTCCCCAACCCAGAAGAGGCTCCTCTACTGCCCCAAAGCAGCTCCGACAACTGCATTTATCCGTTTCTGCTCAGAAAAGGCTCCCACAGAGGAAACACAGAGGGCCCGGATATTCTGCCCTCGCCTCTGTGGTGTTTCAGGATCCCTGAGAACAAAAAGCACCGGAGGAATGGCAGGCATTATAGTAACGATGGTGACAAATTTAATTAGAGCAGGAAGCTCTGGAGTGGATTTCAAATGGCAACACGGCATTTTGTGTGAAAGCATTGCCTCGCTCCCCCCCCCCCCGCTTCTTCCCTCCCCGCCTCCACCACACGGCTCCATCCAAACCCACCCCACCCCGCGGGATGCATCCCTCTAATTTTCCCACATACCGTCCCCTTCATCCCCCCCGCCCCAAGGACCGACACATTCCCGCGGTCTGGAAAATGCAACCGTAGAGCAATTCAATAATAGAGCGGCCAGATGTGCAACAGTATATCCAACATGTCATTCAAAGGACCCCTTCAGTGGAGCCGAGACATGCTATCCCGCAATCTTAACTAATACATCCTGGGGCCCTGGAGGAGTTGATGGATGTATACAATTCCCTTTCCTACAGCTGTGGTCCCTTTTAGAGGGGGCATCCAGCCTCAACAATAGCCCCGCTGTTGCTTTCAAGACAGAACCTCTTCAGACAAACCGGGCTTAATCCTGACCCCGCTTACACCCGCCCGGACTCTGCGGAGGTCAGTGGGGTTTCGGAGCCAAGGGCTGGGGGCAGGATCCGGCCACGTAGAGACCGTGTCTGCCGTTTCACCTGTGCTACAGGCTCTGAGAAACCTTGGTAACTGGTTGGAATAGAACCACCTTGGGGAAAAGGCAAGCGGAGAGGAGCAGGTAATAAGATTTCTAACTGGTGCTGGTAGAAAGAAGGAAGTAATATAACAGTTTAATTAATCTATGCCTATTAGCGTTATTAAAGAAAACAGGGAGCTATTGGAGATTTACCTCAGAGAATATCATCAAACGGGGACCTTCTGCAGGGAATTTTATGTCTCTGTGCCCAATTTATAACCAGCACGGAGGTGTGGTGTTAGTGACAGCCAGTGCTGAAATGTCACAGTGCTTAGAAGTCATTAGCTGGGGACACAGGGAGAGAGAAAGAGAGGATGGAGGAGGGGACAAGGGAGAAATGGGGAAGGAAGGAAAAGGAATTAATTTAATTAAAAATATCTTTAGAGCCTGTCTCTTGATTTGTGTGGTTTTGGGGCTTGGCAGAGCTGCTGAGAACGGTGTGGAAGGAAAATCAAGGTTGCTGGGGCTTTTTGAAGCTGATAAAAAAAATAAGCACACTTTTCATGTTCAGGAAGATAAATCCCCATTTTCTCAGTCTCAAGACAATCCAGTTATTTACTGACAGTTTTACTGTGAAATAAAAAGGGCTTTAAGCTTCTTTCTACTTGATGTCTCCATAGCCTGAATATTATTAGATCCCAGCCTGGTGCAGCTGGAGTTTTGGTTAATAAATTTAACGTCATTAGACAGAAAAGCCTTCTACTGAATGTTGCAATTCTTTTTTTTTTTTTTCTGCTGTTGCAGTCAGACTGTATGTAGGTGGTAAGAATCAAAAGAAAGGAAGTACGCTTGGCAAATAGGGGAGCGCTAAAAAAAGGTTTCGCTCTGGCTCAGGTTCGGCGCGAGGGTGTTTCACCCGCAGATGAGGTTGGGTTGAGCTCCCTCCAGGCGGACACACTCTACCAACGCCACAGCTTCACAGTCTCTCTCTGTGAAACCCTCCTGTTTTGGAGTGATAAAATCATAGAATCATAGAACAACCAGGTTGGAAGGGACCCGTCGGATCACTGAGTCCAATCATTCCTATCAAACACTAAACCATGTCCCTCAGCACCTCATCCACCCGTCCCTTAAACACCTCCAGGGAAGGGGAATCAACCACCTCCCTGGGCAGCCTATTCCAATGCCCAATGACCCTTTCTGTGAAAAACTTCCTCCTAATCTCTAGCCTAAATCTCCCCTGGTGGAGCTTGAGGCCATTCCCTCTTGTCCTGTCCCCTGGCACTTGGGAGAAGAGCCCAGCTCCCTCCTCTCTACAACCTCCTTTCAGGTAGTTGTAGAGAGTAATGAGGTCTCCTCTCAGCCTCCTCTTCTCCAGGCTAAACACCCCCAGCTCTCTCAGCCGCTCCTCATAGGTTCTGTTCTCCAGCCCCTTCACCAGCCTCGTTGCTCTTCTCTGGACTCGCTCCAGAGCCTCAACATCCTTCTTGTGGTGAGGGGCCCACAACTGGACACAGGATTCAAGGAGCAGCCTCACCAGTGCTGAGTATAGAGGGAGAATCACCTCCCTGGACCTGCTGGTCACACCATTTCCGATGCAAGCCAGGATGCCATTAGCCTTCTTGGCCACCTGGGCACACTGCTGGCTCATGTTCAGTCGGCTGTCGACCAGCACCTGAAGGATCATCTAGTTCCAACACCCAACTAGAGAAGCAAAGGCATCTGCCATGTGGCCATTGCAAGGCCAAGGGTTGGTGCTGCTGCTCCTGCCATGGCTGTGTGCCGTCTCCTGCCAGGAAAGACGCTGACTGGGAGGAAGACACTGAGGAAGACGCTGCAGCACTCTCATCACCCCACTACGCATCTAGCCAGATTCTTCATCAGCTCCTGCCCCGCTGCCTTCCCACCACAAGCAGGCAGTTGCCATGGCCAGACCCTTCCTTCTGGCCAACAAACCCAAAGCATGGCAGGATTGGGTGGGATGCTTCATTTTGGGAAGGTGGTCCCCGTGGGTTGGTTAAAACATGTGCCTCATGGTGGTTTTCTAACCCCAAAACCTCACAGATGCTGTGGACACCAGGAGAGAGCTTTGATGGCAGGAGCGGGGCTATGAGTCACCTCCCAGCTGTGGGTTTCACGCCACGTAGAAAGAGCCTCAGTGTTGAGATAACCCTTTTATCAAATCAATAGCAGTGGTTGGAAGTGGAGAAGCAGAAGAGGGTCTCAGGGAGGCAGCAAGGGGACAGGGCTGGCCAGGGACAGGGGTCTCGGGGAGACAGCAAGACGACAGGGCTGGCCAGGAGCAGGCAGGGACGGTTGTGGAGCCGGAGGCCGCCGGGACGGGAAGGAAGTGGTTGTTGTGGGAGTAACGTCAGGAAGAGCCTCCGCTGGGGCCTGAGCAGGCAGGGAGAGGGGAAGATCAGGGAGTTCATGGGATGGGGATAGGGAGGAAGCGTTCGAGGGAGAGGAGATGGAGGAGAAGGGTCTGATGTGGGGATAGGGGTGAAGCCCTGAGCAGCGGTGTGCTGCGAAACGCCTGTCCTAGGAGCACAACCGACCCCAAAAAGCTGCTGGATTCCACCTAATCCCCCCTCTGGTGAATAAAAGCAAAACAAATAATCGCAAGAAGCGAGGCTGGGTAATTAGCAGCAGATGGCTGGCGACGACAGGTACCTTCATACCTGTGCACCCCTATTTAACAGCCTTTCCACTTGGAGGTGCTCCCAGATCCACCGCTCTCGCCAGCTAAACAACTCGCAGGCCAGCGAGAGGCAGCGGTACAGAGCGCAGACAGCAGCTCTGCTTTGGGGAAATCCAGTTTAGAGCCAAGGCGATGCATGCAGAGTCATTAATCTAGGTCTAGTGCCAATAGGGATGGCTTCGCATTAGCGCTGGGCCCCTTTGTAGTTCAGACAATCAGTCGCATTCAAACAGCGCGAGATAACGCGGCAGAAAGCTGAGACCATGGCAGCTCATTCCTCCTGTAAGGGGCGGGGGGAGAGGATTTACAGGCAAAATAGCATTGCATTAATGGGACTGCTCAGTATTCTGCACAGCCGCTCGCGGATAATGTCTTCGCAAACTAACTGCAATAAATTAATTAAATTAATCTACTATGCCGCGCTTGTCCCCACCCAACATCAAATTCAAGGATGATCAGGGCTTGCCTTATCCTCCATAGCCTACGAAAGAATCTGATCTCACTTGCTCTAGAGTTTCTGAAGCACTGAATTGCAAAGTACCACCTGCCTCACTAAACTAATCACCAGCCTGGTGGTTTAGATCACATCAGTTTTACATGTAATTAAGACTGTCCAGGAGGGCATGCAGCTGCTTACATGGTCGTTCCCTCTTATACAGCAACGTGCCTCCTGCTCAGATAGGTGCAATTAAACAAGCCTGTTCACAGTCATTAAGCATTAATGCACCTCATTAGCATAAGAACTGGAAGAAGCTTTGATGCAGGGAACCCCGCAGGAGAAGGAGATAGAGAGAGATGTACATACAGACAGGGAGGTGAAGGGCTGGGCCACCACCTCCTCGTGGCCCCGGCCAACCATTCCAGCTCCATTTCTCCAAAGCAATGAGCCATGCCATGCCCTCCTCCCCAGAAATGGGACTGGGTTATCTTTCCCCTCCCCCTTTTCTAAATTATGCTGCTGGAAAAAAAAAAAAAAAAAACAAACCAAACCCAACAAAAAAAAAAAAAAAAAAACACCACCAAACCCAAACTGTTGGGATATTAACCTAGCGAATCCATTAATAAGCTGAACTCTCTGTTGGTTTTGACACAGCACACTAAAGCTTTAAAGAGACAGGGCCCCAGACACTGGAGATAGGGGCAGAGACAACGGCGTTAACAAAGAGCCACTGTTGCCACGGCCGTGGCCATCTCGGGTAGGTCCAGCTGTCTCTGGTGTTCTGTTTTCCAGACACAAAGAGCAGGCTGAACCGTTTTGGTCTGAATGGCTTTCATTTGATGGCAGAGAAAATGAGAGGGAAGAAAGAATCTAAGTAAAGTGTCCAGGAGAGAGGGAAAAAAAAAAATAAAAGAAAGAGTGTGGTGTGCTGCAGGTCTTCAGTGAGAAAGGCTGCAGCTCCCTGGAGCACAAAATGGGGCTGGCTCGGGGCGCAAAGGAAAGGCGACGTCGCGATTTCGGAGCAGTGTGTGCCACCACGAGCGAGGTACTGTGGGTAACGAGGATGCTCGCCCCAGGGGAGCCGGGACGGACGCTGCCTGTCTCTTACGTGTTTGCCCAACGCTTTGCACAGTGACGCGCGGTCTCCCAGCGCTGTCCGGCCACGGACAATAAACAGCTTGTCTAACTTGGATTTAATCCCAAGGGAACAACCTATGTTTGCACAGCTCCAGCAGCACTGGACTCAGAACCCATTAGGAGACTCCAGCCTGGACCACGGTGTGTTCACAGGCAAAGCCTCAGTGAGCTTTACCGTCACCATGGCAAGAAATGGGCTTGCACCGGGAGCATGAATCAGCTGGGAAAAGTGTCTAAGAGAAATAGCTTCAAGGAACCATCATGCTCACATGGTACCATGAGGCTGTTCCAAATCTACACCCAAAACAGATCCCAAGGCTCCATTCAAGAATGGGATGGGGATGTGCCCATTTCAAGCAACCCTTCTGCTGCAGACTCAAGAAGCCCAAGTCATGCATCTCTATCAGAGGCCAAACCTCCATCCCCTAAGCTTGAAAAACAGGCCTGAAATGCCTAGTCCAGAATCTTCAGTTATAAAGCAAAGCCTTGAAAGACAGAAATGGAAGCTGAGTCCTGTTAAATCCGTAGATCCATCCACTGGAGAGGCATAAAGACTCGTCCCTACAGGATGCTCTCTGGCCCTCCATCTAGTCCAGTTCGTAAGTGATAAAAGCATCCACTACTGCAGCTCTCATCTGGGAAGAAGAACAAACAACCCAAGCAGATCTTACCACTGGGAAATGGTTTCTAAGGGTCTCCAGAGATATCCTCTTTCCTACGCTCATTCCATTAGTGCTCTGCATGCTCCATTGTCCCAGTCTCTCCCTCCTTAGCGGTTACACCCTACAAATACAAACAGATTTCGAATCCCCTGTAGCTATTTGGCCCACGTTGATAATAATTTTCCCTCCTTGAGCACCTTTTATCTAGAGATCTGGAAGCATCTCTCTGGTAATAGTTATTAGCTTCTCCACCATCACACAGTGTAGGGTTAGCATCACTATATTTTACAGGGGAACTTGGAACTGAGGAACTTAGAACTGAGGGGAACTTGGGCACAGCACAGTCAGAGATTCAGACCTGCTAAGAGTTGCATCCTCTGGTGCCCTGTGGAACGGCACAGGGAGGGTGGTGTGAAGCCCCTTGCTGAATCAGGTCCTAAATGATTTGTGAGCAGCATCAGAGAGAGGAAGAGACCCCAGGTTTGTACTTGAGTCACCAAACCCTCTGGTCTCCTTTCTGTGCCTAGAGGAGTCAATGGAAAGTCTCCCATGGATGGCAATAGGAAGTTCATGCTTTTTGAGTCAGTTGAAACAGCTTTTTTTCTTGTTTTTTCTTTTTTGCGGGGGGGGGGGGGGGGGGGGGGCAAAGAGGCTTTTACTGCACAGTCATTTTGATAAACCAAGGAGCCAGGCTTTTACCCAGCAACAGGCTGGGAGAATGACTGATGGAGACCATGACCCCAGTGAACCATAGCCTTGCTCCCCTAGTCCCTTCCCATTTGCCTTTTGTGATTACAATTAGTAGTGGGGGCCAGCAGGTGGGGGAAAAATAAAATAAAATAAAAGCCCCCCCTGCCCCAGCCCTGCTCCCACCCCCTCATTGTCTGCGTGAGGCTGGCTGAGCCTCTGCACACTGCAGTCCTCTGCCCATTGTACTGCTGAGAACATGCGAACAGACGCTCTCGGGCGATGGGTTTTATTGAACGCAACTTCAATGGCAAATGGAGGGGGGGGAAGGAAGGGGGAAAAAAATTAAAAAAAAAAGCCTTGAAAATCTATGCCAAAAAAAAGAGGTGGGGAGGGTGTTTTTTAATGCAATCAATGGCTCCTTCCTATAACTCTGCCTGTTGTGAGGAAATTTCTTTCCAGTAGCAGCCAGCAGCAGTCCCAAGGCTGTGACATTGCTGTAACGCTTGGAGCTCAGCTCTCTATCTCTGGCAGCAGCCCCGTCTTTTTGTCATTATTGGCTGTGATTGCAGGGGGTGCACGCCAGCTCGCCGAGCGCTGAGATATTGCTGCCTTCTCCTCCCTCTGGACAACCTGCCCTCGGAGAGGAGTTTGGGAGGGCGGTGGGGAGGAGGTGGGGGTGAGAGAAGAGGCTGAATTCTCTCTGCCTCCCCTGAGTAAGCTCCTATCCAAACCCACATGGATAGGTAGAGGTCCCTAAGGCCCTTTCGGAAAGCTCATTAGGAAAGTAGTGACAGATGCATTAGCTATTAAAAAAAAGGGGGGGAGAAGCTATCACAGAACTTTAAAAAAAAAGCAGTAGCAGCCGCTCGACAGTTTTATTGCCGTCAGATCCTTTTTTCCAGTGGGCACGTTGCAAAGCAGGAGAGGTTTGGGTAAATATCTGACGTGTGCATGCTCTCCCTGTGTTCTGGGCTGTCAATAAGCCGGCAGGGGTATTTCTCACACCCCCAGGGGGAAGCTGCCAGCTCTGCCTATTGCCACTGCAGCCACTCAACCTCCCTGTCCACCCCAGCACCTCCTGGAGAAGAGTTTTTGGGACAGGTATGTATCGCTGCATCCGAGGTTGCTGGAAGAACCCGGTGAGATGCCACAGGGGAGCCAAAAAGCCTGGGTGTTAGCTGCTGCCATCGCTGCCTCCAATCTGCAGCCTAGGGAGGACAGGTCTTGGCATGAGATATTCCCTCCTCATCTAAGCAGAAGCTGCTGAGATGGTGATAGAGTCCTGCGTGCCGAGACCTGCTGTCCCTGCAAGCTCTGGCAACGCGCTTGACGGAAGGACGGGTACAGGTCACATTGTACAACTGCATTGGACGTGCAGCCAGGCTCCCAGCCCCATCCTAGCCCAGACCCACCATCGCTCCAGCACAAGGTTGCAACCTGCAGCCCTCATGGTCTGGGAAATAAGCGCACACGCTTATACCAGTGGGGTGCACACCGACTACAGCACAAGGAATTGCCTCCCTGAAGCAAGAGGGAGACAGAGATCTGGTAGCAGTTGGCAGCCACGGAGCTGCCAGTAGGGATCAAGCAATGGGCAGAGTGGGAAATGGTGGATATTGGATGAAGACCGGATGCTCTGGATGGTGGTCTGGGCTGGTGGGCAGGGGTTAGACAATGAGAAGTATGGGGAGGCAAGATCAAGGTGACGGTGTGGGTTTGGCCCTCTCCCCATGCCGTGAACCAAAAAGGCCACCACCGCTTACACCTGTGTGGAAAGCAGAGCCCAGGTAATAACGGAACGACAGATGTTGCACCTGCATGACAGCTCCCGAACAGCGCCAGATGAGCTGGAATTCACATCTGAGCCACAATGGCAAAGCTCTTCCCACAGACAGCAGCGGGAATCAAAGCATCGCTTCCACCACCATGCTCCCAGCACCATATCCTGCCTCCGCGCACCGCGATTTCCACAGACCATCCTCATCACTACAAGAAGCTCATGCCAGATCGCCTTTGAGACCTCTCCATCTCTCAGAAAGGGGCACAGCTATTTCAAAAGCAACCAGGAGGGGAATAAGAAGCAGCCATCAGCTCGCACCCCCCAAGCTCCCCTCCTGCCGCCTCCCGACCGCAGTCAGGAGGCAGAAACCTCACCAGAGGAAAACAGCAGCAGCACAAATCATCCCCCTCGGTCGAGTTTTAAATGGCTCTCAGATCCCTTCAAACAAATCTAAATGCACCGATCCTATTGTGTGCATAAATCTTTGCACCGGGGCCTGCACGCCTCCACACTATTGATAAAGAGAAACGAGTCTTAAATATTTAATGAGCGAATAAACCCGTTAAGAGGATATGATTAACTGCACGCCACAGCTCTGCATTTAAGGTGTCCCTGCTGTACCTTTAGAGGGGTTTTATTTTTAAGGGAAATCGGCAGCAGCAGCTGGTGGAAGCGAGCAACCGGGGCGCGCGGGTGAGGCACGAACAGGAATACCGGCACAACGCTCCTCTTTGGAGGCATAAATATGCCACGGGAGCTCCTGCTATTAAACGGGGGACAGGTGGGGCCCCATTGACTCAACCTGATGGCAGAGATCAGAAAATAGAGCCGAGGAGGGTTTACGAGAGGTGGCGGGAGCCAGGCTGTCAGTTAGAGAAAACATCTGAACTCTGCACCTTTCCGTCTCGCCTCGCAGCAGGAGGGGGCTGCTGGGGGGGAGATTGGGAGACCTTGGAGCTATTTTCCACTGAACCAGGGAGCTGGAAGGCGACCTTGGGCAAATCGCTTACGGTCACCCTCTGCCTGGAGTTGAGCTCTGCACGACACAACCAGAGTCTTGTCTGCAGCGGGTTCGGATCGAGGCAGGACTGGTGGAGCCAAGGCTGGTTGCACGTTCCTTCCGTTTGCCTCCACCGAGCCCACCGGAGCCAGAGCACCAAGCAGAGTGAGGGTATCAACCCATCACCACCTGCCAGCCAGCCCACAAGATGTTTCTCAGGGATGCAGAGATCCATCACTGGAAGATTTTATAAAAGCGAGTGCTATAAATGTCCCCTTCCTATGTGACTTTTAATGTTTCTAAATTATTTTGATCATTATTTTTACCAGAGCTTAGCGAATAATACAAAACAAACCACCGTGAATCATCACTCCGGTTTTTAGATATGTTAAATATAGCTGTTTTGGTGCCACCTTTTTGTTTATATTCTCCAAGCGTTTCTTGCCAACAAGTTACCGGCAGGGTTTTTGGCCAAGAAAGGAGTTAAAACAAAAAAAAAGACAAGACAGACTGTTAATATTAAGCAGCAACTGAAAATATTGGAAGAAAGTAAATTTTCTAAATTGCAACAGTTCCCTCCCCAAACCTCAAATCTAAAAATTAAGCCTGTCCAATCGGGAAGCTGAAATCCGTCATGTGATGCAAGATCCCAATTAAAATGACTCTCATTCTTGAGACTGAGTATTCACAAAAGAGCAAAGACCGCGAATTATTTGCAGAAATTATCTGGAGAACAATTTTGAATAATGAATACGATGGGGGAAATCGCAGTCACTTTGAATACTTAATGCAACTACAAAAAATCATGAACAATTTGTGAATAGAAAAGAGGTGAAACGCATGGAATAGATCATTTATCACAGTCCTGCCACCATCAGCGATTATTAGATATGAACGATGCCCCTGTACGGCTGTAAACGCTGCAGAAATTAGCTATAGCGACTGACGGACAGATGGAAGTCATGCTTGGAAATGCACCTAATCGAAGAGGCTGTGCTACCATGGCCAAGTAAAGGACCACATGCCCGTGACCTCGTATAAATCAGGGCGAAATAAATTGGGAAACAGGATGTACAAAGCAACCCCAGGCAGGAGGAAGGGATGCTCTGGGTGATGCAGCTGAGCAGAGAGCAGCTGTAGAGGAAGAGGTGCGCAGCCTTGACACACACTGGCCAAATCCCAAGAGGCACTAGTGCAGAGTAACGTCAAGGATGAGCGTCAGGACCGTGTGACTGCGACTGGTGGAAGGTGTTGGAGATGCCTGCGCCCCTCCTGCACGTGGCCAGCAAGCAGGGCAGCAGCAGGGAAGGGAGAGACTCCAGGGAGGTCTGGATAAAACGTGGTTGGACGCTGCTTCACTGAATGCTGTCTCCCTAATGGGAAATAACAGTCTCGCCGACCAAAGACTGCAACAATCCAGACATCTACAGGGTCTGAAGCTGAGTGGGATCACCAGGTCCCACTCTACCTCAGCCACCTCTCCTCAAGCCCCGGGCTGAGCTAAACTCTGGCTTCACCCCAAGACTGCCTCTGTGGCCACCTTCGATACTCAGAGTGTGCAGGACCAGAGAAGCGGGCATGAAACCTGAAAGGTCTTTCTCACCTTCTCACTTCACATGTGTTTGTTAGATTTCCTTCACCACAGCATTAGCTTTGCACTGCAACCACCAGCATGGAGCACGGACACCAAACCCTCAGCATGGTTGCTTCTCTACAGACTGCGAGGGAGGAGCTGAAGGAAGAGTTTGGGGGCAGGAGTATGTAAAGAAGGTGAGAAGGTGTTGGAGGACTTTGAGGGCCACAGGAAGGTGTGGAGGAGCTGAGAGAAGGCATCAGCACATTGATACAAGCATCTTGGCCTGTATCAGAAATGGTGTGACCAGTAGGTCCAGGGAGGTTAATCTCCCTCTGTACTCAGCACTGGTGAGACCAAACCTCGAATTCTGTGCTCAGTTCTGGGCCCCTCACCACAAGAAGGATGTTGAGGCTCTGGAGCGAGTCCAGAGAAGAGCAATGAAGCTGGTGAAGGGGCTGGAGAACAGGCCTGATGAGGAACGGCTGAAAGAGCTGGGGGTGTTTATCCTGGAGAAGAGGAGGCTGAGGGGAGACCTCATTACTCTCTACAACTACCTGAAAGGAGGTTGTAGAGAGGAGAGAGATGGGTTCTTTTCCCAAGTGACAGGGGACAGGATGAGAGGGAATGGCCTCAAGCTCCACAAGAGAAGGCTTAGGCTGGGCATTAGGAAAAAATATTTCATGGAAAGTGTCATTGAGTACTGGCAGAGGCTGCCCAGGGAGGGGGTTGATTCCCCTTCCCTGGAGGTGTTTAAGGGATGGGTGGATGAGGTGCTGAGGGACATGGTTTAGTGACTGATGGGAATGGTTTGACTCAATGATCTGATGGGTCTTTTCCAACATGGGGATTCTATGATTCTATGAGGTTAGGCAGGTGGTTGCAGAGGACATGGCACAGTTGTGACTCTGCTGAAATGGAAGGGAACAAGTGCTGCCAAGCACTACTGACTATAAGGTCAATAACATTGGTTTTCCCTCTCTGATTCACGAACTGCCTGCATACCGCCCATCCCAGCAAAGACCCCTTCATCCCAGCCTACATCACTGCATGCTGGGAGAACTGTGGTCCTGAAGGGTTCAGAGCAACTTCACCATGAGTAAAACCTGCTCTTGCAGTCGCTGTCTGCACTTCCCCGCAGCGCATGCAACCAAGCCCGTGCTGGGCAAAGTCTGCAAGCACTGCTCAGGCGGGGAGATGCTGGGCCTCTTCCTGCCCAAATACCGTGTGCAAGGCAGCGCAGCAACGGTCTGGTAGAGATGGAGCTTTTTTACATCCCAGCCTGGTCAGCTGACGTTTATCAGGGTAACAAAAGGTTACAGCCTGATCACAAGACAGGCAGACAATGCATCTTCCCCTTCTAGGGAGGAAAGTCAAACGCCAAAGTTGTAAAAGCAGTCCAGTCATCTCTCGTATCTTCTTCTGCCTGTAGTTTGACGTGAGGTAGATGGTTCCTCTCATCTTCCTTTGAAATGCAGAATTTTCTGCACAGTAGGTGCAAGAATTTAAAAATAAAATAGTAATTCATGGCCTTCTACATTTCAGGCCAAATACTCATTGTGGGACTCTAAGAAAGCAGAGGCTGGATCCCTTGAATTCACTTGAATCCAGGATGTTTCTCACCATTTGTATCAGGATTTCAACAAGCCTGGTTGTTACACGCCTGGACTGAGGCATCAAGAGAACCACTCAGAAATGAGAGTCATTTGTTATTAACTCACCCGGAATCTGTAATTTCTTACATGTTATTTTGCTACTTGGCTGTGGAGTGAAATATCTCCTTAGAAAAAAAGGAAAAAGGGAATCATCCACCACCACAGGATTATCTTGCCAGTGGACTCCAGTAGGTCCCCAGCAACCTCAATCAAAAGCAATTAGGACTCTCACAGTGGCTTCAGGGTTTTCCTCTTGTGTTCCTGGACACAGGCTGCCCAGGGCAATGGTAGAGTCACAGTCCCTGCAGGGGTTCAGAAAGCTTGGAGATGTGACACTCTGGGACACGGTTTGGCAGGTGCGGTGGTCTGGGGCTGATGGTAGATGCTGGTGATCTCAGAGGTCTTTTCCCACCTTAATGATTCTCTGATTCCTTATTGTAGATTCCCTCTGCGGCGGCATTAATCAGCTGAGACCACTCTGCTCCAGCCTCCTGCTTTTCCAGGTTCGGGCAGGCGCCGAGTAGTGCACTCAGCTGGTTTTGGAGCGTGGGTGTTTGTTTCACATGTCCCCAAAGAGTCCCCTCGGAAGGCCATTCCAGGCAGGAAACTGCTGCTGCTCTTGGCCAGGGAATTGCATGGGGAAAACCAGTTTCACTTTCTTTTAAAAAAGCCTCTGAGTGAGGAGTTTGTTCTGGAGAGATGGAGAACTGCCAGGATCCCACAGGCTCTGCTCCTGCCTGTCTTGCCAGATTCCCTCCAGCACCAATTTGGCTAGTGTGGCAGTTGTCGTAGCGGTTTTAGGGGGGAAAAATGACTTGTTTGGATAACGACTTAAGGTGCACAGGGCACTTCTATGCCCCAGCTCTCCTAGAACACTCACATTTAACCTTGCTGACTTCGCAGTCAGGGAAACAGAGGCACAGACTTGGCTCTGGAGGCAGCTAAGGCTCCAGCAGTAACTTCAGTTGCAGCACTGTGATGTTCCAGCAATGTCCACGTGCTGCAATGTCGGCTTATCACCCACAAACTGTTTGAACTTCCTAAGATCCCCCAGCGAGGAATCTCCCGTGTCCCCTCCGTCCCTAGTTCATCCGCAGCAAACCACCAGCCTTGGTCCCTCTCTCAAGCACCCATTTCTGTCTCTGGCTCCCACCAGGCGCCTCTCCCAGCAGCTGGGCTTTGCCCCACTGATGCTCAGGGTACCCCCTTTATCCCCACTATCCCCAAAAGGGCATCACAACAGGGCTTGTGCCTCTCCGCCACAGCTAGTGACAGCGGGGCAGGCAATGACATTTGCTGCAGGAGCCTGACATTGAACCCAGCCAGTCAGAACGGAGGGTGTTTTGCTGGCAAGGGTAACGGCTCCTCACACACCATCAGCAAGGGGACAGGAGAGGGAGGGGAGAGGAAAAAAGCCGAAGCAGCAGCCAGACAGCTGCCTCTTCCTCCTCCTCCTTTTGTGCAGAAATGTGTTTTTGTTTGTCAGTCAAACAGATTGTTTTCTCCTTCTTTGCAGGCCAATTGTTTCTGCTCCTGCAAGATAAGGGATTGAAAAGGGCTATATTTTTATGGCACTGAATCTAGGCCCTCTGAATTGGAGGGAAGACATCAAGTGGGAGGAGATTCCTGTTCAAATCAACACTTCTCTCCCCAGTTCCACACTCCAATCCTATTTCCACCCCCATTTTCCTTTTTTCTCCTTCCCTCTCCTGCCTGGAGCTGCCTCGCAGCCCTCTTGCTATTTAATCTCCGTCTCTCTGGATGACTCGGGAGGTTTATACAGCTTCGTCCTCTTTGCACCATCTGCTGAAAAGAATCTGTCTTTCCCCTCATCGCTCTGTCCAGTGGCTCCTCCTGCCATCCTCCCCCCTGGAAAAAGAGGAGAGGAAAGCTGCTGCTGCTGCTGCATGTGTACATCCAGAAGAACAAAACTTAGGAGAGGGTTTTTCTTTCCTGTAAAGGTTTTGCCCAGAAAAGAATGCACCTTGGAGACCCGGATCCCATGCATGGTGCACGAGCAGGAGGCAGGAACAAGGGAGGAAGATGGTTAGTAAGAGCAAGCCCAGGTTAGGATTAAACGGCAGGTTCCTCTTCCAGCTTCCAGAGGAGCCTTTTTCCAGACTTCTTCCTTTCTCCTGTTGGACTCTTCCAAATCCACAATCCAGACGGGATGCTATGACTCATGGTGATGGAAACACTGGAGCAGTGACCACTGAACAATCGTAAGCATCGTATTCACGCCATCGGAGCAGAGCCCCAAGCCAATGAACCTGGAGAAGGCCCTTGCTCTGCAGACCATCAGGGTTGGAGGCAACACCAGCCTCACAAGTGGTGGGGATGCCTGTGCCCCAAACACGAGTCCTTTGCTCCTGTGCCCTGATCACATTGCGCTTCGTTGCTCGGTGCTGAGGACCGGAGGGAGGTTTTGCCTCCCATCCTCGGGGGATGATAGCCTGGAAAGGGGCAGCGTGGTTCATATCCAACTCATAAGCTTCTCAGAGCTCAGGCTCGAGGACTGAGATTCACTCAATTAATTTTGCTTTGGCAAAAAGTCCATTTTTATTGCTATTTCATGCCTTCAGTATAGATTTTCCCTGCTCGTCTCAAAGGGATAATAAAACTCGACTCGTTCTTTTTATAAAAGTCTCACACTCCCTCTCTCACAAGGCTCTGTGTTCCCCAGCTAGAGATGTAAATTTAAAGGGGAAATGCTGTCATTTAAAACAAAACAAACCCAAAAAAAGCAACTCAGAAAGCCCATCTTTGAGCATATTCCAGCTCTCAAAACTAGGCCGTACAACCCAAGCAAAACCCAAGCAGCTGCCTTCCCGCGGCAAAGCATCCTCCCCACAGTGATGCCAACCCTCCTGCTGGGGACCGGGGTGACCGCCAGCCCCAGGAAGCCGCTCTCCACCCTGCACGGCTGCTGGTGGCCCTCATCTTGCTGTGACGTGTCAGTTTTTGCCAGCCGGGTACTGGTGAGCGCAGGTGGCGACCGCCACTTGGAGACGGCCCTTTGCGCTTGGCCATGACACGGGCTTCCCAGCACCTGCACCTGCCTCCCTCCTCCTCCCCACAGCAGGTCGTGGGGTGAAAGCCTCGCTGCTGCTGGCCCCAAGCAGCTGTGTGAGCCCTGCTGGGGCTGGATTTTGAGTGTGTTTCCGAGCAAGCGGTAGGACAGGAGGCTGGCAGGACAATGCACAGGTCTGCTCGCTCCACCCCAGCTGGGATGCATCCTGCTCCATCTTTGGATGGGCTGTAGCTGCAGAGCATCTCTCTGAGAGGTGAAGAAGGTAAGGGGAGACTGCCTTTCATAGAATCATAGAATTACCAGGTTGGAAGAGACCCACCAGAACATCGAGTCCAACCGTTCCTATCAAACACTAAACCATGTCCCTCAGTGCCTCATCCACCCGTCCTTTAAACACCTCCAGGGAAGGTGAATCAACCCCCTCCCTGGGCAGCCTGTTCCAGTGCCCAATGACACTCTCTGTGAAAAATTATTTCCTGATGTTCAGCCTGAACCTCCCCTGGTGGAGCTTGAGGCCATTCCCTCTTGTGTTGTCCTCTGCCTCACGCCCTGCTGAGGGGGATAGGATATGCGTGGAACAGAAATCACACTGCTGGAAAGCTGTCCTTAGCAAGTGGCAGCAATATCCTGGGGACAGGGGGGGAACCCCAGCACCAGTGGGTTTTAAAAGTAGGTTAGCCTTTGAGTCTGAAGGACTCAAGACAGTTTCCTCCTGCCCTAGCCGCGTGTCTGATTTGGTGAAGTGCATAAATCCGCTGTCACCAGGACTATCCCTGCCCTGGTGGAAACCAGGAGCGAATCCAAAGAGACTCAAGAGGAGATGTGTGCGCGTGCCTGCACGGTGCCAACCAGCACGCTGCCACCACACCAGCCCTGTGCCCCAGCACGGGACTGGGCCAACCAGGAAGAGGTCGAGGGGCAAGAGCCTTCACCAGCTGCTGCACATGCAAACCTTTCTCCTTCTCACCATCCTTTTCCCTCTCCGTGCGCCCTGCTGTGAAGCTGCCAGGAACTCCAAAGCCCTGCCTGCATTTGGCAGCGTAGGCAGCACCCATGGCAAGAGGAAACCCGCAGCTCGCTCTGCTCCTGCAGGTGTGCCTCCAACCGACAAAAGTTTTAGGGCAACTCGTGCTGGGATGGGCAGGAGAGGAAAGACAAAGGTGAGGAAACCCTCAGTGATACCATGCTGCCTGGATAACCAATGGCCCATCACCTGCGGGCTCAGCTCCATCAGTTAAACCAAAGTGGTGCCGCTTCCTCTGATGGTAGAACAAACCGTCTTTCCCTGCCAGGAGCTGTCAAGCCTGAGGGACGATGCAGAAAACAATTCCACAGCTCCCCCGTTTCAGAGGAAATCAGTTGGGGTCCCTAGATTTTCCCGGAGAGCCCTCACAAGACCCAACCCTCCAGGCTGGAAAATCCTCAGTGAGCTGTGACAACCTCTGCAGCTCAGGCAGAGGCGAAAGATGATTAAGACTGGCTGAAATCTCACAGGACTTTGATGTCTGAGAGGCCCCATGCAAGACAGAAAAACACCCCAGGCTGCTCCTCGCAACCCATGACTCCCCTCACCTTAGCAGCAGGCTGAAGGGAGACCAAGGACTGAGCGAGGCCAGGAACCAGGTCACTGCTGCTGGTTTCCAGGCAGCGAGGGTTTGGAAGAGCAGAGGATCATTTAGCAGAACGACAGTGAAGGTTCAGAGCAGAGCCTTCAAATTACACGCTACAGAGCACTTTTCCTGCCTAAAAGGTCTCTGAAATGACTGTGGCGGCTCTGAAACGAAGCACTCTGCATGCAATTGTTCCCTGGGGCTTGCAGAGGAGACAGAGCCGCGAGAGGAGAGGTGGGTCTGTGGTCCCTGGCACGAGCAGCTCCTTGTCAGACGAGGATACATGCTTCTTCTAAGCTCCCCGGGAACAGCCTCCCTAAATCTCCCTGGTAGCTTCTACCAGTCGCGGCATTTTTTTTTTATTATTTTGTTTAATTTCTCACTTCCTGCCTTGAACTTCACGCAGCTCCCAGCCCAAGGCTGCAGAGCCACTGCTGAGCCCGGGGTCCCAGCCCCACACGCAGCCAGCCCCACGCCAAACCCACCCCTCCACCTCCCCGGTTTCTGCCATGCCTCGACGCACACCTCGATCCCAAATGGAAGAGGGAGTGAAAGAGCGCTCAGGGGGAACGCGTCCTTTTCTCCATTGCCCTCGGCTTCTTCCTATCTGTCTCCACGCCATCCCCCAGCAGCTTAAGGTCCATTTTCATCAGCCAGTGACAGACACCAGGAGACGCGGTCTCGGCACTGGCTGCACTCGTGTCGCAGCCAACCTGCGTCTCGCCCCCCATGGGTGCCCCTGCGTCTCCCAACCACGCACGGGTGACAGCCACATCTGAAGGGTCACAGCGCCGGAGGATGCAACCCACCAACCAGGGGAAGGCAGCTGTGGGGCAGGAGCGCTCCACAAAGTCCCAGCACCCAGCAGAAAAACATTTCCGGACCCTCAAGGAGGCTCCAGAGATGCCAAAGAGCTCGGGCTGCCGGAGTTGAGCTGGGAGAGCCCTCTGAAGGTGCTGGCGCCATCAGAGATCCTGCCCTCCGCCTCTCCCAGGTCAAACCCCCACTGTTGTTTTTGTTCCTCCAAAACATGACTTTGGGAGGTCACCTGAGGGCAGACAGCCAGGACACCGCTCTGAGCCAGGGGGAGAGCAGGCAGGAAGGCCAGTGGCCACAAGAGCTTTTGCAAAGTCAAATTTGCTCACGTCTAGGGGACGGCATCGCGCTCCGCCAGAGGTGGTGGGGAACGAACACAGACCCCAGCAGCTCCCAACTCTGACGTCAGTGAAAACCTCCAGCAGGTCTGCGACATCAGTCACGACGCTTTGCCAGTGGCCGGAGAACCCTTGGCATGCAGACCCCCAGGCTTGGGGATGAGCCTGGTCAGCGTCTCCGTTGGGATCTCCGAACACCACCATGAACATTTCCAAGGGGTAGTGGGGACACCAATCCCCACCCCCCCCAGCCCCAACACACACACACACACACACACAAACAGGCTGCTGCTTGGCTGGAATTTAGCAGCTTAAAAGCAGCTGTAGGAGAAGGGTTGGGGGGGTCCCTGCCTGCCTCCCTCCCTCCAGGGGGATTCGGATGCGCCAAGACCCCCATCTGCATCCCAGTGCTGCCTGCTGAGAGCACCGTGGCCACCCACGGGCTGGGGGCACCCAGGGGATCGGGGAGCCCCGCGCTGTCCCCCCCAGGACGTCATCGAACGAGGGGTCAAGAGGGGAGCAGGAGAGGGGAGCAGGAAGGGAAGGGGGGAAGGGGTAAAGGGGAAGGGGAAGGAGAAGGGAAAAGGAGAAGGAAAAAGGGAAAAGGTAAAGGAGAAGGGAAAAGGTAAAGGAGAAGGGGAAAGAAGAGAGAAGGGAAGGCAGAAGGGAAGGGAGATGGGAAGAGGAAAGGGAAGGGGAAAGGAAGGGAAGGAGGAAGGAAAGGGGGAGACTATGAGAGAAGTGGAGAGGGAAAGGAAGGGAAGAGGGAACAGAGAGGGAAGACGGAGGAAGGAAAGGAAGGGAAGAGGGAACAGGAGAGGGAAGACCAAAGAGGGAACAGGAGAGGGAAGAGGGAACGGGAGAGGGAAGACGGAGGAAGGAAAGGAAGGGAAGAGGGAACAGGAGAGGGAAGACCAAAGAGGGAACAGGAGAGGGAAGAGGGAACGGGAGAGGGAAGACGGAGGAAGGAAAGGAAGGGAAGAGGGAACAGGAGAGAGAAGACCAAAGAGGGAAAGGAAGGGAAGAGGGAACAGGAGAGGGAAGACCAAAGAGGGAACAGGAGAGGGAAGAGGGAACAGGAGAGGGAAGACGGAGGAAGGAAAGGAAGAGGGAACAGGAGAGGGAAGATGGAAGAGGGAAAGGAAGGGAAGAGGGAACGAGAGAGGGAAGACGGAGGAAAGAGAGGAAGGGAAGAGAGAACGGGAGAGGGAAGACGGAAGAGGGAACGGGAGAGGGAAGACGGAGGAAGGGAAGGAAGAGGCAGCGGGAGAGGGTCGGGAGGGCAGCGGAGGCGCCGAGCGCCGGGAGCCGCAGCCCTTCGGCCCCGCGCGGGCGGCAGGAGGGACCCGGCGCTCCCCGAGCCCGCGTCCCCCCGCGTCGTCCCCCCTCGTCCCCGGAGCCCCCTCGTACCTGCGTCTCAGCGGCGGCGCTGGGCGGGGGCGGCCCCGGCCATCCCCGGCGGCCGCGCCGCGCCGTGCGAGCCGCCTCGGCCGTGTCAGCGGGCGGGAGCCCCGCGCGGCGCCGGGAGGGAGGGCAGGGGAGGCCGGGGCATGACCGAGCGGCGGCGCGGGCGGGAGCACGCGCGACCGCGGCGACACCTGCCGGCCGCACGCGGCGGGAGCGCGCACGGCCGCCGGCGGGACCGCGCCCCGAGCCCCGGCCGCACCGACACGCGCGCGCGCCCCCGGGAGAGGGAGCGCGCATCACCGGCGACGGGACGCGGCGTCGCCGGGGCGGGACGGCACCCGGCGGCAGCAGCGGGGGATGGGGCGCGCGCGCTCCCGACAACGGGGCTGAGCGTCAGCGGGAGGGGGTTGGGACACGCGCGTCCACGGGAACGGGACCGAGCGGCACGGGGAGGGAATGGGGCACGCGCGCCCCCGGGAAGGAGACCGAGTATCACCGGGAACGGGACCGAGCGACAGGGGACGGAGACGAGGGTTACCAGGAGGGATCGGGACACGCGCGTCCCCGGGAGCGAGACCGAGCGGCACTGGGAGGGAATGGGGGACGCGCGCTCCCGGGAACGAGACCGAGCATCACCGGGAACGGGACTGAGCATCTCCGGGAGGGGACTGGGACATGCGCGCCCCCGGGAACGAGACCGAGCAGCACTGGGAGGGAATGGGGGACGCGCGCTCCCGGGAATGGGACCGAGAGGCACTGGGAGGGAATGGGGGACGCGCGCCCCCGGGAACGAGACCGAGCGTCACCGGGAATGGGACTAAGCATCACCCATAGGGGACGGAGCCCAGAGTCACCAGGAGGGACTGGGACACGCGCGCTCCCGGGATGGAGCATCAGGGGGAAGGCATGGAGCACGCGCGCTCCCGGGAACGGGATCGCCCATCGTTGGGAGTGAAACGGGCCACGCGCGCTCCCGGGAGGGAGTCACCGGGAGGGGACGGGACGGAGCAGAAGGGCAGCGGGGACAGGGTATAGAATCATAGAATCATAGAACAACCAGGTTGGAAGGGACCCATCGGATCATCAAGTCCAACCATTCCTATCAAACACTAAACCATGTCCCTCAAGACCTCATCCACCTGTGCCTTAAACACCTCCAGGGAAGGTGAATCAACCATCTCCCTGGGCAGCCTATTCCAATGCCCAATCACCCTCTGTGTGAAAAACTTCCTCCTAATCTCCAGCCTAAATCTCCCCTGGCGGAGCTTGAGGCCATTCCCTCTTGTCCTGTCCCCTGTCACTTGGGAGAAGAGCCCAGCTCCCTCGTCTCTATAACCTCCCTTCAGGTAGTTGTAGAGTAATGAGGTCTCCTCTTAGTAATGAACCTCCTCTTCTCCAGGCTAAACAACCCCAGCTCTCTCAGCCGCTCCTCATAGGTTCTATTCTCCAGCCCCTTCACCAGCCTCGTCACTCCTCTCTGGACTTGCTCCAGAGAATAGGGGGAGGTGCGGCGGGCACAGCGCGTCCCGAGCACCGGGAACCCCGTGGCAGGCCCTGGGCACGTGGCACATGGGCCATTGGGCATCCTGCTGGGCACTGGGGACCGGAGCTGGGTACAGGGGGTCCTGCTGCACAGCACCCGCCGGGTGATGATGCTGGGCATAAGGTGGTGCTGGGCAGTGGGCACTGGGAGCAGGATTTAGACCTGGATTTGGAGCTGGATCTGTCTCTGGGCTTGGATTCACGTTTGGATCGGGGTTCAGACCACATGTGGAACCATAGAACCATAGAACAACCAGGTTGGAAGGGACCCATCGGATCATCTAGTCCAACCATTCCTATCAAACACTAAACCAAGTCCCTCAAGACCTCTGGGGCTGGATTTAGATCAGGATTTACGTCCACATCTGGATTTGCACTCGGAGCTGGATTCAGATCCTCATCTGGATCTGCATTTGCCTCTGAATCTGGAACACAGATCCTTTAGCAAAGCACGGAGGTGGGATGCCCAAAGCCTTGCTGTCCTCGCACCCTCACGGCCACCCTGGTGGGTGCCTCAGGGTACTCAGCCCCTCGGGTGCTGCCCCGGGCGGCTTGGGGAGCCCCAGGGGAGCTGGGGGCTGCAGCATTCCTGGCCTCGGAGCCAAGGGGAGGGATAAAATGGCAGTGGTCCCGCTGGCCTTGGCTGTTGCTCAGCAGAGCGTCTGGGCCTGAACGTGCTCCAAGGAGGAGCTGAGGTCAGGGAGAGGGGGGGGCGAGCGCAGGAAACGCATTAAGCAAGGAAAATTGGCTGCTGCCTGATGCTTGCTTGGGATTTTCCTCTCCATCAGGTAGCTTTCTGTTCAGCGGCTGCAGCTGGTTAACCACAGCATCTCAGGGGTGGCACAGGCTCTTCACCGTGAGGGGTGGCACCCAGGACCCCTTCTTGTTTGTGCCCCTGGGGCTGACACCCAACTTGGGCCTGGCTGACGTGTGCAGGTATTTTTAGCGGGAAGACTCTGGGCTCTCGCAGGCCGCTTGCTAATTTATAGTCCTGTTTTCCTATTAAAATAAAAGCCTCTCTCTTCTTCCCGAACGTGAGAGCCAAAGCGAAACTATGAGGAAGTGCCCTGTTTGCAGAACACGCTGTGAAACGCACAAAGGAAGTGAAGCAAAACCAGCTTTTTTGCACGTTTTTTTGAGTCTCATTTTAGCTGCGATTTGGAACCGCGAACGGGAAATCTCTTCCAGCAGGATGTGCACAGCGGGAGGGGTGCATTGAACTGCTGGTGTCCCTCTGGAGCACGACCACCTGCCTGACAAGGGACGGTGTCAAACCCAATGGGTCCCTGCTTTGTCTCCAGAGGGGTGTCATGTCCCTTGGGGGTCCCAGGGATGGATGCTGGAGCAGCGTGTCCCGCGTCGGGCCAGCCAGGCCGGGAGGGTGGCTGATGGCAGGAAATACCTGCTGCTCCGCTGCTTCTCCAGCCAAAGAGAACAAGAAGGAGAGTGTTTGGAGGGTGGCTGTGGCCACGTGTGGCAGGAGGAGCCTCCAAGGGACACACAGGTCATTGTTCCTTGAGTGTGGCGGGGCGGAAATTCTGATGGACCCGTGGTGTGCCGCCCTTCCAGCACTGCCAAAGGCTGATCCTGGCCGTGAGTGGGACCCAGGAGTTGCCAAAGCGGATCAGGATGGGAATGCATCAACCCCCACATCTGGCGGCTGAGTCGCTCACAGCAGCGGTGGCAGAGTCCCCATGGGACTATCTGCTTGATGGGGGCTTTTCTGCTCCTCACAGCTAGAGTTTGGTGCATGCCCAAGGACTTCTAGCCTTTCCAGACCTCTTACTGATACCTCTCATGGTCCTACAGTCTGTCCATCTGCACCCCCACCAGCACCCTGAGCAGCCACCCAGCACCCAGAGAGATGTTGAAGAATCATAGAATCATAGAACAACCAGGTTGGAAGGGACCCATCAGATCTTCTAGTCCAACCATTCCTATCAAACACTAAACCAAGTCCCTCAGGACCTTGTCCACCCGTGCCTTGAACACCTCCAGGGAAGGGGAATCAACCGCCTCCCCCTGGGCAGCCTATTCCAATGCCCAATGACCCTCTGAGTAAAAAACTTCCTCCTAATCTCCAGCCTAAATCTCCCCTGGTGGAGCTCAAGGCCATTCCCTCTTGTCCTGTCCCCTGTCACTTGGGAGAAGAGCCCAGCTCCCTCCTCTCCACAACCTCCCTTCAGGTAGTTATAGAGAGTAATGAGGTCTCCTCTCAGCCTCCTCTTCTCCAGGATAAACGAGAAAGAAGAGAAGAGAAGAGAAGAGAAGAGAAGAGAAGAGAAGAGAAGAGAAGAGAAGAGAAGAGAAGAGAAGAGAAGAGAAGAGAAGAGAAGAGAAGAGAAGAGAAGAGAAGAGAAGAGAAGAGAAGAGAAGAGAAGAGAAGAGAAGAGAAGAGAAGAGAAGAGAAGAGAAGAGAAGAGAAGAGAAGATGCTGCTCTCTTTCTTGGCCTCAGTGCTTTGTCCTTTCTTAGGAACCGGCCAGATTGTTTCCATTAGGAGAGGCTGATGATCCAAGTATTTGTCAATGGGCAGGGGAAGATTTGCTGATCATAACTGCTGTTCCCTAGAATAATGTTGAGTGAGGTGCTTGGCGTGCAACCATCCTTTTATGGTAAAATTAGGGATAAATGCTCGGTGGATTTGCATTTGAAGTTGATTGATACGTGGCATTAATTCACGCGCAGATCATTTTTGTATTTTGAGATTGCTGAGCAAGGAATAATTTTTATTTTGGGTCAAAGATAAGGGCATTGTGTTGAGATGAAATATGCTGGGGGGTTTGATCTGTGTCACAGGCAGTGCATTTCTCGTTGCTGGGTAAGGTGATGGCAGGTCTGCATCAGTCATTCTTGCCCTTGCTTTTAAGTGCTCTGGGTCTGTGCCCGATGCAAGGACTAACCCCCTGATTCTTCTGAACACCAGGACATGGCTCCAGCCTTCTGAGCTTTGGAGTTTTGCATTATAAAACGAAAGGAAGCAACCTGTTTTATTTTGTTTACTTATTTGTGTGCAGGTAGAAGGCTGTGCCGCTGAGAAACATTAACTAAGTAGAGCAGCGCAGCTTCATCTCTACAAGAAAGGTAGAGGCAGAGCACAGCCAAGATGGCAAAGCCTTTCAAACTCACCTCTGGCAACTCATACTGAAGCTGTCGAAAGCACCTTGGCCTTCCCAGCTGCTCTGCACAGGTCCTCCTGCTCTTGCACCAGCCCTCGGAGCACATCCCAGGTTGGGTGGCATGACCAGTGTTGCACTGGGAGGTGTGTGGGACCCTTGGCTCCCTTGCATGGTTTGACCTCTCTGAGTTGCTGTGTGCTAAATGCAATCAGGCTTTCAGGAAGCTGGAGCCTGGGATATGTCCGGTGATTAAGGCACGGGTAGATGAGGGCCTGAGGGACATGGTTTAGTGTTTGATAGGAATGGTTGGACTAGAAGATCTGATGGGTCTCTTCCAACCTGGTTGTTCTATGATTCTATGATTCTATGATCTCAGCCAGGCATCTGTTCCCTTTGCAGTAAGGACATGGACTCAATCCCCTTGGGAGCTCCCTTTCACGTCCCTGAGCCACAAGGGCCAAGGAGCTGGGGGTTACTTCACTAAATGCAGCAGCACAGGGCAGCTCTGCACACGAGAGGTTGTCCATCCATCCATCCATCCATCCATCCATCCATCCATCCATCCATCCATCCATCTCATTACTCTCTACAACTACCTGAAAGGAGGTTGTAGAGAGGAGGGAGCTGGGCTCTTCTCCCAAGTGACAGGGAACAGGACAAGAGGGAATGGCCTCAAGCTCCGCCAGGGGAGATTTAGATTGGAGATTAGGAGGAAGTTTTTCACACAGAGGGTGATTGGGCATTGGAATTGGCTGCCCAGGGAGGTGGTTGATTCACCTTCCCTGGAGGTGTTTAAGGGACAGGTGGATGATGTCTTGATGGACTTGGTTTAGTGTTTGATAGGAATGGTTGGACTAGAAGATCCGATGGGTCCCTTCCAACCTGGTTGTTCTATAATTCTATGATTCTATGATCTCTTGAGCTCCCATAAGAGCATGTGTCCAGGCGGATGGCTTCCAGCTGGAGCACGTGGGCTGTTTCAGCAGGGGCAGGCAGCAGGAGGCAAGGCCATTCATGGGGTAAAGTGAGCTCTAATGAGAAGGAACCACGCAGACATTAATTAGGCAGGCAGTTAGATCCTCAGGTGCAGATAACTCAGCAAAAAGCATCGGCCCATTTGCATGCAGGAGGTGTCAAGCAAGCATGTCCCAGGGATACAAAGTCAACCCCTTGGCATCTCCTCACCCCTTTGATCTGATCCCAGAGCAGGTGGAGCAGGGGCTGGTGGAGGAGGGCTGCATGGCAACCCCCTCCTCCTTCTCCAAAGCAGGTAGAGGGGAGGAAAATAGAAAAGGGAAGGAGGAGGGAGCTGAGCCAAGGAGCAAAATAATCCGCTCTACAAAGCACCCCAAGCAGTCACTTGTGCTTGAGGCCATCCCTGCTGTGTGGCCGAGTGGCTTTTTCCAGGCTTGGCAGGAGAAGCCTGGAGGGGTGGGAAGGGAGAAAGGAGAGAAGGAAGGAAGGAGGCACACAGCTCTGGCCAAGCCAACGTGCATTAGAGCCTCAATAGGGTTTCAGAGGCTGTGGCGTGTTTCGGGGATGAAAGCTGCCCTGGGGCCCCTCCCAGCGAGCAGCAGTGCTGCGAGTCAGCTGCAGGCATCGCATTTGTCTGGCTGGCGGCTTCCTTGTTACACTGAAAATGGTATTAAAACCAGTATAAAAAAAAAAAAAAAAAAAGAAGAAGAAGGAAAGAAAAAAGGCAAAACCTACAACAACAAAAAAAAAAATAACACCAGCCTCCCTCCACCTCCCATCTCCACCACCCAACAACAACCAAGAAAGGCAAGATCTTTCATAAGCCCGGAAGATGTCACCATAGAAACAGAAATCAGACCCACTCCAAGGATCCTGCCGCCTGGGAAGGCGATAAAATGTTTTCTATCGATTGCTGTTGGGAAAGTCACTGCTGATAAGCCATCCGAGGAGAAATGGAGCGGGGACACAGGGACGTGGGAGCTCTTCAAATGAGCCTCCAGATGGTCCCTTGGCTGCCCCTGCGTGGTGGTCGGGGGCCGAGGGACCCCAGGCTTGCTGGGGGCGGCTGCTCTGCCAGTGTGTGTGTGTGTGCAGAGAGGAGGTGGGAGTGTTTCGTGCCTTCGGTGTGGCGACGTGTGCGTGTCCTGGCTGTTATAAAGCATGAAGTGGAAAACCTGCTGTCTGCTTTCCCGTTTGCTTTTTGCAGCAGAGCAGCTGTTCCTGGCAAAACGGTGTCGTGTCGAAGCAGCTGGTGGAGGCAGCCAAACTTTCCCTCGGCTCCTGGCATGGCATCGACAGGGTTTGGCAACCCCTGCCTCCCCTTTAGCAGTACTAAACCCCTTGGTGCAGGAGGTGCCCACCAGCCTCACGCCCTCCCAGAACTCAGGTTTGTGTGCAGGCGGCTGCTCTGTGGCCGGGAGCATCCCTGTGGCTGCGATGTGGGCCAGGAGGTGTGGGATCTTCCTGGTGGCTCGTCCCAGGGTGCCGCACAGCGCTGGGCCCTGGCTCGCACGCCCTTTGAAGAGACGGAAAATCCTATTATCTGCTCATTCTTCTCACAGTGTGAAGCCTCAGAGCATTCAGCAGCAGCTGAGTGTGGTCTGCCGCCCGCAGCCCCGCGCTGCCTCCGCTCCCACCCCTGTGGGAAAGTCTCCAGGTCACCATGGATGGACATCACATCCCCGGCCCCTGGTCTGTGCCGGAGCTCGGGGTACAGCTCTCCCCGCAACACTGTTTGCAGCATCCAGCTGAGGGGTGGGCAGGGAAGCAGGACAGGGGGGCTGTGGGCTGATCCCCCTGCTCCACAGGGACCTGAAGCTGCCGCTGCAGCCTGCAAAGCTTTATGGCGTTAGGTCTGGGAAGGTGGTAACCCATCTTGCACACTCCATCCCCGCGGCGTCTTTACTGCCAGTAATTGGCAGCAATAAAAGAGGCAGTTAATCCAGGCCAGCGTGGGACGCGAGCACATTGGTGTCTGCGGCAAAAGGCACCCTGGCAAGGAGGAGCTGGGGAAGAATACGCTCCTGGGCACAATTTGCAGCCCTGGAGAGCTGGTTGGATGCCACAGGGAGCATTTGCTTGGGATTTTGTTAATGATGCAGGAGCAGCCTTCCCAGCTTGGCCTGTGCTAAAGCCGTAGCTTGCGCAAGCTGAGGCTGTTTGGCTTGAACTTAGACCAGCTGCTTTCCACTGGCTGGTGGATTTTTGTCTTGTTGCTGGGTGGCTCCGGTCAGGAAACGAACAAAGGAGCAGTTAGGGGGTGATTTCAGCTTGGGGGGGTCTTTTAGAGAGGGAAGGAAGGGTTAATCCGGGTCTTGTTACTCGGTTATTTTAGGGTGGTAGCACTGGGACCTGGAGAGGATTTCTCTGCCCACAGGAAGATGGAATTTAATCAATATTGACAAGAGCCATTCACCAAAACAGGCTCATTCGCTAATGAAAGCCAGACCTGGTGACTCCCCAGGGAAGGATGGCTTTGGGAAAGAGGGGAAGGAGGCACTGGGAAAGTCAGGGCTCCCTCTCCCATGCTGCTGGCTCTTATGAAAGCAGGATACATTTGGGGTTGATTTTCCAGCGTGGCAAGGCTTTGACTGTTTGCCTTGTAAGTGCAGGATGCTCAGGACCAGCCCTCGTGGCAGCGATGCAATGGTCCCTTCCCTGCCCAGGCACCTGGGTTTGTGTCACCCCCCCAGGTACTGATGTTGGGGTGTCAGGCAGAGGCTGGGATGCATGTGGTGACGGCAAAGACAGCGCCAGGTGAATGGTGTGGGGCACAGCAGGGCAGGATAGAAGTGCAGGGCTTTGCCCTCCAGCTCAGACCACAGCCAATCCCTGCACAATGAATTCTTCTCTGAGCAGAGATGTTTTCATCCAAGCTATGTAATCTGTTGAGCTCTCTAGCACCTGCTTAACCCAAACACCCACCCGGGAGGTGGGAGAAGAATGCTTTGATCTGAGTTTTGTCTTTTGCCCTCTGTCCTTGCAATTAAAAGTAGAAAATAACCAAGACACCTCTGAGACCAGCTCCTTCTGACAACATAGCACATGGAGAAGAAACCTAATTGCTGTGGTTGGGAGCTGATATTTCCTCATCACTGTCAGCTCTGTGCCCTCGTGCTGATCTGAGCTTGCTACCGCACAGCACTAGGGTCTGTCCAGCCCTCTGTGGGCACAGTCAGGGGCTTGGGCATCGCCTGGGGGCACCTGGGGCTGCCCAACCACGACCTGCCTGGCGATTTCCCTGGTCACAAGGACTGTCACCAGGCTAAGCCTGGCAAGTGTGACCTTGCAGGCAATCCAGTGCCTCCCGGCATCCAAAATCGCTCATCTGGGTTTGTTGGCCTGTAAGCTTGACTCGGAGATTTAGGGTCTGACAAAAAGCCCAATTGTTTACCCCTGTGCATCGCCAGCTTCCTGGAAAGCCATGGAAGATGGTGAGCCCTGGAATGTTCCACGGCAGCATTGATGCAGCACAGCGACCCATCCCTGCCATGGGGAGGGTTCGGTTTAATTTGTTGGGTACTTTTTTTTTTTCCTTCTTAAAGGCAGCATCACATCCCCCAGCCTTCTGGTGTGGCCGCGGGGCTGGTCCCAGAGCAGGGGGGTTGAGTGGGATGCAATTGGAAAGAAGGAAGATTTTGATCCTCCGCCAAGTCTGCGCAATCCCGTTCAAGTTCACACTGGCAGATAATGAGCTTTAATGAGCAGGCCACACTAATTGGTAAGTGATCCCAGAACCGTCTGTGGCAGAGGCGAGGAAAGAGCAGTGGCAGCTCCAGGTGAAGAGGGGGGAGGCTGGGGTTGTGCAGCCCACAGGGCTCTGGAGGGCAGGGGCTGCCAGAGCGAGGGATGAGGTTGCTTGGGGCAAGGTCTGGGGGTGCTTGGGGCGAGGTCTGGGGATCATAGAATCATAGAATCATAGAACAACCAGGTTGGAAGGGACCCATCGGATCTTCTAGTCCAACCATTTCTATCAAACACTAAACCAAGTCCCTCAAGACCTCATCCACCCGTCCCTTAAACACCTCCAGGGAAGGTGAATCAATCACCTCCCTGGGCAGCCTATTCCAATGCCCAATCACCCTCTGTGTGAAAAACTTCCTCCTAATCTCCAGCCTAAATCTCCCCTGGCAGAGTTTGAGGCCATTCCCTCTTGTCCTGTCCCCACTTGGGAGAAGAGCCCAGCTCCCTCCTCTCTACAACCTCCCTTCAGGTAGTTGTAGAGAGTAATGAGGTCTCCTCTCAGCCTCCTCTTCTCCAGGCTAAACACCCCCAGCTCTCTCAACCGCTCCTCATAAGGCCTGTTCTCCAGCCCCTTCACCAGCTTCGTGGCTCTTCTCTGGACTTGCTCCAGAGCCTCAACATCCTTCCTGTGGTGAGGGGCCCAGAACTGGACACAGTATTCAAGGAGCAGCCTCACCAGTGCTGAGTACAGAGGGACAATCACCTCCCTGGACCTGCTGGTCACACCATTTCTGATACAGGACTCCAGGGAATTAGGCTGTAATGAGGGGAAGGGGCAGGAGAGGACAGCAGCCAGTGTGCTCGGGGCAGTGGGAACACAAACCAGCTCAAGGCTACCCAGACCTGCCTTGCTGTGCCCTGCCTCAGTTTCCCCATGTGGCCAAGGGACAGCGAGCTCTCCTCCAGTGGTCGGGAGACCCTGGGAGCTGATTGAAGGGCTTATTTGCCATCAACCCTAGGAAAACTGTATATGTGGCACCTTGTTTAAATAGAAACATGTCCAGGAGGGCAGCTGGAGCTGGGGATTACCCAGACTGTGGGATGTGGTGAGCAGGAGCCTGGCGCCCCCCACCCCCTCCCCACACCCCGAGGAGCAGAGGGGTTGGGGGTCCCTGCCCGCGGGTGCTCTGCCAGGTCCCTGCAGCAGCCGTGCTGCCTTCCTGACACTAAGGGGCAGCCTCTGCCCGGCTTTGGGGCAGCCCCTGGCAGCAGGGCCGGGGCAGCAGCAACCCCTAGGGGAGCTACAGCATCCTCGGGGGTGGTAGCAGCATCCCTGGGGCAGCAGCATCCTCACGAGTGGCTGCAGGTTCCCTGGGGTGAGCAGCAGCATCCAGTGACAAGTGGGGTTCCCCAGAGCTCAGTGCTAGGTCCAGCCCTGTTCAATGTCTTCATCAATGATCTGGATGAAGGCATTGAGGGTACCCTTAGCAAGTTTGCAGATGACACGAAGCTGTGTGGAAGTGTGGATCTGCTGGAGGGTAGGGAGGCTCTGCAAAGGGACCTAAACAGGCTGGACCACAGGGCAGTGTCCAATGGCATGAGGTTTAACACGGCCAAATGCCGGGTCCTGCACTTGGGGCACAACAACCCTATGCAGAGCTACAGACTGGGAGAAGCCTGGCTGGAAAACTGCCAGGAGGAGAGGGACCTGGGGGTGTTGGTCGACAGCCGACTGAACATGAGCCAGTAGTGTGCCCAGGTGGCCAACAAGGCCAATGGCATCCTGGCTTGGATCAGAAATGGTGTGACCAGCAGGTCCAGGGAGGTGATTCTCCCTCTGTACTCAGCACTGGTGAGGCCGCTCCTTGAATCCTGTGTCCAGTTTTGGGCCCCTCACCACAAGAAGGATGTTGAGGCTCTGGAGCAAGTCCAGAGAAGAGCCATGAGGCTGGTGAAGGGGCTGGAGAACAGAACCTATGAGGAGCGGTTGAGAGAGCTGGGGTTGTTTAGCCTGGAGAAGAGGAGGTTGAGAGGACACCTCATTGCTCTCTGCAACTACCTGAAGGGAGGTTGTAGAGAGGAGGGAGCTGGGCTCTTCTCCCAAGTGCCAGGGGACTGGACAAGAGGGAATGGCCTCAAGCTCCACCAGGGAAGATTTAGGCTGGAGATTAGGAAGAAGTTTTTCACACAGAGGGTGATTGGGCATTGGAATAGGCTACCCAGGGAGGTGGTTGATTCCCCTTCCCTGGAGGTGTTTAAGGCACAGGTGGATGAGGTCTTGAGGGACTTGGTTTAGTGTTTGATAGGAATGGTTGGACTAGAAGATCCGATGGGTCCCTTCCAACCTGGTTGTTCTATGATTCTATGATCCTCGAGGGTAGCAGCAGCATCCCTGGGGCAGCAGCATCCTCAGGGGTGGCTGCAGCATCCCTGGGTTCAGCAGTAACACCCCCAGGGTCAACAGCATCATCATCCCAGAGGCATCATCAGCATCACTCAGGGCAGCAGCAGCATCCCTGGGTTCAGCAGCAGCATTGCCAGGAGCCCAGGCCTCCCAGCCTGATTGATATCTGCCTGGGTGCAGCCCACACCGCGGGTCCTGCCAGGGATGTCCTCACCCACACAGCTCTGGGTGTCAAGCTGAGCCCTGCTCGGGGTTAGATCGGGTCAACGCTGCCTGCTAGGAGGGAGATAAGAAGTCGGGTTGGCATCTGCTGGTACCATCTGCTGAATTAGAACCACAATGCACTGAACAAATAGCATCTTGGGATAAAAATGTGCTGCTTAAGGCAGGGAGGTGCTTCTGCTGCAGGTATTGCTATGACCTGCCAAGCCAGTGTGGGGATTTGCAGTGCTCTAAAGAAGCACAGGGATATAAATGAGTGCTGGGAGTTGTATCTTGCCTGGGTGTATGTCTGTGTGCCGCTGCCTATGGAAGCACGTTGAGTCTTGTGCTGTATAAAATGCTGACACTTTGGGGGAAAGCTGCTCTGTATTTTCTAGGGCAAAGAAGGGAAAAGGAAATAAAAAGAAATCAAATTTCTGTTGTGGGGGGTTTGGTGGAAGCTACCGGTTCGGGCCAGAGTGAGAGAGGAAGGAGGTGGGCAGTGTGACACCCCCAACTCCCTCCCAGGCATTGCCCTTGGTGTGATACCAAGTCTTGTCCTTGGGAATTGTGCCCAGCCTGCCAAGATATTCCTGTGCAGAGCAGGAACCCTCAGTCCCACATCCAGCTGCTGCTATTCCCACAGCCTCTCCTGCACCATCAGGGCATGAAACGCTGCGTGGGAGGCCAGGATCTTCCCAGCCCTGTTCTACCCCTGCACATGCAGGTAAAACAATCCTGTGTAGACTTCATAAAATAGCTGTAGCAAGCTGTGTCGTACAGGCACCTCAACTTCACAGTCATCTGGAGGGGTAAATGAGGGACAAGGTTTAGTGTTGAGGGACATGGTTTAGTGTTTGATAGGAATGGTTGGACTCGATGATCCGATGGGTTTCTTCCAACCTGTTTGTTTTATGATTCTATGATTCTATGATAAATGCAACCTGCAGGGCTGCAAATGTTTTTTCCCCTGGGCTAGGGACAGGTACAGCTGATGGTCACCTGCAGACACGGTGGCTTTTTGCAGTGCACGGGTCCAAGGCAGCTCCCCAGAGCCAGCGCTGCCGCTTTGCTGCTGCAAATGCCAATAAAGCACAGCGCAGCTCACCAGCCACCAGCTCACATGCACATAAGCCCCTCGATGCCAATACTTTGCCACAGCTAAGCGTTCATGCTGGGTTTATCACAGCCCAGACGGCTGGCACGCATTTCACACTGCATTTATTCCTTCCAATTTTGGAGCAAGCAGCCTCTCCTAACCATTCGCCCTGCTGCAAACCGGCCAGGGCTGAGCTCAGTGCCTGCTCACCCCATCCTGCACAAGCCATACCAGGGAAAGCTGCACCTCCTGTGAGCTGTGTGCCAAACCCTGCTCAGATCCTAGAGAAACCCAGTCTCCAGCAGGCCTGGGAGATCTCCAGGGGGACATCTCCCTGGTAGACTGGACATTATGAAGTGTTTCTTTACCAAGAGGGTGGTCAAACCCTGGAATAGGCTTCCTAGAGAGAGGATTGGTGCTCTGAGCCTGCCAGTGTTGAAAAGGGTTTTGGGCAGTGCCCTTGACAACGTGCTTTAACTTTGGGCCAGCCCTGAAGTCTGGTCCCCTCACCACAGGAAGGATGTTGAGGCTCTGGAGCAAGTCCAGAGAAGAGCAACAAAGCTAGTGAAGGGGCTGGAGAACAGGCCCTATGAGGAGCGGCTGAGAGAGCTGGGGGTGTTTAGCCTGGAGAAGAGGAGGCTGAGAGGAGACCTCATTACTCTCTACAACTACCTGAAAGGAGGTTGTAGAGAGGAGGGAGCTGGGCTCTTCTCCCAAGTGACAGGGGACAGGACAAGAGGGAATGGCCTCAAGCTCCACCAGGGGAGATTTAGGCTGGAGATTAGGAGGAAGTTTTTCACACAGAGGGTGATTGGGCATTGGAATAGGCTGCCCAGGGAGGTGGTTGATTCCCCTTCCCTGGAGGTGTTTAAGGCATAGGTGGATGAGGTCTTGAGGGACTTGGTTTAGTGTTTGATGGGAATGGTTGGACTAGATGATCTGATGGATCTCTTCCAACCTGGTTGTTCTATGATTCTATGATTCTAAGTCAACAGGCAGTGGGACTAGATGGTCATTTTAGGTCCCTTCCAACTGGAATATCCTATCTTATCCTATCCTATCCTATCCTATCCTATCCTATCCTATCCTACCCTACCCTACCCTACCCTACCCTATCCTATCCTGTATTTTGAAATTCATTCCCACAGCCACTGCTAAACCTCCGGTTTATTACTTTTACACCGTTATCCCCATGCCCAAGCTTTGGCTGCTGAGTTATTTCCATCACCATCAGATGATTTGTGGCCGCCTGCCACCGCTCAGAGGACAGGAATGCTCATATGAACCATCCAGCATCTCCTCCTGCTCCCTGGTGTAAATCAGCACAACACGGTTGATTTCTGTGGGGCTGATTTACACCAGCAGAAGGACGCTCCGAAGTATGGCCGTGAATTAGCGATCCCATTAGGACCTTGCCACTTCTGCAGAAGAGGCACAGCACGTCGGTTTGTCTTCTCCTCCTGGAGAGAAAGATGCAGCGACGAGTGGTGATGGTGCTGGCAGCCGGCTGTGCCCCTGCTCCCTGGTCAGCTCCAGCAGGATCAGTGCTCTGAGAGCACAGCTTCATCCCAGGAAGGTAAAACCTCCTCTGTGATTCATAGTAGACAGGAGAAGCCGATCCCATCTGCTACCCCAGGCATTTACTCTCTTTTTTTTTTGTTATTTTTTTTTACAACATGAAAGCTAACTGTGAGAAACAACAGAGCTGCAGGGAAAGTGTCTTTCATGGGGATGGTTCTTGGGGAGGTGAAAGCTGCAAGGCAGTGGGAGATGAATTTACCTCCGTGGGAGCCCTGGAGAAGATGAGCATCATTTTGCAAATGGGAGAGTGAGACAGACGAGCCAAAAGGGTCACCCAGAGAAAAAGAAAAACCTCTTCTCAGTACTCTCTCACCCTCCTCTCCTGATCCTTCCTCTGGTTCCTTGTACACACTAAGGGCCTTTTTACCCTGTGTGATGCTCTGCAGCTGGTGCTTGTGCGCACAGGCAGAGCTCGGCCGCACAAATCACCCCTCGACCAGGCTAACAAATGACTAAACAACTGCAAAGGCACTTTGCAGCATCATTTTTCAACAGATTTAGCAGCAGACTGGCTTTTACGGTGCAGCTCTCCCTTCAGTCGCTTTATCCAACCTCCATAATGTACCACCCCCTCAAGAAAAAAAGAGGAGTGCAGTTAAAAAAACCAGACCATTTGAGGGAAACAGCACCCACAGACAAAATGGCTCCTTGAGGAGCCCTCCCTGCTCTCATTTAAAGGCCAAGCAATTAGCCCAGCAAGCTGGGAAAGCACTTACAGAAGTGTTCAGGTAGGAGGTTTGCTGCTAGTTTGAGGTGACGAGGTTCAGGGCAGGAGTCGAGCAGCCAGTGCTCAGCTCATCGTGAGGGTCAGGGGGAGGTTGGCAGGGCCCAGAAGTGGGGAAGCGTTGTTGAAGATGAGGAAAACCTCTCTGGAGGATCCAGCTAGGGGAGAGGAGCTTTGGCTGGATGCTGAGTGGCCTGGCTGAAGGAGCACCTGGAAAATGTCTGGGCGCAGGGCGGCTTGGGCTGACACAAGTAACACCAGCCCAGCGAGAAGAAGGGTGTTAAAATTCTGGCAGGCAAAACCCTGTCCCTTATCTGGCTCAGTCAGCTTTCTGCCAGTGCCTTGTTCATCTCAGTAGTGGCCTCAGCATTGTGGGCTTCTCCGTGTGCCGGCATGATAGCCCATGGTGGGGCTTTGTGGGTTACCCGTTCTCCCTTTCCCCTCACCTCCACCCATGGCAGAATCAGGCCGAGCCACCAGCTCCTCTCCCTGGTGTCCCCAAGCTCAACACTGTCATCGGTTGCATTTTGAGGGATGAGGGGAGAGCTGGTAGGGAGAGGAGTTGCAAGCAATGGGGGGGACATGGAGCAGCCCAGGGACATCCCCCTCTTCCCAGGGCAGGGTTTGACCCCCACCAGCCGTATCTTCCCCTTTCTCCATCTTCTTTATCCTTCACTTCCCCCGCCAGGAAAACAAAACCTTGACGGCTCGTCTTCTACAGACCCTGGGCTGGGGCGATGCTGTGCCAGCAGCCGCAGCCTTGGAGAGCCGGGACACGCCGTGTCTCCGAGAAGAATCCTTGAAAAGTCAAGGGCAGGCTGGCACCGCGTTCTGCACACTCAGAGGAGGCTGGATTGACTTCTGACTGTAATAAGGGTGTAATGCCATAGCTTTGCTGCGTGCCCTTGGTCGCATCCCTCGTTCCCAGCGGTGATGATGTTGTTGGAGACCGTGGGTGAAAATGCAAACATGATAGAAAGATGGAGCATGAGGCTGCCGACCACCCGCTGTGCTCGTGGCAAGGCTGGGAGCTGCAGGCGGGTAACACTGCTTCTCCCTCACAGTCTCCAGCATTAGTTTAATAGCACGGGGAAATAACAGGATGAAAAATTCCCTCCCCTCCAAGCACTAAAAGCCAAGTTTCAAGGTTAATTGTCTGCCCTGTAGGAATAGCTTTTGCACGCTGTGAGGGGCTTAATTAGTGTCATTTTAGCCAAGCAGAGAGATCGTGCCCTGAACTGGTACCGCATGCCCCCAAGCCTATTTTCCTCTCAGCGCGTCGGGCAGAGAGGTGATAGATTGCAGGCAGCTTCTCTCCGCCAGCACCCACTGGGGCTGGATTTGGGGCCGATTATGAAACCCCGAGACACTCCTTGGCAGCTGCAGTGTTGATATGGCCTCACGCTCTATCCCCACACTCACTGCACCCATCCAGTGCACTCGTGAGTCCTGTGCCTGGTGCTTTGCAAGCCTGATGGGGTTGTTCCACTGCACTGTAAGCTGATGGAGCAGGGGGAAAGTACCCAAATGAGACCTCATGAGGAATATCCAACATGGGGGGGGATGAAGGGCAGTGTTTAAGGTACCAGGGAGGAGGAGAGGCAACTTCTTTGAGCCTTGCTTTGGAAATCAGGGCTGGTGTGAGCAGCAGAGTCTCAATGGCACAGGGGCAGTTCTTCTGCAGGGGTGAACCAGGGTAGCTGCGTCCCATCTCTGCATCCTCAAAAGGTGGAGGGGGACCGAGTCCCTTCGTGCTCCCACTGAAAGTCCCTGCACCATAGCATGGGGCCACTAGCAGCCCCCAAATGCAGTTTCCCATCACCCAGCATCTGTCCTCACTGAGTTCCAGCTCACAGAGCCCTCAGGGACAGCTGTGACCTCCTGTGCAATTCAGGCCAGGAGGCTCCCTGGGCCGCCTGCCTGTCTGGGCTGGATTAGACTTTGGAGAGGAGCAGCCTGTTGGGATTTGGAGTTTTCCCTGGACTGAAGTGTTCACAGAGGCCCCCACTAAACCCATCTGCTGGCAAAGCCTCCTTATTCCTGCTCCGTCTGCACTTCCAGCTGCTCTGTCCTCTTCCCATCACTTTCATGCCCACGTCTCATGTACTGCCGTGGGGCTGCAGCTGGTGGGTCTGGGTCCACCCCATTCTTCCAGCCCCACTCCAGCCTTTCCTCCTTCCCTCTCTGCCCTTTGGATTCAATTTTTCCCCCTGCAGTCGATGTCCAAATGGGGTCCCATGGGCTCCCCACCAGCAACAATAAAACGAGGCAGCGAGCATCCATCCCAAGGGCCAGGGTTGGCATGTGGAGCATGCCCAGGGAGCAACCTGCAGCCCAGCCGGTTGCCCTTTTTATAGGGATCTGCAAAATTACCCAATCATTGGCAAGCGAGCCGTGCCGCAGGCAGGCACTCTGGCAAAGGGTATGTCTGGGTTTGGGTTATTCTAGGCAGTTTTCGGCTTCTCTGGATGTGGGAAGAAGGAGGGATGTGTGGAGGAGGGAGCAGGGAGAGCCTCTTGTCTTTAATAAGGGGATTAAATACCTTAAACCTTAAACAAGGTAAACAGTCTGCTTTGGTTTAACTGGGGAAAACCCAGATCTTTTGTTTCAGGCCCTGTTTTTCTACAATGCAAAGGCCAGTTTGTGCTAAGTGTTCTTCACCTCAGTGAAAAAGTGAAGGAAGAACAATAAGAAGTTCAATCCAGTTGTGGAAGCAACCAGACTCAGCCCCCAGCAAAGGCCCCCAGCTCCCAGTCTGCCTGTGAGGAGGGTGATAGCAGCAAAGACTGGGTGCTCATTATGGTTGGGTGTCCAAGGCAGGAGCCCCCCAGCCCCTATGGGGAAGGGGTCAGTGGGGTGGCTGGCGTGTACACATGCCCTCCTCTCTTGCTGCTGTGATTTAGGGCTTTGGGCTCGTGGTAGTGAGGAGTAATGCATTTTTAATTCATTTAAGGGAATTAAGCTCATCTCTGCCTGACTACTCGCATCGCCTCCACTTTCATTAATTTCAGAGCCGCTTCCCTGGTTTCCTTTGGCTCCGGCAGGACTTTGGCATTGCAAGGAGACCAACTGTCTGCAAAGTGAACAAATGCCGGTGGCTGGGGAGCAGCAGGAGACCCCGTCAGCACCGTCCCTATGGTGGGCGGCACGATGTTCCCACCACATCAGTTCTACAGGGACATTCCACCTTGTGACCAGTCACCAATTCAGGGATCATGCAGGGAGTCAGGAACCGGCAGAGCTTGGTGCCAGGCTGCAGCCAAGCAGGAGCGGTTCATCCTGGCAGAGGAAAGTGGTCAAGGGTTGGATGGAAGTGGAGCAGAAAGCCTCTGGAGTGCACTGGGGAGAAGGTGGGTAAAGGTTCTGCTAGGTTTCTACATATTCTGTGAGGAAAGGGCTCTTGCCCGTTGGGTGTTGCTGGGAGGGCACCGTGCTGGGAGCTGGGCCTTGCTGGCCATGGGGATTCTGACATCCTGGGGTCCCTAACCTTCCTCCCAGTGCCCCAGTCTTCCTTCCAGGATCCCTGACCATCTTCCCCACTCCCTTTTGAGATGCTTCTGTGATGCAGCTCGTAAACAGCCGCAAAAGCAGAAGGGGAAAAGGAGAAGATAAAAATAACGGCAACAGGAATGGGCTTGAAGTAAATAACAGGAAAACATCAAAGAGGAGTGGGAGTGATGCTCTGAAGAGGTATTTATAGCTGGCTCTGGGGTTCCTCAGGTTGAACCTGCACTGCCCCCTGGAAGCCTCTTCCTGGGCCCCCATGAGAGTGTGTTTGTGTCCAAGACCTGTGTCCAAGCAGCATTTAGAGATTACTCGGAGAAGGGCTGATGCCCTAAAGAGGTCCCGAGCCCATATCTCGACAGCCCTGAGCACCAGGGCTGGGTGCTTGCTGCAGGACCATTGCTTGTGGCACAAAGCAGCCTCTCCTTTTGGTTTTGCCTCCCACAGAGTCCTCGATGACGGTATTTTTTTCTCTGCGCAGCCCTCCTGGGTGTCACATCTGAGAGCAAGGCTGATTGCCCGGGAAAAGGCAGCTGCCAGCAGAGCAAGGGATGAGAGATGGTTATGGAGGTGATGCTGGGCACCATGACTAAGCTCCCTCTATCTTCCCTGCTGCTGTGAGCATTAGGTGGGCATCTGGATAGCTCAGCATCCAAAACCTGGCTGCTCACCTACTGGGGGCACCCTAATTAGATGTGTCTGGAGCAATGCTCCGTAACCCTGGGCTGATGATGCGCAGAGAAGATTTTTGGAGGTTGGTTCAGCCCTTCTACAACTTGCACCTACAGGCAAATGTGCTGGAGGTGTGCAGGGTGGTTTGCAGGTGAAGAGAGGACTGGGTAGTACAGGCAGCGTTAGGGAAAGCTGCTCAGCCTACTTGGATGGGCTCAGGGGCAACGGGAGCGGTTTCCCTGTGCTGACACGGGATGTGCTTAGCTGGGGATGAGGTAGCAGTGACCTTTTCATCTGCTTCTTGCTTTGGGAAGCCTCAGCTTCTCTTAAAGCATCTATCACCATGAAAGGTACTTTGGAGGTATTTAAAGGGTTTGGGGGATTTAGGGCTTTGAGAGAGAGAGCAGACCAGCAATAAACCCTCCAGCCAACTGTGCAGAATCGGGGCCTTCTGGAGAAGAGAAAGCTGAGGGGATTGCCACTCTCCTGGAGCCCCAAAATGCCCTCCCTCCTTGCAGCCAGCTCCTAGGCTGGGTGAGCAATTGCCTTTCTGCCAGGCTGAGGTAGCAAGGGCCTCTACACACCCTCGCTGCTGCTCTCTAATCAGACACAGGGTTTGCAATTAAGCGACACAGAGTACCCTGGGGACAGAGCCTGCTGTTTAAGCTGAGCTCAGACGAGTTTGGGAGGGAGAGACCTGATTTCCCACTTAGCAGACAGGTCACGATTGGTGGATTCATTGATCCCAGAAAGTAAAGCCTCTGCTTCATTAGAGACACTCTGGTGATGAACGTGGCCTCGGGGAGCACAGAAGCTGCTGTGAATCCTTCTCCAAATGTTGTATTCACCAGGCTCAGAGCACAGATACCGGGAAGCTCCTCCAACAGTGTGGCTGCCTTCAGAGAGAGCCTTTTCCTTCCTGCGGTATCCATCGCCCATGGCTCCATGGGGCACCAGAGCTCCCTGGAAACAGGCTGACATGGGGAGGATGCTCCTTAGGAGAAACGCCTCTGTGTTCGTCCTTTCCCTGCGCAGCTCTTCGCACTGGTGTGAGATGAGGGGTTAAAACAACACAAGCTGTGGCTTTTGCCAGGACAGGGCACTGAAGCAAGACCCATAGAGGTGCTCCCCAGCACTAAGCCGCTGTTGAAAGGTGTTTCTGGGCTGAGATGGAGCATTCCCAGAGCCTGAGGTGTTTGGAAGGTTGACCACACAGCAGCATGGACACAGCGAGGCCTTGGGGAGCTGATCTGTGAGCAGACAGCACGGTCAGGGCAGAGAAGAGGCAGCCCCAGGCGATCAGGGTGCACTGATGCTCGGCAAGACCTTTGTGCAAAGTCCTGCCTTGCTTTGCCCCTGAGCCAGGAACTTGTGTATGCAAAATGTTTTGACTGTAAAGGCAAAGGGGCTGCTTCCCTTTTGCCTGCAGGAAGGACAGATCCTGGTCTGTCCTCTGCTGCATTTCTGATTTGCCCTGCCTGGAGCAGCTCTCCCCAGAGGAAGGTTTCCTCGCTGGCTCCTGCCAAGAGTTACTGGCAATAACTTCTCAGTACCCTTCACTGCAGCTGCTCAAGACAGCAGATGGAGACGTGGGCTGTAGCTGTGCCAGACCGATTTCTCTACAGGCCTGGTTCTGGATGAGCCGTGCTTATGAATGTAGCTCCATCTACACCCATAGCTCCCATTCCCTCCTGTAAATCATGGAATCATGGAACGGTTTGGGCCAGAAGGGACCTTCAGGATCTCCCAGTTTCAGGGGCACCTGGGCCCCATCTAAGCCCCATCCAGCCTGGTCTTGAACACCTCCAGGGATTGGGCAGCCACTACTTCACTGGGCAATCTGTGCCAGGGCTTCCCTGCCCTCACAGGAAAACATTCCTTCATAAGATCTTATCTCAATCTTCCCTTCTTTCAGTTTAAAATCATTCCCTCTTGTCCTCTCCCTGCACTCCCCAATAAAGACCCCCTCCCCAGCTTTCCTGGAGTTGCTGCTCTCAGGTTCCCCTCGAGTCTTCTCTTCTCCAGGCTGAATAGAATCATAGAATCATAGAACAACCAGGTTGGAAGAGACACATGGGATCATCGAGACCAACCATTCCTATCAAACACTAAACCATGACCCTCAGGACCTCATCCACCCGTGCCTTAAACACCTCCAGGGAAGGTGAATCAACCACCTCCCTGGGCAGCCTATTCCAATGCCCAATCACCCTCTGTGTGAAAAACTTCCTCCTAATCTCCAGCCTAAATCTCCCCTGGTGGAGCCTGAGGCCATTCCCTCTTGTCCTGTCCCCTGGCACTTGGGAGAAGAGCCCAGCTCCCTCCTCTCTACACCTGTCCTCACAGCAGAGATGCTCCAGCCCTCGGATCACCTCCGTGGCCTCCTCTGGACTCCCTCCAACAGCTCCATGTCCTTCCTGTGCTGAGGACTCCAGAACTGGACACAGGGCTCCAGGTTTGGTCTCACCAAAGCAGAGCAGAGGGGCAGGATTGCCTCCCTCGCCCTGCTGGTCCCACTGCTCCGGGTGCAGCCCAGGACACGGTTGGTTTCTGGGCTATAAATATTTGTTGAGACCTTGGTGCAGTTGCTTCACCAGGGGTAAGCATTGCCCACGAGATGGAGTTGGGCCCTGTACCCTCTGCTCTGCTGCATCACGACTGCACAGAAACCAGCACAGAAACAACACCCACAGGCAAAAAAAAAAAAAAAAGTAACAGAAGGACTGTGAGCCCTCAACGTGGAGATTTTGGAGACTTTCCTGGTTCTCTGTGTGAAGGGAGCCACACAGGGCACGTGTTCTTTAAGGAGGTTTCTGCTCCAGGGAATCACGCTCTGCTGCTGGCTTGGGGTAGGGATGTATCATCCTGCTCCTTCGGGTGTTAGGACTTCTTGTTGATAATTCTTTCTTCCAAGAAAGCATCTCCTGTGGGCAAACCTGCCTGGCAGGATGCCCTGACGCCAACACAGGCATCTTCAGCTTTCAGCAGCAAGAAGCCTCCCACACTGTGGCACATCCCCTGTGCAGGGGCTGTTGTTCAACAACTGCTCTAAGGGCAGATCTCCAGCTCCCAAGTATTTAGCTCTGGTTTCTGACTCACAATGATACATGGAGGACCTGGAAGCAAAGCATCTTCATTCCAGCCCTGCTTTCGGTCCGGGAGCATCTCAGGCTTTTGGAGAATTTAGGTATGTGGAGTTGATCTTGGCTTCCCTCTGCGTCCCTGGGCATGTAAGGGAATGCAAGGAGCACTCGGGGCATGGAAAGAAGGAAAGAGCAGCTGCCTCTCTGGATTTACAGGGATCAGCAGCCGAGCGAGTCTCCAGCATTAACCAGGGTGTAACTGGGAGCAGAGTCTGACTCACATACCATATGTTCCCAATCCACTGCATTCAATCAAGCCTAATAAAATTGATAGGGGAGCATTGAAAATCTCGTGATTAATTCTTTATGATCTGTAATAGGGGAGCTGTGTGCCAATTACTCAAGTAAATCATTCATCAGAATATAAATAGAGCTAACCTCCAGCACAAACACCAGAGGATTTCCACTAGGACTGCAGGTCTGGATTGCAGCATTGCACCTCTGGTGACAACGTGTTATCTGATGGAGGACAGAAGAGGACCTGCAGTTTCACTGCTTCCACCCAAGGTTTCGGCTCTGTGCTCCCACGTTATTTGCTCCTCTCTAGGCTCGCAATGCCACCCCTTACTATGTGTTTTGATGCTCTGTCCTTGATCTCCGTGACCTGTCAGTCCAAGCCCTTGCAGGTTTGCAAGGGTTGGACCCTCAGGTTTTATTTCAGGGCAGGTTGGAACATCTGGACCATGACACAGCCCTCAGGGAAGGGGATGCAAAGGATTAAGAATATGTCCCCAGCCCAGCATTGCACCTATGGGACCTCTATCAGCAAGGGATGTAGCTGGGGTGGGACCGGGGGGATTGGAAATTCAGGCACGAGCAATGAGGGCTGCTGGCAGAAAGCAGCTCTTCCTGATGACTACCAAGCCTTGCTGGAGACAGTCAGAAAGTCAGGTCGCTTGGCTTGGAGCAATGGGTGAGAGAGAGCTTACAGGAGCTGCAGGCAAACAAGTAAGGAACTTGTCCTGCTTTGCAGAGAATGGCAGCAAGGATCTCCTGAGAAAAGTGGAAGCTGTGGGTGCTTTTCTCTGGGGTTTTTTTTCCTGTTTTCTCAGCAAAGAAACCAATCCTTTGGCCTGGAAGCCTTCTATTAGACTTATAAGGAGAGGGAAACATCTGTGCTGGAGTTGACCTAACTGATGTCCTATTTCTAAGGGAAACCCACCCGACAGCACTCCTTGCCCTGGATTTCCATGAATCAGGAGTCCCGTGGGTCTCCTTGCATTTTTAACGCTCCAGAGCAACCTGCAGCTAGCTGAGCTGCAGCATCCTGCTAACTCACAGCCAGTGAACAACCTTCACCAGCCCAACCTTGGGGTTGTTTAGCCTGGAGAAGAGGAGGCTGAGAGGAGGCCTCATTACTCTCTACAACTACCTGAAAGGAGGTTGTAGAGAGGAGGGAGCTGGGCTCTTCTCCCAAGTGCCAGGGGACAGGACAAGAGGGAATGGCCTCAAGCTCCACCAGGGGAGATTTAGGCTGGAGATTAGGAGGAAGTTTTTCACACAGAGGGTGATTGGGCATTGGAATAGGCTGCCCAGGGAGGTGGTTGATTCACCTTCCCTGGAGGTGTTTAAGGGACGGGTGGATGAGGTGCTGAGGGACATGGTTTAGTGTTTGATAGGAATGGTTGGACTCGATGATCCGATGGGTCCCTTCCAACCTGGTTGTTCTATGATTCTATGATGCATGCATGCATTGCTGAGTTACACGCAATGAACACGTCAAGTGCATGGAAACCGCTCCGAGCCACTGCAGCAGATGCCAGCAGAAGCACTGGTGGCTCCACGATCCCTGTGTGTGTCATTAACAGCTGCCAACTGGTAAGCTCCCAGGCCTCCCTCCAACTGGGCCACTCAAAAATGCCTCCTGCCCACATGGGAATTTGCAACTCCATATTCATTGGTGACCTCTCAGAGCCTCGGTGGGATTTCAAAGGGTGCTGGGGGTAGTTCAAGCTGAGAAGGGACTTTGGAAAGGTGAGGGCAGTGTCTTTTTCCTTGCTTGGTGCTTGGAAACAGTGCTGGATAAAAGGCACGCCATGGGGAGAAGGGGAGGGACAAGGACACAAAGGAAAATCCAGCCCTGCAGAAAAGCCTCTTTGTCTCCTTCACAGCTGCCAGGATGTTTCGGAGGTGGGATGGAGGCCGGCAAGGAGGGGCTCTGCCACTGCAATCACCCTCTAGTCCCTCTTATGTAGAAAAACATTCCCTGGACAGAGTGTTTGATGGTGGGAATGGTGTGAGAGCTCCAGCGTGATTCCCAGCCCCAAACGTAGCCGAGCTGGTGGCAGCGCAGAGGGTCTGGCAGTGAATACCTCTGCTGGGTGCCCCTCAATGCAGATGTGCCCGTGACAGCACAGCTCTGCTGGCCTTGAGATAGGAGTCAGCGAGAGAGCTCACCCCTCTGCACCTCCTCATTGTCCTTCCCTCCATCCATCCCTCAGCCAGACCTATTCCTCTCCCAGCCAGCCACAGCATTCCTGTCCTTTCCACTGGGATGTCCTCCCCTTCCAGCAGGGAGGATGGTTAGGAGGAGGTTTTTCCCTGCTAATTCCCTCCCAGGAGGGTGCATTTCCTCCTCTCTGAACACAGCCACGATTGGTTTCCCCACTGCATCCCCTTCGCCCTCCTCGCTGCCCCAAGCACCCAGCTGGTGGGACTTGCAGTATAAACATCCTCCCATCTGCTCCCGCACCCCAGCCGGGGAGATGACAGAGGCGATAATTACACACTCGGCACAGCAGAATTATCCCGCGCGAGGGAGAAGAGGCCGGAAGCAGCTGGAAATCATCCATGAGGAACGCTGCTCCCACCCACGGTGCCTTGGTGCGTGCCTCACCCCAAACCAGCCCAGCGCTGCCGTTTGTGCCCAGGTGGGATGCAGGCACCCTAAGTGCAGGAGCTGACACTGCAGGGAGGTGAAGATCGCATCACACCCCATCTTATCGCATCACACCCCACCCCATCGCATCCCATCCCTGCAACACCTGCAGAAGGAATGCTGGAATCATAGAATCATAGAACAACCAGGTTGGAAGAGACCCATCGGATCATCGAGTCCGACCACAGCGAGCTTGTGGCTTATTCATGAGTTTTCCTTCGCACCAAACCCCTTTTTGAAGAAAATTTGGTCCCTGCAGAGACCCTCAGAGGTCTGTAGGGATGAAACCAACTCATTTCCCATGCAGAGGCAGGACAAGACTGCAGCCCATGAGGCCTGGAGAGGAGAGAAGAGCAATAATATCAGTAAGAATAATAACAGCAATGAACAAAAAATATTACAGCTGCTGAATGGAGGAGGCTGCAATGAATTGTCCTTAAAATACATCCAGCCTCAACGGCTTTACATTTTGCTCTGCGATGAGTAACATCAGGCGCACAGCAGTTAATTTCTACAGACGTTCCAGCAGCAGAACAACAGCAGAGTCATCGCCCTGCCCTGGCCCTGCTGGGAGGGCTGAGAAGGGGCAGGGGATGGCAGGGGACAAGGCAGGGGACGAAAGGGGAGAGGAGATGGCAGGGGACAGGCAAGGGATGGCAGGGGATGGCAGGGGACAGGCAAGGGACAAGGCAGGGGACAGGCAAGGGATGGCAGGGGACAGGCAGGGGACAAGGCAGGGGATGGCAGGGGAGAAGCAGAGGATGGCAGGGGACAGGAGGGGAGAGGCAGGAGACAAGGCAGGGGACAGGAGGGGAGAGGCAGGGGACAAGGCAGGGGACAGGCAAGGGATGGCAGGGGACAGGAGAGAGGCAGGGGACAAGGCAGGGGACTAGGCAGGGGACAAGGCAAGGGATGGCAGGAGAGAAGCAGGGGATGGCAGGGGATGGCGGAGGACAGGCAGGGGACAAGGCAGGGGAGAAGGCAAGGGATGGCAGGGGAGAAGCAGAGGATGGCAGGGGACGGCAGGGGACAGGAGATGGCAGAGGACAGGAAGGGAGAGGCAGGGGACAAGGCAGGGGACAGGCAAGGGATGGTAGGGGACAAGCAGGGTGGCAGGGGAGGGGGTAAGGAAAGGCAGGAGGTGGCAGGAGACAGTCAGGTCTGCAGACAGTCTGGGCATTGCAACAGGCTGCCCAGGGAGGTGGTTGATTCACCTTCCCTGGAGGTGTTTAAGGGACGGGTGGATGAGGTGCTGAGGGACATGGTTTAGTGCTTAATAGGAATGGTTGGACTCAATGATCCGGTGGGTCTCTTCCATCCTGGTGATTCTATGATTCTAGGGGACAGTCAGGGGATGGCAAGGGTCGGCAGGGGATGTCTGAGGATGGCAGCGGGTGGGCATAGGACAGGCAGGAGATGGGAGGGCTGGGCAGGAGACCTCCCTCTCCAGGCCCCGTGGGGTCACAGCCCCATCCTGGGCTCTGGGCCCCTCACCACAAGAAGGATGTTGAGGCTCTGGAGTGAGTCCAGTGAAGAGCAACGAAGCTGGTGAAGGGGCTGGAGAACAGGACCTATGAGGAGCATCTGAGAGAGCTGGGGGTGTTTATCCTAGAGAAGAGGAGGCTGAGAGGAAACCTCATTGCTCTCAACAACTACCTGAAGGGAGGTTGTGGAGAGGAGGGAGCTGGTCTCTTCTCCCAAGTGCCAGGGGACAGGACAAGAGGGAATGGCCTCAAGCTCCACCAGGGGAGATTTAGGCTAGAGATTAGGAGGAAGTTTTTCACACAGAGGGTGATTGGGCATTGGAATAGGTTGCCCAGGGAGGTGGTTGAGTCACCTTCCCTGGAGGTGTTTAAGGCATGGGTGGATGAGGTGCAGAGGGACATGGTTTAGTGTTTGATAGGAATGGTTGGACTCGATGATCCGATGGGTCTCTTCCAACCTGGTTGTTCTATGATTCTATGATCCCGGAGCTGGGGGGGGGGGGGGGGGCAGGGCTGCTGTCCGGTCGCTGCCCCGGGCGGGGTCGAAGTCCGCGGCGGCACAGGCGCTCGCAGCCGCGGCGGAGACAGGTCGGTGCTGCCGGGCCCGGTGTCGGTGCACGGTCGGTGCATCCCCCCCCCCCCCCCACAACTCCCCGGAGCCCGGTCGGTGCATCCCCTCTCCTCCCGGTGCACGGTGGGTGCAACCCCTCCTCTTCCCGCTGCACGGAGCGGGCAGCTCCCCCCCCTCCCGGTGTCGGGGCGGAGCATGGCCGGCCCCGGGGCCGGTGGCATGGAGCAGCGAGCGGCCGTGCCCCGGGAATGCTGCGAGGGGCTGGGCGCGCTGGACTACCGGCAGGTAGCGGGGGGCAGCGCCGGGAGGGACGCGCAGGGGCCAGGCACGGCCGTCCCGGGGACGCGGCCACACCTTGGCGGGGCCGAGCGCTAACCGGGGCCCGGGAGCTCGTACCCGGCTGCCCCTGCGGCTCCTCCTACCCCGGGACCCGGGCAGCTCTTCCCCGAGGGCCTGTGCACGGCCTCCTCGGGGCCCGAGCTGCTCTTCCCCAGCTCCTCCTGCAGCTCTTTCCGGGGAGGGCAGTGCAGCTCTTTCCCAGCTGCCCCCACAGCTCCTCCAGAGGCCCATGCAGCTCTTTCCCAGCTGCTCATGCAGCTCTTTTCCAGGGGCCCATGCAGGTCCTCCTCGGGGCCTGAGCAGCTCTTTGCCATCTGCCCCCACAGCTCGTCCAGAGGCCCATGCAGCTCTTTCCCAGCTACTCCTGCAGCTCTTATCCAGCTGCTTGTGCAGCTCTTTCCCAGGGGCCTGTGCACGGCCTCCTCGGGGCCTGAGCAGCTCTTTCCCATCTGCCCCCACAGCTCCTCCAGAGGCCCATGCAGCTCTTTCCCAGCTAATTCCTGGAGCTCTTTCCCAGCTAATTCCTGCAGCTCTTTCCCAGCCGCTCCTGCAGCTCTTATCCAGCTGCTCGTGCAGCTCTTTCCCAGGGGCGCGTGCAGCCCTTTCCTGGGGGCCCGGGAGCTCTTATCCAGCTGCCCCCGTGGCTCCTGCCAGGGCCCCGTGCAGCTCTTTCCCAGCTCCCCCTGCAGTTCTCCCCCAGGGCCTCGAGCAGCTCGCATCCCAGTATTTGCACAACTCCTACCTGGGGGCCTGCACAGCTCCAGCCGGGTGCTTGAAGCTCTCACCCAGGGGCCCATGCAGCTCCTACCCCAGTGCCTGTGCAGCTCTAGCCTGGGCGCTTGCACCTCTTATCCAGGTGCCCATGCAGCTCCCACCCTGGTACCTGTACATCTCCCACCTGGGTGCCCATACACCTCTGATCCAGGTGCCCATGCAGCTCCCACCCTCGTACCTGCACAGCTCCCACCCTGGTACCTGCACAGCTCCCACCCTGGTACCTGCACATCTCCCACCTGGGTGCCCATGCGCCCCTTATCCAGGTGCCCACACATCTCCCTCCCTGGTACCTGCACAGCTCCCACCGGGGTACCCGCACAGCTCTCATCCAGGGGCCTGTGCAGCTCCTGTCAGGGTGTCCACACAGCTCCCACCTGGCTGCCCAAACAGCTCCTGCACAGATGCAGTTCCCATCTGGGCATCCGTGCAGCTCCCACCCCAGTGCCCACACACAGCTTTTGCCCAGGTACCTGTGCAGTTCCCACCTGTGCCCACACAGCTCCTACACAGGTACCTGTACAGACCCCTGCCTGGTGCTCCTGCGGTTTCCCCCCTAGGTGTCCTTGCAGCTCCTGCCCCCATGACTTTGGGGCTGTGGGCAAGTTGGCAGCATTTGCCAGTGTTCTTCATCACTGTGAGGATGAGGAGGCAAAGTTGGATGTTCTGTGCCTGTTACGTGGCAGTCCCAGCGGCGCGCAGAGACAGCTCATCCTAATGGGCTCCCCTTTTATGCCTAAAAGCACACGCTGGGCACAGGCCAATCTGCCTCCCGCTGCCAGCGGCGCATTTGCTTGTTGAGGAGAAGAAAAGAAGGTGAGTGCAACGTTAACGATGTTGCCAGCCTGGAGTTAGTAGGTCAAGGAGCTTTTGTTCAGCTCGTGCTGGCGGTGTGCTCAGTGCCGTACGAAACGAGAGGAAAGAAGCTGTCCCGGTCCCACGGGTTGGCAATTGAAGTGGGACCAGACAGTTCGGCCCTGGTGGCAGCGGCTGTCTGGCACCTGGGTTATGGCTGAACAGCGCTCGGTTTGTAGGGATGAGGTCTGACCACAAAGGGCTTGGAGAGCGAAGGGAGAGAGAAGCCAGGGAGGATGGGAATAGAGCCAGGATTGGGACCGGGAGGCTATTCCTGTTGTTCCTCTCCAGCACCGGGGCTTGGATGGAGGAACCGGAGGAGCTGCGGTGGTTTGAAGGCAGCGTGGACAGTCTCACTGGGGCAGTTCAACCTTTTCTCCTGCACTTTGCACCGTGGGCTGTACCGGAGGCACCTGAGCAGCTGGACATGCCCTGGGATGACACGGGACCCATTCCCAGAGCCTTTGATCTCAGCTGCGAGAGTTGCCCGGTTTAGCCGCTCCTTTCATTCTCACTGCAGCTGTGGTTCCTTCGAAGAACCCGGGAGGAGCCGGTGAGAATTTCTCTCCCAAACGGACAGGCTGATGCCTTTTCAAGCCTTTCCTGTCCCCTGGCATCTGAAGGACTTGCAAACACAGCTGTGTTTGGGAAGCAGAAACCTTCCACATCTCACTGTTGTCTTGATTTTGATTCAAGTGAGGGAAGGGCTCGGGCTGGGCTGTTTTGTCTTTTGTTTGCAAAGTTTTGGGCCAAAAAAAAAAAAAAGACACTGGCTGTTTTTCATCCAAATACCATTGCAGAGAGAGGAGGCGGTAGGGAGAAGCAGCAGGGCTTATAGCACATAAAAATGCTGACAATGTCAAGGAGCCATCCTGGGAAAAACATCTCTCTCTTAAAAAGAGAAAGGGGGAAAACCAGCGAGCTTTAAGGGCTTGTTGTTGTTCTTGTCACCAGGAAGTCTTTTGCAGCCTCTTACAATGCAAATTCATCCTCCCTAACTGTGGAGTGGGTTTGCATCCTTCTTGCTTTATGGAAGGCAAGTTTGAGGCTGACACAGTTCATTACTTGGAGCTTCTATGCACACCAGCATCCCCAGGACATCTTCCATCTCTGGGAACACCGAAGCACTGTGAAATGGTGCTCCCTTTCTTCTGGCTTTTAAATACGCTCGAGTTGGCAGCTGCCCCATAGGGCTGGTGCTTGTCCCCGCAGCAGCAGGGTCCTCGTGGTGCTTGTATCCTCAAACACGGGGCTTCCCAGGAGTCCGGTGCCTCTGGGGTGGAAGGGAAGACGGCTTGGAGGAGACCCATCCCTCTTCTTGGCTTTGCACCCCAACGTAGTGCTTCGCAAGCTCTAACAGTGCCTTGCTTGGGGCCATTAAAAGATTTGTCCACTCTCGCAGGGCAGATGGTGTGTTTGGTTTGAGATGGAGCTATGGATTCTAGCCTACGAGCCCCTGCGGGAACCTGCTACCCCAATAACTGACTTTCCTTCCTCCAGGTGGATGTGACAGCCATGGTGCAGCTCTTTGGCTACGTAGATGTGACTGATTCTGGCTTCATTGCAGCCGTCCTCTCCATCGCCTTCAACCCCTTCTTCTGGAATGTGGTAAGAGCCGCCTGCACACTGGCTACCCTCTTCTTTTTAGCCTCCCTTTTCCAGCTACAGGGGGATCTCCTTTAGGCTGCATTGGTGGAAAATGATCTCCTGGGGAAGTCTGCTGGGACAGGTGAAGCAAGCAGCATTCAGTTATGGGTTGTTGGAGGTGGGTGAGTGGGGAGCCTCTGAGGGTGACTGTGACAGGTGTCACAGAGGAGATGAAGGCATGGGATTCAGAAGGAACTAGGAGACAAGCTCAGGAGAGAGGACAGAGCATTCAAATCCATCCTTCAGCCATCTCCTCCCTCAGCAGCCAGGAACTGGTCACTAGTGGGACAGCAGAATCATAGAACAACCAGGTTGGATCTTCTAGTCCAACCATTCCTATCAAACACTAAACCAAGTCCCTCAAGACCTCATCCACCCATCCCTTAAACACCTCCAGGGAAGGTGAATCAACCACCTCCCTGGGCAGCCTATTCCAATGCCCAATGACCCTCTGTGTGAAAAACCTCCTCCTAATCTCCAGCCTAAATCTCCCCTGGCGGAGCTTGAGGCCATTCCCTCTTGTCCTGTCCCCTGGCACTTGGGAGAAGAGCCCAGCTCCCTCCTCTCTACAACCTCCTTTCAGGTAGTTGTAGAGAGTAATGAGTAATTAACTCATGGTGGGGGGGCTGCGGTGGACACACTGCCTGCTGCCTTCCGTTCAGATATTGTGGCAGCTGGTTGTGTGGATGACCGAAAGCAAAACCAGTCAGTCAAAAGTAAACCCGGAGACATGCTCCCTCCGTTGTGCTGCAAAGTCTGGCAAAGAGCTGCAGAGCTGGCATCAAGTCCACCCTAGGCAGGAGCAGGGATTCCTGCGCAGGGGTGATGCTCGCTCGCTGCCTCTGTAGCACTTCAGGAGCCAGGAGTCTCTGCTGCCCTTTACCACTGCGGTTTGCTGTGAGAATCATTGCAAGCCCCTTTTGGAGCTTTGCAGAGCCAATGTGCCAAGCAGGGAGCCCAGGCTGGCTGCAGCACGAGGTGACTCCCACCCCACAGCAGCCTCAGCAGCACAGATGAGGTGCAGGGTGAAACCACCTCCCCACGAGTGTGTATAGGAATGGGATGTCATCTCAGCCAAAATTCCCAAAACCGCCCGCCAAACCTCCCTGCAGGGTTTCTTACCCTCCTTAAAAAGGCCTTATTTTCCAGAGGGGGAGGATTCGGCTCCATCTGAGCGTGGGGGCTCTCGAGCTTGTCTCACGCTGGGCTTTGGAAAAGTGAGGCTCTCCTGGCTGTGAGTCACTTTGGAAACCTCTGTCGGAGCTCTTTGTTGCAGCCTCCCTAATTTTTCATGCAACTCGTTATTAAAAAGTCTCACGGTGTCTGAAATGTGAACTAGAATATGCCACATTATTTCAACTGTGGAGTCATCATTTAGCATAAAGAATCAATGAACAAGAAGATTCAGGATGTGGTCTCCGGGGGGAGAGACAGGCTCCAGTGAGAAACTGCATAAAAGGGAGAGAAAAAAGTACTTTATTAGCATCTGCTGTGACGCCTGTGACTCGTGGGATGCCTGCAGCTTGGGAAATAGCATTTCTTTTTGGATCTGGAGTTTGGCTGCTGTTAAAGGACAGGGAAAGCTGATGTAACGGCACGAAGTTCATTGCTCTGCGCTGCTGCTGTCCCCTTCCAGTGTTTGAAGAGCATTTCTGTGTGCGGCAGGTGGCACTGCAAGCAAGAGACGCAGGGCCTGCGCTGGGGAGTTGAAGGCATCTCTGCATGGGTTTGCAGTCAGCAGCCTCCGCTGGGGTGTTGGTGGAAGGCTCCAGGGAACTGAGCTTGGCACTGGCTGTCTCTGTGGCTGTGACAGGTCAGGTGGCTCTCATGGTCCATGTGTCTCCATCCATACCCTTGCTCTGCCCAGGCCCCTGAGCATCTCCTTAGCATTGTCAGGCTTTCAGTCGAGGGGTATGGCTCACACCAGGCATTGCTCAGCTTTTTCCAGGGAGGCTGTGTGACCTGCAGCCCTGAGCAAGCCCCTGCTGTCAGGTGCATTTGGGCCATACGGGGAATGGCCTCAAGCTCCACCAGGGGAGATTTAGGCTGGAGATTAGGAGGAAGTTTTACACACAGAGTGTCATTGGGCATTGGAATAGGCTGCCCAGGGAGGTGGTTGATTCCCCTTCCCTGGAGGTGTTTAAGGCACGGGTGGATGAGGTCTTGAGGGACTTGGTTTAGTGTTTGATAGGAATGGTTGGACTAGAAGATCTGATGGGTCCCTTCCAACCTGGTTGTTCTATGATTCTATGATTCTATGACCTGCTTCCTTCACCTTCTCCCCATCATTTTTTTTCCTTCTGTATAATCAGCATCCCTGCCTGCACCTAGCCAGCAGCTCCTCTTTCTTTCTATGCATCCCTGCACAGACTCTCTTTGTCTTTTGCTATTTGAGTTCCTTCCCAGCAGCTGAGATTGCTTCTGCATCTGAATTACTTTGGGCTTGCAAGAGCTTTAGTGCAAAGCCTGGATTTCTGCGCAGTGCCAAGCACTCTCTGCTTTTTGTGCTTACTAAGTAATGTGGGACCCTCGTCAAAACTCCTCCTGCGCATGAAATTCCTGATTTGGGTAGAAATGGGGTGGGGATGCATTGATTGAGTTCAGTGTCTTAATTCCCTGTTTCTGCTGAACTCCAGCCAGGTCTGCCTCTTGCAAAGTTTGGTGTCGGCTTGTCCTTGCTGTGTAGCGTCTCTGAATAAATATGTGGTGGGGAAATCCCTGTTCCATGTGTGCTCGGCTGATCCAGAGGCGCGTCTTGAGGCCTCGGGTGTCACAAGCTCTCAGCAGTCATGGGGTGTTCACCCTGCTGAGCACCAGGTGCGTTTCTTTGGGACAAAACCAGCCAGGTTTGGGTTTGAAGCACAAGCTCTGGAGGCAGTGGGGGAGTGTGGCTCCTGAAAAAACCCTGATGCTCATCCAGTTGATTTATCTTCTTCAGTTAAGAGAGCAATTTAGAGGACCAGAGCCTGAGTGAGGCAATTTGCACAACTCCAGCCGGGCTGTGCTGATGCTCCCTCCTGTTCTCCACAGGGAAGAAAAGCTCCCTGAAAAAAGCCTCAGTACTTCCAGTTCCTACCCTCCTACCTGCAGGGATTTGTCAGGGGGTACCATGACTGTCCCCCTTGGGGTTGCTTGCTGCATTTCCCCACCAGACCCCGGGCTCGCGCCTCTTTTCTGCGTCCCTTACTCCATGCCAGTGAAAATCCCACCTGTCCCCGCGTGGCTCCCACATTGAGTGACGAGGCTGATGAAGGGGCTGGAGAACAGAACCTATGAGGAGCGGCTGAGAGAGCTGGGGTTGTTTAGCCTGGAGAAGAGGAGGCTGAGAGGAGACCTCATTACTCTCTACAACGACCTGAAGGGAGGTTGTAGAGAGGAGGGAGCTGGGCTCTTCTCCCAAGTGCCAGGGGACAGGACAAGAGGGAATGGCCTCAAACTCCGCCAGGGGAGATTTAGGCTGGAGATTAGGAGGATGTTTTTCACAGAAAGGGTGATTGGGCATTGGAATAGGCTGCCCAGGGAGGTGGTTGATTCACCTTCCCTGGAGGTATTTAAGGGACGGGTGGATGAGGTCTTGAGGGACTTGGTTTAGTGTTAGGTAGGAATGGTTGGACTCGATGATCCGATGGGTCCCTTCCAACCTGGTTGTTCTATGATTCTATGATTCTAATGTTTGATAGGAATGGTTGGTCTCAATGATCCAATGGGTCTCTTCCAGCCTGGTTGTTTTAAGTGCCAGGGGACAGGACAAGAGGGAATAGCCTCAAGCTCCGCCAGGGGAGATTTAGGCTAGAGATTAAGAGGAAGTTTTTCACACAGAGGGTCATTGGGCATTGGAATAGGCTGCCCAGGGAGGTGGTTGAGTCACCTTCCCTGGAGGTGTTTAAGGGACGGGTGGATGAGGTCTTGAGGGACTTGGTTTTAGTGTTTGATAGGAATGGTTGGACTAGATGATCCAATGGGTCCCTTCCAACCTGGTTGTTCTATGATTCTATGATTACATTATCCGTGGCACAGCTTGGATATGTTCCTGCACTGTTCTCTGTTTTCCCTTTTCCTTTTTCCCCCCTCTCCTCCCCATGCTGTCCCTGCTTTCCCACCCGCCGTGGCTGTTGTGAAAGGGGCTGCTGGGAGCCGTGGTCCCGTGTGGGGCAGGGTGCAGGCAGAGCCCCACTAAGCAGCAGCAAAGCTGTTTTGGGGATAATAGCGCTTAAAACTCCTTAAGGATGTTCAGCACTACCGGGAGACCTGAACCACTGTGGGGCTGTTGAAGACACCCGGCAAGGAGTAGGCACGTTGCTGGAGCCGTGCCGTAAAACCTTAATGAGGTCAGAGCGGTAGAAACTTCAATAAATCCCATCTGTGTTTGGAAAGCTGCAGGACGATGGGAGAAACTTCCCATCCCTTAGTAACTAAGGAAGGTATTAAATAACAGCTCCTTGGGGACAAACATTTTCAAGCCGGGAGAGGCAGATAACCTGCATGCGGCAGGCTCTAAAGAGCTCGCTGAGCCTTGGCATACGGGGAGTTTCTAGAAAGCTGGAAGGTTTCTGACACTCTCTCAACTGCACACGAGCAAGTGGCATAGCTGTGAGCCAGGTAGTCTGACGTCCGTCACCACGCAAGTGAGTTTCAAGTAGGGAGGGCATCCATCAGCAGTCCTTTTCTTGATTTGAGCCTCTTAAAAATTTACAGCTGGCGTCACAGACCGATTTAGAAATGGCACATCTTCAGCTGCCACCCGAGAGCCTACTCCTCCCATCACCTCCCGTGACCCCCTTGAGACACCCGTGCCTCTCGCAGGAGTGTGCAGGGCAAAACCTCCAATGTCACGAACGGGTTTAGCATAATTTAATATGATTTTAAAGGAAACAGTCCAAAAATCAGGCAAACGTGATTTTATTCTTCCAGGTCGCAGCCTTTCATGTTTTGGGTAACAAGATCTCTGTTCTAGGCTTCTGTTGAGTGTTTAAACTGCGTGAGGTTTTGATTAAAAAGGAGTTGCAGAGGGACTTGAGCTGACAACGCCTGGCTCCTGATGGATGCGTATCTCTTGGTTCGTTTATTTTTAATTTCCCATGCTTTTCTCCTTTGGAGACTAGAGGAGTCTGCCAAGTGGATAAGAAGTGCTTGCGCTGTTGGGAAGGGGGAGTTTTCAGGCACTGACAGCCCAATTTTGCCTACCTCTGACCACTTCTTCCTAAGCTCAGCGGAAGGAGCCTGGACCAAAACCTCCCCATTCTGCTGTGAAGCAGCTGGGAGCTCAGGAGCTGTTGGGATTTAGCCCTCAGTGAGCCAAACTCTGAGAAATCTCCTGGGGGCAGGAGGAAAATGCCTGATGCTGGGGGATTTCAGCAGCTCTCCTGGTCTGTTTTACAGAAGGGAAGGATTGAGCAGTGGCTTGATGGACGTGTGTTAGCATCTCGCTGGGGAAAGGAAATTGGAGGGTGTGAAATAGCTGCGAGAGGGCTGGCGCTGGAGCAGCAAGCAGGGCTACACCCTGGGTAGCTGAAGTTTACAGGATTAGGAGATGAACAAATCCAAGCAGGTGATTTAGTAGTCTTTTCTAGCCTTAAAACTCTACAGACATGCAAGAGTTGGGATAGTTCAGCTTGGAGAAGAGAAAGCTCTGGGGAGACCTTAAAGAAGTTTTTCAGTACTGAAAGAGGTGACAGACAAGCTGAGGAGGGACTCTTGAGCAGGGAGTGCAGGGTGAGGATGAGAGGGAATGGTTTTAAGCTGAAAGAGGGGAGATTGATATGAGATCTAGGGAAGAAATTATTTACAGTGAGGGTGGGGAGGCCCTGACCCAGGCTGCCCAGAGCAGTGGTGGCTGCCTCATCCCTGCAGGTGTCCAAGGCCAGATTGGATGGGACTTGGAGCCCCTGATCCAGTGGGAGGTGTCCCTGCCCATGGCAGGGGTGGAACTGGATGGGCTTTGAGGTCCCTTCCATTCCAAACCATTCCCTGATTCTATGTTTCCCCCACAAACCTCTGCCTGCCTACAGCTGTGAGCGAGAGCAGCAAAACAGCCCTCAAACGTCTTCTGGAAAGTGCTTTTAGATCCCATCGTAGAAGCCACGGCACAGCGACGATAATTATCTGCTTATAACAGATGCTAGATCAATAGCAGGGCTTCAAGCTACGCTGCAAGGCAATTGACTGCAGAAAGCGTTTCTTTATTGGGGTAAAGCTGGGCATGCGGCGAGGCTTGGATTCGCTCTTACATCTCCGGCCTTAAAATGTCACCACAGCTCTGATGCCTTTCATCCTTTGTGCAGGGAGAGAACGCACATTATTCGTAATTGGACTCTCTACCAGGCAGCAATCGCCGTTTTCATTTCCTACAATGCCTGAGAAAGAGCGGGGATTTGCTTTTTTTTTTTTTTTGTTTCTCCCCCTTTTCCTCCCCCAAACAGCATTTATTGGCAATTTTATTCCGAGTGACTTGGTAACGCTTCCCACTCAGGCTTTGCAGCGATGCTGTAACGTGTGCCGTGAGCGGATGGCATCGATCCTCCAGCCGTCTCATAACAGAGTCCTGGCCGGGTGTGTAACACTGCTCCCGTTTGCCTCCTAAATTTAGCTTTTTCAGCGTGTCGGCGCTGCTGTGAGCCACATAACAGGCACCAAAACTGGGTCGCATCCTCGACGCAATTAGGAGTGCTGTCACCTTGAGGAAGAGCCGCATCCTTCATCCCAGCGCTGCTTCCCTGTAGCCTCCCAGCTAGGGGTGGTGGTGGCTTCATCTATAATAAATCCTCTTCAAGAAGCTGTGCAATATCCTTTTACGATGTCGTTGCAGGCTGAGCTGCCTGCAGCAGGGGAGATGGTGGAGCCCAGCCTGGCCGGGCAGCTGTGAGCTGGGATGTTTCATCCGTGTATGAAGCCAGACACGGTCTCAGCCCTCAGGGCTCCAATCATTCAGGCCACCATGCTGGTACCTGCCAAGACAGGGTGTGCTTGGGCAGCTGAGCTTTTTCCGTGACCGTTCCTAGCGTGAATCCGAGATGCAGCTGGTGTGCGACGTGCCTGCTCAGCGTTTCTCTATACCGAGGTCGGAATCTGACTCTCACCTCGCGGTCCCCTATGGATCACGGCCAAGCTGACCCAAAAAGCAACCTACTTTTTTTAGTTTCTGCAGAATGCTTCTCTAGAAACCCGGGGTGTTTGTTGTATATACTGGACTTTTCTTGTTTAGTGTTTTAAAAATAAACCGTGGGCTGCTGGCAGCGCTGCTGGAAAAAGTCAGCACGTACACAAAAGATGAGAGAATACATTTAAGCCGGGAGTCTTGTTTCCAGGTGCATCAGGGGATTATCTAAAGACTCTAGAAGTTGGGAGAGACCCTTTCCTCTTTGTCCCGCTCTATCCCTGTCCTGTTATGCTGCTGCTAAACACTTAGAATCATAGAATCATAGAACAACCAGGTTGGAAGCGACCCATCAGATCTTCTAGTCCAACCATTCCTATCAAACACTAAAACCAAGTCCCTCAAGACTTCATCTACCTGTGCCTTAAACCCCTCCAGGGAAGGGGAATCAACCACCTCCCTGGGCAGCCTATTCCAATGCCCAATGACCCTTTCTGTGAAGAACTTCCTCCTAATCTCCAGCCTAAATCTCCCCTGGTGGAGCTTGAGGCCATTCCCTCTTGTCCTGTCCCCTGGCACTTGGGAGAAGAGCCCAGCTCCCTCCCCTCTACAACCTCCCTTCAGGTAGTTGTAGAGAGTAATGAGGTCTCCTCTCAGCCTCCTCTTCTCCAGGCTAAACACCCCCAGCTCTCTTAGCCGCTCCTCATAAGGCCTGTTCTCCAGCCCCTTCACCAGCCTCGTTGCTTTTCTCTGGACTTGCTCCAGAGCCTCAACATCCTTCCTGTGGTGAGGGGCCCAGAACTGGACACAGTATTCAAGGAACTTCTTGAATATTCAAGGAGCTTCTTGAAGGAAGTTCTTGAACTTCCTCCCGCTGCTGAGTTCCTACACAGAGATGTGTGTTGGTGAAATGGTAAATTCATGACCACCTGCATCCCATGAGATAGGGTGAAAATTGAAGCTAGAGGGGGAAAAAAATAAAGTAGTAGCATCTACCCAGACCAGGAGGCATGGAAGATGACAGGACCTCTTGGGTGGCCCTGGGGTTTGACAGTGTTTGTGCGCAGCCAGGGCTGGGAGCTGCTGGAGCTCCTTGTAGGGAAACCCATTGCCTCCCTTGGGACATTGGCTGTCCAGATGGGTTGCCTTCCTGCCGCAGTTGTAGATGTGAGCTGGGTGTTTTCTAGCTATGTCATAGCACAGAGCATTTAATAGAAGCCTACCCAATTCCCAGAAGGATGGGATCTCCCAAAATAGGCTGCTTTTAGGAGGAAATGCCGAAACACGCAATCTGCTGGGTGCTCTTGGGAGGTTACTTCCAAATAACCCACTGCATGGCTTCCGTCACGAAGCAATTGCATCTCCTGAATGCCTGGAGACTTGTGATGGGGAGGGAGGCTGTGGTGTTTCGTGGTGGATCCAGCTTATAGCAGGCTGGTGGCACAGAGACTCCCCCAATCTCCCAGGGTCAGGAAGAGGAAAGCTGGTGGGAGCTGTTGTTTTTTTCATGTGTCACTGAAATCACGAACCCGGGTGGTGTATTACCTACTCGTCTGGATTTAACAATATCATGTTGAGTTTTTTCGCTTGCAAACCCTTTTTTGCTTCCTCTCTTTCCTCCTCCAGACCTGGGATGATGCAGCCGTGGGCTGGTTCCACAGGTCGGGATGTGCGAGCTGCCCCTTTATCTGTCTGAAGGGCTTTCACTTGCTGTCTGTGTAGGCACAATCATTTTTGGTATGATCCTTTTTGTGCTTTTGGGAAGAAAAAGCAGCTCACACCCCTGAAGTGGCTGAGATGGAGATGGGTTTTAGCTATTTTCTCTGCCTTCGGCTGTCGCGGGGAAACCTGACCGTCAGGGCTCACAGAACACCTTTGTCACCTCCTTTGTGCAGTGGGAGGTTTGCTCATTATCTCTTTTGCGCTTTGCTTATAAAAGAAGCTGTAATTGTAGCTGCTCCTTGCCATAAATGCACAAAGACATTTTCAGGGAAGGAAAATGTACATGCAACTTTTATGATCCTTTACAGTACTCCTTCTGCCTACTTTTTTCACCCCCTGCCCTTTCTCTAGCATCAGCTCGGTGCCCACCTGCTGCTCAGCGTGACTGCCTCGGGCTCGGTATTTGCGATAGAAATAACCCTTTTAGAAAGGAAGAGTTGAGCCTCCTCCTTATCAATCTTATTGGGTGAAGAGAAGAGGGACCCCAAACCCCACGATGTAGTCAGAAGCTCCTGTTCCTTCCTTTTCCCTCAGAGCTAGATTTTCTGCAGGGAGTCCAACTCAGATATTATTCTATCCTGGGAAGGCTTTGGACTGGGAAAAAAAGCCTTGTCCATCTGTCTGTGACTTCAGTGTACAAGGAGTAAATACCAAATCCGATCACCTTGGGGCATTCGTGGCTGTGCTTCTTACAAGCTGACTGGCCTTGGACGAGATACAATATTTTTAGCTGCAAAGCATTCCTATTAAGTGCTCATTCCTGTTTATTTTTACCAGGACATTGTTTTAATGACTGCATAGTTACTCATTTTGATTCCCAAGGCTGGAGAGCAAGCAGTGAATTAGTTTCATTTCAAGACTTTGTCATACAATCATTTTCCAGAGATTAATGTACTCGGAAGCCAAAGCGAACGCGTTGCCCAGCTGAGGAACATTGCTTTCCTGCCTGTACCCGTCAGGCTTCGTTCCCTGGTGTGGATGTGCGGCGATCCAGAGCTGGAAGGACTTGTTCAGCCTCCCCCATCCACCTCTGTGCAGGGCTCCAGTACAAATGGATGGAGCAGAAGTCCCCTAAGAGGGCTTGAACATTGCGTGAAGGGCTCGTACGTGCATCTCAGCGCTGGGCTTTGAGGCTGCAGAAGGGGAAATGCCTCCCCTGGGGTGCAGGTCTAAAGATGCTCAATTGTTCGCTTGGCTTTTGGGTTACATTTCTTGCATCAAACAACTACCGTGGGGCACGTGGTTCCACCCATCAACGCCCACAGGACCCCCGGTGATAACACCAGCAAGACCAAGGGGTTTGATCATTGTGTTTAACCCTTCAGATTGTTGTTACTTGTTGTGCCGCGCCGTTTGAACATCTCATCCCCGAGGAGAGGAGAACAGAGCGCGCGGCTGCCCGTGTTACATAAAGATCAAATTGTCCCTCTCTATTGTTGGCCACCGGGACGACAGCAGCATCGCAAACATGCGTGTCCTCAGTGCCGTGGGAAATGTTCCCAGGGGAGGCTTAACACTGAGCGTGGAACGTGATATCTCGGGCAGCGAGAGGACGGGAGGCCCTCCAGCCAAAATCCGCGCTCCTCCAAGCACAGCTGGTGCATCTAGTACCTCTTTCCAACGAACTCTCACTCCTCTGCGAAGGGGTATTAGATTTCTATTGCATTTTGTGCTCTGCAAGGTGGATTTATTCTTTTCTGTCCCCGTCCCCCCTCCCATCGCAGCCCCTGGGAGAGCAGTGAGTGAGTACACGTTGTCCAGAGGATGGGTGTGTTGGGAGTCCTTATTAGCAGACTTATTCCAGGGAATTAAACCCTAATTTCACAAAAGGGCAGCAAGAGAGCGGCTGTGGCTCTGGGAGAAGCTGAGCCAGCTTTGTGTGTTGTTTGTAAACGGCACAGAAAGTCCTGGTCTGAGACTGCTGGTCCTGGTCAGTGGGGTATTACGACCGAAAGAATAATTGTTGTGTTTCTTTTCTACTTAAAACATAAACGACAAAGTAGAGTACAGGAAAACCAGCTCAGCTACGTCTCCTCCGCTGTTCTGTCACTTGTGTCTCCATTCGGTTTGTTTTCATTTTCAGGCAGGGCTTTAGAATGTTCCTAATCATCTTCCACTTCACCTTCTAGCAACCCCGCTGCAAAATGTGCCTCTGCGACACCCGTCATTGTTTCTCTCTGAATTAATTGTTGTGTGTAATTGCGACCTGCCGCAGGATGCTGTCTTGCTCTATTAAAAAGAGAGATGCTAATGAAGAACATTGGGTACCATATTATGGGAAAGCAAGGCTGGACTCGCTGGGATGTGTACTTGGCGTCCTGTTATTGCCAACTCAGGCAGAAATGGTGTTTCTGTCTCTCATCAGTCACTGGCTAATGATTGTAATTTTTACTTGCTGAGATACTCTGGGTATAATGGACTTCATTAACAGATACATGAGATGCTACCAGACCTGCATTAGGGGAAGGGAGGAAGAAAACAGCTCCTGTGTGGAGGCAATTTTATTATTTATTTGTAGCAATAGGAGTGATCCAGAATTAGTGTCGGATTCGGCAGTGTGGCTAATGAGCTGGGCTGAGCTGGAATCTAAGTAAACCTATTAACGAGAGCAAATGGCAAATGTGATGCCCAGTTCTGAAAAGCCTCACATCAAACACGAGATCCCAGGCAGCGCTGGGATGGCTTGACTGCTTTTGCTTCCTCCACATGGGGCTTTGTGGTTGCGTGTCGATATGTTTGTGTCTTGCTAAGCACCCCCAGACTTTCTCCGTCCCCCTGTCTCCTGCCAGCTCCTTCTTGCTCTTGTATGTTGTGTGAGCCAGAGCTTCTGATTTAATCTTTTAAGGCAACAGAGCCAAAGTATTTCCACTCCCATGGGCCACGTCTGCTTGAAGAATTGCCTGACTTGAAATACTGCAGTATCCTGCCTCGGTTTTCAGTTGCAGCCAGTGACACATCTGTGGGTCCAGCTGGCTGGGAACATGGTGACAGAGCTGGGTGCTTACACAGCCCCTACTACCTCAACTAAATACAGGTCATATGGGAGAGCAGAAAGGGACTTGAATTATCTGCCATCTCTGCTGTAACTTGGTAAATTCTCTTTGCAGTAAATCAGAGGCTGCCAGAAGCTTCAGAGTTGGTAGGTGACCTCAATCTCTTTTTACCTGGAGCCAGCAAAGGCTTATCTCAGTTCAGAAAGAGGATATTTTTTTACATAGGATGCACTTACTGAAGACTGTTAATTTTTATCCCAGCTAGAATAACTATTTTTTAATCAGGCTGACCTTATTTGCAGCCGCGATAGTGATTGGAACTAGAGGTTTGCGGCAACCGTTGGGAAGCTTTGAAGAGCGGGAGAGATGCTTTGTGATGAAGGTAGAAAACTTGGTCCCCGCATTTAAAACCTAACCCAAAGCATTGAAATCTGCAGCAAATTCAGAGGGCCTTGACCTCGGAACTGTGGATCCGCTGGGACACAGGGCCTGATTTGGAACGACTGCAGTGGGAGCGGAGGTGTGAAAATAGAAGGGAAGTCTTAAAAACAAGAGGCGTTTGTCTTGTAACGTGGCATTTGTACTGAGCGCTTGCTGACAGTGTGGTGCGGCAAAGAGCTTGTCTTTCTAAATCGATGCCAGTTCAAACATCGTGAGTGCTATTGTTGGATCGCTTTGTTTGGAAATGGGTCTTTTGGGTAGACGGCCTGTTTCAGCGAAGTGGCTCTGCGTATTCCACTTCAGATACTTTCCCCAGCTTTGCTTTTTTTAGTGGTGTGTGAGTGTGAGCAATAGGAAAAAATAAAAGGCAAACACAGGATGTGAGATGGACAGAACGTTCTCCACCACCCGAGAGACTGATGCACACCTTTGCCTCTGGCTGGTTTGGGAAGGTGCCTGCTATGAATTGCCTGAGCGAAGCCAGAGCCGTTTTGCTCATGGAAAATGCTCCAAGCTTCAGAAAAAAATGTATGAAAATCTGAGGTCTGTGGTGTTCTGGATGGGAACTGTGAGCAGCGGGAAGCTGAGTGCAGGCCAAGTCATCTGGGCATGGAAGTTGAGGAAAAAAATCTGGCAAAATCCATCCCCGTCCTGCACACAAGGTGCTCATCCAGTAGTACTCACCTTCCCCCTGGGCTCCAGCAGAGCCCCAAATACTTGTGCGGAGGCAGTCTCTGCCTTCCCCTGCTCGTGGGGGATTATTTTATTAGGTTTATTGGATTAGAGGAGCTGGGTGGGTCCCGGCTGCTCCTCATTCCACCTTGCAGCCCATGTCCCTCCCAGTGCTTGGCCATCCCCACTGTGTTCCAGACTGGGACTGGAACGGTCCTTCCCCATCTCATGCTGAGCTCTGGAGAAATCATTATTTCAAAAGTACTTTTTCCATGGGTTTTGTTGGCTGGGAGAGTTGGTTTGGGCCTTGCAGACTGATTCCCTGCAGCTGGAGCACATCACCCTTCCCCTTCACTCTCAGGAAACTGCTCGTAAGGGCTCCCTATGCCTACTCTTAAAATTAATTAACACAACTTGTTCTGGGTTGCTCAAAATCACCTGCCTTCAGCTTCCAGCTCTTTAGACATAAATCATGAGCTCCTCGCCTTGAGGAGAAACTGTTCAGATTTTGTGTTGGAAATTGCTAGCAAATACAGCTCATATTCCATGTCATTTTTGTTTTTATTGAAGAGAAGAGGATGTGGCTCATGGAACACCAGCAGACCCGGGCTGCCTCGGCGTACGTTAAGCAGGGGCTTGTTTTTATTGCAACCAGCTAATGAGATGGTGGTTGGACAAATCACATAAACGCTGTTAGAGAAATGAAATTTATTATCTACCTGTTTTATCAAGAGTGGATTCAAGGTAAAGACTTGTGCGGAGGTAATCTCAAGGGATGGCTTTGAGGTAAAGCGTACTTAGTCCTTACGAAACCCTTATCTGTTTACCTGCCGGCTTATTTTGTTTCCCCAACTCAAGGCTGTTAGCTGAGGTGACCTGTGCCATTTCAGTCCAATTACTTTCAGTGGGGATGGATGCAAGGGGTTGTTATTTTTTGGGCTCAACTGATACATGGTGGAGGCAGGTTGGGGTTTTTTAACAGTCATCTTTCCAGCTCGAAAGAGTGGAGTCACTTTGCTCTTCTCCTTGTGTCGAAGTGCTCAGACTGGACCCCATTGACCCCCTTGGCGGCAGCATGCTGGCTTTGTCAGGAAAGAGTCGCTAGAAGAGGCACTCCAGCTTGCATTTCATCCTCTTGACTCGCTCGTTTGGGTGATGGGCATTGCAGGCAGCAAGGGGTTTTAACACCAGCTCGTCTCAATGCTGCAGCTCTTGGTTTTGGAGAGCAGCTCGCCCTGCTTTCCACTTGTAAATGGTTCTTTTCTTAAGCCCTTTGGATGTTCTCATTGGTTTTGCAGCCTTTTGTGCTTTCCAAGCCTCTGATTCCATTGTGAGAGCCTGCAATCATGTGTTTTTACCCTCTGCGAAGCTCTCTGTCACCTGGCTGTACATCCCAGTCGTTCCAACTGGCTGTTCCACGCTGTGGGATCGCTGCACAGCCAGTCCACGCACCGCCTCGTCTCTCTGAAACCCCAATGCTGTTTGGTTTGGCTGGAATAAACAGCAACCCCCCCATCCAGAGCCCATGAGAGTCAATGGAAAAGTCTTCTTTGAGTCAAACGGACGCTTTCCTTTCCAAACTGCAAGCCCTCAGCAGACAGGGATGAGCTAAACCGTCCTGTTCGGCTGCAGCTCACTGACAGCTGTTATTGCCATCCTACCAGTCAAGTATGGGAATGGGGGAAAACTAACTGGTGTAGCCTCCTGGGAAGACCTTTCGTGGTTCCTGGAGCAACTAGGTTCTGATAGGAGTCCTTGCCCTGCTCCAGCTCCACGAGCATGGACTGTCACCCACTGGCCCCGGTCCCTGTTGCTCATCAGCAGTCATGGAATGTTTTGGGTTGGAAGGAATCTTAAAGCCTGTCCAGTTCCACCCCTGCCTTGGGCAGGGACACCTCCCGCTGGATCAGAGTCTCCAAGCCTCATCCAACTTGGCCTTGAACCCCTCCAGGGATGAGGCAGCCACCACTTCTCCAGGCAACCTGTGCCAGGGCCTCCCCACCCTCACAGGAAAACATTTCTCTTAAGATGTCATCTCAGTCTCCTCTCTTTCAGCTGAAAACTGTCCACCCTCATCCTACCTCTGCACTCCCTGATCAAGAGACTCTCCCCAGCTCTCCTGGAGCCTCTTCCAATACTAGAAGCTGCTCTAAGGTCTCCCTGCAGCCTTCTCTTCTCCAGGCTGAACAACCCCAACTCTCTCAGCCTGTCCTTATATGAGAGGTGCTCCAACCCTCAGATCACCTTCACGGCTTCCTCTGGACTTGCTCCAAGAGATCCATGTTCTTCCTGTGCTGAGGACTCAAGAGCTGAACACAGGGTTCCAGGTGGGGTCTCACCAGAGCAGAGGGGCAGAATCCTTTCCCTTGCCCTGCTGGTCCCACTGCTTTGGATGCAGCCCAGAATATTCCCTCTCTAGGTACATCTTTTCTTGGTGCATTACCATAGAAAAGAACTTAACAAGCAAAGTCTCCGGCCTGCATTGCCTTACAGCTCACACGAAACCATTAAGATGGTGCCTGTCTCTTCTAATATTGCTTCAGTGTTTTAATTGCATGAACTGGAAGCTGCTGCTCCAGTATTTAGTGGGAGAACTGCGCAGGGCTTTAATAATCTCCTGAAAAGCTTTCGGGCTCCATTACCATCTCATGCCTCTTTGTAATTGAGTGCCTGCGAGTTGGGAAGCCTTCAGAGTAATAACTTGGTCACTCGATCGTGTAGTCCAGAACCACAGCGGCTTCCCCCAGCGCAGGCAGGAAGCAATTAAACAATGTGGAGGCCATCAGGGTGCTGGCACAGGAACAGAAGGTGGTCTCGCAGTCACCCCTGAGCACTGGCTTTGCCTGCCTCTGGAAAGTATCCAGTCAGGGACAGCTCAGCCTGGTCTCTCCAGGCAGCTCTGTGACGCCACCTTTCCACAATTGCCCGGCGGCATCTGCTCCCAGGCAGCCCTGGAGCCGGCATCCGCCATGGCTACACCCTGTGGATGGGTCCTGTGCCACGATCTGTGCCAGGAAGGATGGAGGGGAGCAGCAAGTGTCCCCAGGCAGTGAGGGGAGGAGGATGGAGGGGCTGCAGCAGGCAAGGCTGGGTGGAACGAGGGCTTGGGGAAACCTTGGTGACGGCTTGGATGGGCAGAGGTGGGGGCGATGCTCCTACCTTGCCAAAGGGGCATGAAGCGATGGCAGCCAGGGTTAAAGCTGAGCGATCACCCAGCCCTGGTAGCTGAGAACTGGTGGCTCGTAGCATACCAGAGATGAGGGACGTGCAAGACACTGGCCTGCTAAAAGCTGGAAGAGGGAAGACATCGTTGTCTGCCGCATGTTGGGAGTCACAGCAGATACATGTGTCCCGACTTCTGATGAGCACCATGACGAGTGTGAGGGAGTCCTGAGCCTGGCAAGCTGCTGCCTACCCACCGAGCCCTGGCCACGGGCTAAACCTTGTGGCTTTAGGGCACCTTCCCAGGGCCGTGTGTCCACCTGGGGCTCACAGGCAGTGCAGGGAGGGCAGTTCTGCTGACAGGCACCTCATATCGCCGCTGCTGCACAGGGAACGTGACTGTGGGGAGGTGACAGCTAATTGCTGCAGCGAGTCAAGGACTGTTTAAGCAGCTAATTAATTCCTCCTAATCAGCCCTTGATCTGTTGAAAACTGCATGGCATTATCTCCTCTGCTGCAACACCTTGATAATTCCTGTCTGAATGGCCTTCACGGAGAACATATTTAAATAAACTCAATAGAGATTTCAGACAGATAGCAACTATAATTACCAGCTTGTACAAATTAAACCGTGGTTTGTTCTGTTCTTTTTCTCCTGCCTTCGCTGCCCAGAGCTCCTGCTAATCATGTTCTCGCTGCCAGTGGCACACCAGTCCCTGGGGCGTTTTCTGCACATGCTTTCGGAAAGCCTGGTGCCGGGGTGAGCGCTCAGAGGGCTGGTGTTTGGGATGAGGCTGCACACGGGCACACACCAGCCTTGGCTGGTGCTGTTCCTGTGCCAGGGGCTCGGCGCTGTGCTGGGCAGCTGCAGGTACCACCCTGCACGCCCCTGGTCTTTCCCAGGACCAACCCTCTTCCGTCTCTTTCTCTCTTCCATCTCTCCTGAGGTTTACAGTGTCCTAGAAAAGCAGAGTTTTTCTCACCTAGAAGCAGCACGATCACTCAGACATTTCCCTTGAGCAGTCACAGGAGCCCAGGCTGGACTTTCAACCCAGCCACGATGTTCAACCAAGAAGGCCAACCAAGAAGGCCAATGGCATCCTGGCTTGGATCAGAAATGGTGTGACCAGCAGGTCCAGGGAAGTGATTCTCCCTCTGTACTCAGCACTGATGAGGCCGCTCCTTGAACGCTGTGTCCAGTTCTGGGCCCCTCACCACAAGAAGGATATTGAGGCTCTGGAGCAAGTCCAGAGAAGAGCGACAAGGCTGGTGAAGGGGCTGGAGAACAGATCCTATGAGGAGCGGCTGAGAGAGCTGGGGTTGTTTAGCCTAGAGAAGAGGAGGCTGAGAGGAGACCTCGTTACTCTCTACAAGTACCTGAAAGGAGGTTGTAGAGAGGAGGGAGCTGGGCTCTTCTCCCAAGTGACAGGGGACTGGACAAGAGGGAATGGCCTCAAGCTCCACCAGGGGAGATTTAGGCTGGAGATTAGGAGGAGGTTTTTCACAGAAAGGGTCATTGGGCATTGGAATAGGCTGCCCAGGGAGGTGGTTGATTCCCCTTTCCTGGAGGTGTTTAAGGCACAGGTGGATGAGGTCTTGAGGGACTTGGTTTAGTGTTTGATAGGAATGGTTGGACTAGAAGATCCGATGGGTCCCTTCCAACCTGGTTGTTCTATGATTCTATGATTCAACCATCTCTTCCAACTTATAGGATAAGTTTGTGGGCAATAAACCGTCTGCACTAAGCGCTGCTGACTGCAAAGGGGCTCCTGTGTGGTTCGTTAGGAGGGATAAGGTCAGGCCACACTCATTTCCTTTGCAGGCACTTGAGACAGCCAGAAAGGCTGGTTCCTCTGGCATTCGGCAAAGGTCAACCAGCGCCGTGCTCACAGGCAGGCAGTGGATGTGCATTTACACTGCAGCTGCTCTGCGTCAGCTCTGCTTCACCGCTGGCTCCTGGGAGCTTCGCAGTCAGAGTTTGGGTGCTCAGGTGTGTCTTCTTCCTTCCTGTCTTTTCGATAAACATAGTAGCTGCAAGCAGGGTTGTTTTCCAGCATCCAAGCAGTGACAGCGTGGAGAGTGTCACTGGAGTGTTATTCCAGGGAATCAGAAAGGAAATGTTACAGTTTAATGAAGGATTCCAGGGAATCAGACAGGAAATGTTACAGTTTAATGACAGTTTCCAGGGAATCAGAAAGGGAGAATGGGTTTTTCATAACAGGAAAGGGTCAGTGCCTCCGGTTCTCGTAGGTGAAATAAGGGTAACATCAGGTGTTCTGCCCTTTCATCAGGTTAGGAGCTAGATAGCATCTCTCCTGCCATGAGAGATGCTCCCATGGAGCCACCTAAGTCCAGAGTTAGAGTTTCTCCTTCCCCAGTGCCCGCAGGAAGGTGCACCCTTGCAGCTGGCCTAGGGGAGTCAGCTTGAAGAAGAAGGTTTAAGCATTTGCTCGGGTTGGTTTTGTCTTAAGGTCTTTTTGAGTTTGGGCTGGATTATCCATGCATCCAGGGCTCTTGGGGCAAGGGTGCAGACACACCTTAAGGAGCTGATCCTTCTTCCTCTGGGCTTTTAGTGCAATTTCTGAGTTTTAAGTCTCTAGGAGAGTTGTTTCCTAGACCCCACATGATGGGGCAAAACCCTATTCACTGTCATCTTTCCTCCAGCCCAAACTTTGTCACTGAGCATGGTTAGACCAGCAGTTTGGCCGGGGCAAGAGCATCCCCAGAAGTGGGCAGAGTATTTCCTGAGCGAGTGATTAGTGAGAAGTGTCCTCGAATGTGGTCATGGCCCTGCCACCCTGCTCCCCAGACTGCTAGGAAGCAACCGCTCACCTCAGCCCTCCAGTGCCTCAGTTTTCCTTGGGTTGAAGGGAGGAGCGGCTGAAGTCAACCTGGAGAAGACTGAGGGGAAACTTCATCACAATTTACTGCCTCTTCTCAAAGGAAGGAGAGGGAACAGGCGCTGATCTCTTCTCCAATGACAGAACCTGAGGGAATGGCAGGGAATGTACCAGAGGAGGGTTAGGTTGGACATTAAGAAGGTTCTTTCCCCAGAGGGAGGTAGAGCACGGGAACAGCTTCCCAGGGCAGCAGTCACCATGCCAAGCCTGAAAGTATTCCAGCAGCATTTGGGCAACACTCTTAGCCTCACAGTGTGAGTGCTTTGGTTGTCCTATGCAGTGCAGGAGTTGGACTCGATCCTTGTGGGTCCCTTCCAGTTCAGAACATTCTATGATTCTATGGTTCCAGCCTCCTCGACATGCAACAAGGCTAAATTCACTAGTGCCACGTGGTCTTTCGATACTGTGGTGATGGGGTGATGTGGGGACATAGACTGGCTGATTAGCATTGAGATTCAAAACGTCCCTTAGACCCGAGCCTTTGGGCTATCTGGTTTCGTTCCCCCTCTCTGGAGCAAGCCAGATATAGAAATAGAGTCATGTAAAACCGAACAAAGTCTGTATCTCAGAGCTGGGCTTGAGCAAATTAAAATGTATTGTGTTCAAAAGGCAGCTTCTCCGGCAGACTAAAATAATCCATTTCCTTGAAACAAACACTAAATATTAATGAGAAGCGATGGTCTGCCCTGCACACAGAGCTGGAAAGAGCATTTCCCGTTGATCAGCCACAGAGGCAGGTTAGTGAGATGAAACTGCTTTTCAAATGGATATTTGTGGCCTTTCTAGAGGTGGCTCGGGAAGGTTTTCCTGCCTGAAGAAAGAAAAGAAAACTCAGATATTTCTGGTTTGCATCAGGGTGGCCGCCGGGAACGTGTGCTGGTGCGTTCATTTTCATTTACGCATTTGCCCAAGCAGTTGGTGAGATGGGTTGGTTCAGTTAGTTAGAAATCACCCCCAAATTTCCATTTGAGAAAGGAGGCAGTTCCCAGCAAACAGCAGTGAGCTCTGCCTGCCCCCAGTGAGCGTCGGAACGGAGTGCCAGAGGCACAACATGGGACCCGGGAGCACTCCCCAACTTTGCGGCCACATCCACTCCTTGATTTATTTCAATAACAAGCATTGGGGGAAACATTAAAAAAATTACTAGCAGCCCTCACCAAGTATCCTAAAGTGGCTGAGAGAGCTGGGGTTGTTTAGCCTGGAGAAGAGGAGGCTGAGAGGAGACCTCATTACTCTCTACAACTACCTGAAGGGAGGTTGTGGAGAGGAGGGTGACGGCCTCTTCTCCCAAGTGACAGGGGACAGGACAAGAGGGAATGGCCTTAAACTCTGCCAGGGGAGATTTAGGCTGGAGATTAGGAGGAAGTTCTTCACACAGAGGGTGATTGGGCATTGGAATAGGCTGCCCAGGGAGGTGGTTGATTCCCCTTCCCTGGAGGTGTTTAAGGCACGGGTGGATGAGGTCTTGAGGGACTTGTTTTAGTGTTTGATAGGAATGGTTGGACTAGAAGATCCGATGGGTCCCTTCCAACCTGGTTGTTCTATGATTCTATGATAAAGTGAAAGCAGAGGGCTGGGAGCTTTGGAAAAGGAACTTTGAATTTTTCTATTGCTTTGACCCTGGGGTAAGTCAGGAAACTTTGTGTAAACTCGATTTCCAGATTCAGAGGTTGGAATTGAAATAAAAATGCTTCTTTCCCTCCCTCACCTGGACACACACTCATGGCACAGGGCTTTTTCCCCCTGATGCTGTGCTTGCCTGTGAATAGAATGGTGTTGTCCTCTGCTGGGAGAGCGTATTTCACACCAGGAATAGCCGCAGCCCTTCCCAGGAGGCCACCGGTCTCAGCCCTGCCGCATTCTCCACGCAGCCGGGGAGGATGCCGACAGCATTTTGCACCCATCATGCAGTAAATAGTAACACATCAACTCTTGATTTTATAAAAGCATTAAGCCAGCTGCGTAGCCATGAGATGAATGAGAGCTAATATTAGCCAGAAATGACTAAAATTAGAACCGAGCCAGAACTAATTAGCTGTTCAAGGAATGGAACCAGAACCGGAACAAATTAATTGTTGCTGAAATATCACCGCGGGGCCTGGCGGGTGCCACTGCTTCCAGCCCCACGCAGGCTCCTGCTCCGCTTTGCTTGTGATGACTCCCGCACGGGCTCGGAAAGGAGCCCAGGGTCCCATCTGAAGGCTGTGACAGCTAAATAAGAGTTGGTGGTTCGGCCCCAGCTGGGGAGTCAGCAGTGATGTGATACAGTGTGAGCTGGGAGTGATACCAGCATGGCTGAGCCAGCATCCCCTCGCCCCACCGCGCTTCAGCGCTGCCCAGATGTGCCTTTCTAAAGGCAAAGGTAATTACGAGGCTGCCTCGATGGCTCCAAGCAGAGTAGGGGCTCTCCCCTCTGATCCCAGCAGCGCTGCCTTCTCTTTCAGCTTCACTTCTGCTGCCGGATGAGGTGCTTTGCGAAGCTCTCAGAGCGAGCCAGGAGCTGCCATCCATGTAAATGCTGCCAGGATAATTTCCAGGGAAGTAGGGAGTCGGTACAGATCATTGGCACGTGGCTGCATTTCCCCATATGTGACTCAGTCACCTGTGTGGTCACTTCTTTTTACCTTCCAAGGGTGGTAAGCTCACCCTATATTTCTTTTTCCACTCTCTCAGCACTCTTAACCATAGCTCCCATTTTAGCAGCAGTGTGACGCATGGTGTTTTAAATTCAATTTAGAATACAAACTATTTATACCAGCCAGAAAAAGGCAGTGAAGCAGCTTTTTCTGTCATGAGTGGATTTGTAATTTCAGAGCAATCATTGCATAACTAATTGAATCAGCTCTCAGCATGTGAAATCAGTGCCCTGCTTAGCAGAGGTTTGCATCGCTCTCCCCTCCTGAAGCCAGCAGGTCCCCCCTCCGCCAGCAGCACTTTGTGCTTCTGCATCAGCCTGGGAAGAAAGCGAGACCTGCGAAGCTGCCTTTCTCTGCTCAAATAGAGCCAATAAATTACCAAATACATTCAGAGCAGATGAATGGCTCTTGCAGGTGCCCCCAGAAGCTGCCCAGGCTCCATGCGAGGGAGGGAAGTGCATTTGAAACTAATGAAGTGCCAGCCGTGTCTGAGAAGCAAATTGCTGCCGAGATGTTCTGCTGATTCCCACCTCCCGCTTCACTGCCCTGATGTCCTCTGCTTTGCTTGAATTTAGGGTCTGATCCAAAGCCCAGGCTTGGTGCCTGGAAATGGAGCCTAAAAGAGGTGAGAAATACAGCGACAGCTTCCCAAGGGATACAGGGAAGGTAGAAAACAGAGTAGCTGAGAAGGTTTTCATCAGCTTGGGAGTGAAGGTCCTGTATTTGGTGACTGGGGTGGATCCAGTCCCGCGGGTTTTGGGAGCAGCTCCAGCCACCTGCCTGCTGCAGCCGCCCAGGGTGAGAGGGCACCTCATCAGCTGCCAGGCGCCTGGGGAAGGGGCCCAGCAGCATCTGTGGAACGTGGAGCTTAAAACTGCAGCCAGAGAAAAGCATCCTGTAAAGGATGCTAACGCATCCCCAGAGATGCTGCCTGCATACATGTGGGGCTGGGGCTGTCACTGATGGGCTGCTTGGGTTGCAGGCATGGGCGAGGAGTGCAGGTGAGCCCTTAATGGCTACAAGTGCTAATGAAGGGTAGCTGGTTCAGCCTGTACAAGTGGAAGCAGCTCTCCAGGCAGATCTGGCTAGGGGTGAGCTTCTAAAGGCGCTTGAGAACTTCTAGTTGTGAGCATAGGGAAGCACTTGAGACCTTTCCTGGATATGCACAGGGAGAGGCTGTTCCTGCTAGGTAAGATCCCTAAGGCTGGACGTAGGGCATGACAGAGCCCAGCAAATGAGAGCTAGGTGGTCCATTTCCTACTCAGGGATCTATTTTCCTACTGGGAGAGCAATACTAGGCTCTGTGGCAGGAGGCTGTTGGTTTTGGTGGCCTGGGTACAGCCTTAACAATGCTCTCAGTGTTGCTGGAGATGTGTTGTCCCAACCATATCTTTCCTAAAACTGATCATAGAATCACAGAACAACCAGGTTGGAAGAGACCCATTGGATCATCGAGTCCAACCATTCGTATCAAACACTAAACCATGTCCCTCAGCACCTAATCCGCCCGTGCCTTAAACACCTCCAGGGAAGGTGAATCAACCACCTCCCTGGGCAACCTATTCCAATGCCCAGTGACCCTTTCCGTGAAAAACTTCCTCTGAATCTCTAGCCTAAATCTCCCCTGGTGGAGCTTGAGGCCATTCCCTCTTGTCTTGTCCCCTGTCACTTGGGAGAAGAGGCTAGCTGCCTCCTCTCTACAACCTCCTCTCAGTTAGTTGTAGAGAAATGTGATGTGTAGGGGATTTGGTTTCTTCCATGATCCTATACCTCAGTGCCACAAAGCTGCTCTGTTGTGCGAGGGCATGAGCAGTGTGAGCACTAGCAGGGCTGGCCTGGGCAGGAGGAGCTTTTGTCCCCACGCTTGGTTTAAGCCGTGTCCCATCAGTGGGCTCTGCTTCCTTCTTGCACGTAGCCACACAGAGTGTCTGTCCCTTCGTGTGAAGCTGAGGCTGTGGGATTCACGCTTCTGGCACAGCGTGAGCCCAGGCATCTCCAACCACCCGCTTTGTTTTCTGTTGTCTCTTCAGGTAGCCAGATGGGAGCACAAAACGCGAGCGCTCAGCCGAGTCTTTGGCTCTCCACATGCTGCCTGCTACTCCCTGGGTGCTGTTATCCTGATGCTTAACTGTGTGCGGAGCCATTGGTAAGGAACCAACCCTACTGCTATGTATTGATGCAAAGAAATGCCCCTGCGGGGTCGGGGGATGAGGGATATTTGCTCTGCCGTGCTGGCTCCAGCCCAGCTTTTGTGTGGTTGGATACTTCCAGCCAGGAGCAGATTTATTCCAGGATTTGTAATAAAGACCAGGGATACGGCAGTGTGGCCAAAACCATCAGTGTTAACAGTCGGTGAGCGTTGCAGGTTTCCTTGCTCCGCTCTCTGGGGTGGTTTCTCTGCCTTGCAAGCGGCCCAGGTGGTGGGAGGGCTGTTTGCACACGACGGATCAGATGTAACGGCAGAGTTCTTTGATTTTGTTTATCATTTTTAAGAGAAAATTAAACCTGTTTTGAAGAAGCCCCAGTTTCCTGTATAGAAGAGCAGGATTATCTGTGCACTTAGCGAGCAGCCTCTTTAAACTCTTATCTGCGATCTCTCTAACTACCACCTGGTAATAGTGTTGTGTGACTGATGCACCATCCACCATGGGAATACGTCCTTTGACGTCCTGAGTGCAGCAGAGAGGTTTACTGCAGAAGATTTCCTCAATGCCAGCAATTTATCTGCGATCTGGTAGGCTTTATCTTCAACACTGTTAGGAGAGATAGACTCTCTTACTAAATTCCCAGATTCGATTATACCAGGGTCAGAGATAATGGGTTCCTTAGTACTTTGGGTAACTTCCCAGGCGAAGAGATCTCAGGTTGGAATTTGCACATGTCTTTAAGAGCGTTGCCTTCCTGGAAGCAGCGCTGAGACCTGCCCTTGCCTTTCTGTGTTTGTCCCAGCTACTGATTATTGCGGAAAACATAAGAAGCTTGCAATGAATAGGGCTGTACCTGAACGCAGGCAATGCAGAGGGCATGTGTGTGTTCTGCTGATGTGTCAGTGACACGACAGGCTTGGATTTCACTGGGGAATGTCTCAGCAGTCTCTTGCACAGATGACATAGTTGCTTCTTGTTTGAGAAGCAAAGCCTTGTGCTGCCTTTAATTAAAAAAGCAGCTGATGGAGGGGCAGGCTTTGTTCCCAGTGGTCCTGCTGGCTGCTGGGTCAGTGAGGCTTGCCGGGTCCCAGCAAGGCACTGATGGGGAACTGCTGGGAGAGCCAAAGGGACCTCATCTGTCCTGGTGCTACATCGCATTTCCCCCCTGCAGACCCCTCTGTGTCCTACTAGGGCTGGCACTGCTGGCTCTGTCCCGTGTGATGAGTTTGTGAGTGCTGTGGGGCTCATCAGAGGCAGCTCAACCTGTGCAGCCCATGAGTCGGGTCCTGAAGGAGACAACAAAGGTCAACCCATGGGGCTAGAAAACTCCCATTTAGACCTAATTTTTGGAGCAGGGTCCTCAGAAGAGAGAGCAGCTCCTGCTCAGCAGGACACAGATGAGACAGTGGCGAACTGTGATTGCCTGCCCACCTGATGGGCCAAGGCCATTTCAGATGATTGCAGTATGCATTTTATTTCACCCGGGTGTTTCAACATGATTGGGTTATTCCCTTGCCTGTCCTTGGCACTGAGGTTGGCCTGAGTGATGGTTAAGCAGGCTTTGGAGGCCATTCAAGCAAGGCAAGTCCTTAATTGTGGAAGTGATGGGATGGTTTCAGGGAAGTCATCAAAGCAGCAGCTGCTGAAATACACCCCCAATGCTGAAAGGGGCTACAGAAGAGCTGGCAGGGGGACTGTTGATCAGGGAGTGAAGGGATTGGATGCAGAAGCTGAAAAGGGGAGATTTAGATGAAGTGGTAGGAAGAAATTACTTATTCTGAGGGCGGAGAGGCCCTGACCCAGGTTTCCCAGAGCAGTGGTGGCTGCCCCATCCCTGGAGGTGTTCAAGGGCAGGTTGGATGAGGCTTGGAGCCCCTGATCCAGTGGGAGGTGTCCCTGCCCATGGCAGGGGGTTGGAACCGGATGGGCTCTAAGTTTCCTTCCAACCCAAACCATTCTGTGATTCTGGTCTATGAGTTAGAAACAGCTCAGTGACCCCTCCGGGTCTCTTGGGGCTTGTTGCTTAGGCCTGGAGAGGTTGTGCCATTTGGGAAGGACTCAGCCTGTCCTTCCTTGCATGAAGACATCCACCGCCCCCTAATCCCGGGCTCTGCTGGCCAAAGAGGGGCTCACGAGTTGCATGACAGCAGCACTGCCATCTCAGCGGCCGGTGATGCTGAGAGGGATGAGTCTCGCTGCTCTTGTTATTTTGCTTTTCCCTTTATTTTATATTCTGAGTCACTCGTACTCAAGCGCACTGATGAAAGCCTGTTTTCCGCTCCTCAGCCCCACAGAGGCAATCCAGCCTGCAAAGCACAGACTGCGCCTCACACTTCAGCAGCGTGTGGCAGAGGTGGTTGTGCAGAACAAAACTGGCTGCTGATAGCGAGCAAAAAGGCGGCCGGGGTTGGGGGGTGGTCCCTCCACCCTCAGTGCTGTAATCCAGCCTTTAAACCTCCTCTCTGTGTGCTTTAGGGACTTTTTATGTGGGTGGGGGCTGCCAGGGAGCGATTCAGGAGCCCACGGGATGTCTCTTTTTTTTGTTGTTTTTAAGAACCTGCTTCCTTTTTGTAGCTGAATTTTTGAAAGGCTCCAAGCTGGGGGCGGAGGAGGGGAGGGCAGAGCAGACAGAGTTTGCAGATGAGTTGGCATTGCGGCTAAAAGCACCTGGGAGCTGGGCTGTGAAGCTGCTTCAGCTGCCCACTCCACACTGTCGTCTCTGCCGTGGTCCTGTCTGCTGTTCAGTGTTGTGATGCTCTTGTGCAAGCTGTGCTCTGAAGGGATACCTGAGGTGTAAAAAGAGGAATGTTTTGTGCTCAATTAAGCGATTAGGTGCTTCCCAGCTCTGAGCTTCATTATCAGCCTTGCCTTGCTTCTGAGAAGCAATCCAGAATGACCTGTGACCAGGGGAGACCTGCTTAGTCAACTGCACAAGACAAGCGTCCTTAATTGCTTTGGTGCGATGATTATTTTCATTACAGCCATGCTCTTTCTGCGAGAAGCAGGGAACTTCCATCACTAAGGCTCTTATCTGTGAAAACAATTCCTGAACTTTTGAACTACCTACCCTGCGTGAGCTCCCCTAGCAGTTTGACTGCTGTCTGTGTGACAAGGGACGTGACAACCTTCATTGTCCTCCAGACTTGCATCCAGTGTTGTGCTTGCCTTCCTGCCTTACCACATTGTTGATATCGTACCCTGCGTCAGCTCTACAATCAGCTGCTGGCGCTGCCTCCGAGTCCTCCTGCACTCCCTTTTTCACACCCTGATAATCTCCCCATCCCAGAGCAAGCACATGCAGGTGGGGCTTGTACACAGAGAGTTGGGAACTTCTCACCACGTGGGTCTTGAGGGTTTTGTCTGAGCTGTAAAGGTAACACCAATGTGCACATCCTGAACGAGGGGAATTTGTAGATGCAGAGGTCTTGGGCTACCAAGGGCTGTGATGTGACCAGTTGGAGTGAGCCCTACAGATGAAGAGCAGCGCCTTTGGCAATGTGCTCGCTGGGTACCACCCTGCTGGCTGACATCAAGTTCTCTGTCAGAGCCACCCGCTGGGGATTGCTTCCTGCGTGGAGGGGCTTCTCACTTGGAGCTGATGCTTCCAAGAAAATGAGTCCACCAGGTGGAATCTTTCACAGGGGAAGGATTGTTTGTCATAGAATCATAGAACAACCAGGTTGGAAGGGACCCATCGGATCTTCTAGTCCAACCATTCCTATCAAAATATACCTGTCATTGCCTGGTAGAACCTCTCGCCTTTATACTCAGAGCTACTTAATTTTGTGAGTGGTACAATGAATGACCATGGTGTGAATTGTATCGATCTGAGCACCACATGGCCTTTAGTGCAGAAATGACCAAGTTCAATGATGGGAATCGAATGTGGCTGAAGGAGCCGATGTCCCCTCCAAGCCACATTGCCAGCAATCTCTAGCTGTCCAGGAAAAGCCCCAGGTGACCAACAGCACCTCCTGCTCACAGCTGCCAGGCAGCCGGTGGATAGAGCTGGGAAGCGAAGGTGTGAGGTGGGGGCAGAAGCTGCTGTAGCCTTCAGCTAACCTAAATAACACACACATGGGGTGCTGTCAGAAAAGCGAAGTCATTATTGGCAAAAGAAGCTGTGAAGATGATGACCGGGCTGACAATTGTCGGTAATATCGGCAGGATGATTTTAGTGCTGTTGGGGGTGGGGTTTTTTCAAATCAACAAGATCTTTTGTTGCAGTGTGTGCAGCTGCGCACCACTGGTTGGTTTTACCCTTCTTGCCTCCTTTTGCCAAAAGAAACAAAACCTCAGGCATGGGGGATAGATTGATGCCCTGCACGGTGAGCACGGAGCATCTGAAAACCTGGCTGCTTGCACCACCGCTGCTTCCTTGCTGCCTGCCGGTCCCTGGCCCAGTTCTGCCCCGGCTGCATTTGCCAGCCCAGTTTCCAGCCTGATTTTGGGGATTAGGCAAAGGGAACACTGCTGGGCTGTTCCCAGCAGCGACCCAGTTTGCTGGAGGAGGTCTTTGCCCTCCTTTGCGGGAAAGGGATTGCAAAATAAGTTCACTGTCAGCCACTAAGAGGGAGCCCCAGAGACCTCAAAAACTCAGCTTCTGTCTTCATACAGCGTTTCCAGGTTTGCTTCTCGCTGCATGCAGCCTTCGGGGATGTATTTTGGGCTGCAACTGTGGTAAGTTTTCTGGTGTCGTAATTGCCATTCTCTGGTTAAATAAGCCTGTTTGTGCAAACCTGGCTGCGCGTCCTCTTTGCGTCCCACGGAAAGGACCTGCAGCCAATTTCCCTCATTCCCACTTTCATCCAGCAAACCCACCCACATGACATCTCTGGCCCCAGGCTTCAGTACCATTCTGAGTGTTTTTCCTGTTTGTGCGGTTTATTTTGTGGCAAACTAAAAGAAGAGAGATGCAGGCTAGATAAAAGGAAGAAATTTTTGACAATGAGGGTGGTGAAACACTGATCCAGGTTGCCCAGAAAGGTGGAATGATCCCTATCCCTGGAAATACTCAGGTTAGATGGAGCTCTGAGCAACCTGATTGAGTTGAGGACTGGATGGGTTCGACTGGGTGGGTTTTAAAGGTTCCCTCCAACCCAAATCATTCTATGATTCCCACGGAACAGTGACACATGTGTAGGGTCAGGTGAGTGTCTGAGCAAGTGTCTCTCTGATTTGGAAAGGCCAAACAATGCCTATTGCTTTGGTTTCCCTGTGTGAAGCAGCAGTTGTGCAGCCCAACCGCAGCCACCATGGTTGATCTTACCCTGCCAGGAACTGGCCAAATCTGCCAGTTTGGCCAGAACGGAGCTAATGGGTTTGGGGTTTTCCCCACTGAGATGGAGATGGAGTGCCTCCGGTGTCACACTTCACACCAACAAGCACGTGGAGATGTCAGGGGAAGCCCCATTTCCACTTGCCAAAGCTAGGGGCGCGTTCCAGGTCCCCCCTCGATGGCAGATGTCCTTACAATAGCAGCTGGGTATGCGATTAAAGTAGGTTGGAGCCCACCCAGCCCCTCCCGCGTGCTGGTTGGAGGGATGCTCCTCACCATGGCAATCGCTCCGCTCGGCACACGAAGCATTTCCAGGTACTGGGACAAAGCGTAGCTGTAATTGATGTCCTCTTGGGTGCCGAGCTGAGCCGCTGCCTTGTCGTGCAGCCAGAAATAAATGCTCCAACAAACGTGACTCAGAGGCACGTGGTGAAAGGGACTGGTTTAGTGACAAATGGGCTGCGTGCCGAGCTCCTCTAGCAAGGGAGATGGCCAACACCTTGTCCTCCCCCTGCCAGCGAGGGTGCTGCGAGGCTCCCCTGCCAGCAAGGAGCAGACGCGGATGCCAGAATAATTGACGACTCCGTGTTGCTTGTCGTGGCCCAGCATCATAAATGCTTAAAAGGTTTATTTACCAATTCTGAAAACTCCTGTGTGCATCATGTTTAATGCAAATAGAGAGTGTGTTTAGGAAGATATAAAACATTACTAGAGGGAAAGGCAGTCCATTATCTCGGTGCAAACACCTCTGTCTCTAGCTTGAAGCCAAACGGCAGGGGACTGAGCAAGACATGCCGATGAGAGTAACTAATGCAGGGCTATCCGACCGTGAAAGGGAAGGATGGGATCGTCTGGAGCAGGGGAGACTGCTTTGCCAAAACAAACCACGTCACGCGCTGGTTGCAAAACCTCCAAGGCTGATTCATAATCATCCAGTTCACACTCTTGAAGCCACCTCTGCTCTTCTGCTCCAAGGCCAAGTCAGGACACTAGCATAGGGTAAAGGAGCTTCAAGAATGTAAGACAGCATGAATCCATATCATCCAGCGTGAGAAGCAGTCTCTGAATCATAGAATCATAGAACAACCAGGTTGGAAGAGACCTATTGGATCTTCTAGTCCAACCATTCCTATCAAACACTAAACAAAGTCCCTCAAGACCTCATCCACCCGTGCCTTAAACACCTCCAGGGAAGGTGACTGGACCACCTCCCTGGGCAGCCTATTCCAATGCCCAATGACCCTTTCTGTGAAAAACTTCCTCCTAATCTCCAGCCTAAATCTCCCCTGGCGGAGCTCAAGGCCACTCCCTCCCGTTCTGTCCCCTGTCACCTGGGAGAAGAGGCCAGCTCCCTCCTCTCCACAACCTCCCTTCAGGTAGTTGTAGAGAGTAATGAGGTCTCCTCTCAGCCTCCTCCAGGCTAAACAACCCCAGCTCTCTCAGCCACCTCTCTCCACTCTGCACTTTCTTTGCTGGAGACTGGAATCCAGGCGAGTGCTGGTCTCCCGGACCTGCCTCCCCAGGAATCCTCAGCAGCTTTGATTGGTGGAAAATGCCTTCTTAGCACTGATGTCCTATGTAGGGGTCCTGGCTGAATGCGGAGTCAAACCCTGAACACTGCGAAAAGATGTTAGCACCTTCCTCTGTGGGAGTCAAGAGCTCCCGAGCACCCCTGGGGATGTCATGCTGTGCTTCAAGAGTATGGCCAGGCCAGGATTGTTCAGGCGGATGTGCGTATCCCTCAAGGGGGATCGCTTTCCATCCAAACCCAGGTAGCACTGATAGCAGGGGTGTGGATTTGGGTTTCCTCATGGAGGACATTTGTGTCATTTCAAAATAAACAGCAGGGAGGTGATGCAAAGGGTTGTGCAGCTGCTGCCGCTTCATGCTGCAGCTGCGTTTGTGTGTTCCCATCAGCACTGATTTTGAGTTAAATGAACGTGAGCCTGATGAGCAGAGGGAGCTGTGCTGGGCGCTGCATGTATGAGCTACATCGCCAGGGGCCAAACTTTCATTCCTCTGGCTGCGCTTGGTTCCCTGGAAAAAAGGAATTTCCTTATGATTTCCAGCATAGAGAACAGAGTGTAAATCACCAAGATGCCGTGTTCTTGCTCACTCCCAAGGATGTCACATTTGTTCTGTGTTTTGTTTCCCTGCTCCAGTCCAAAGCCAGGATTAAATGGCTTGCTCTGGGTCTTAAAAACTCCCCAGTAGTAGAAGATGTAGTAAGAATGAGCTCCAAGGAAAACAAAATGTATCTCCATAGCCCTAAAATCTAGGGTTTAAATATCATCCTGGACTCTGCTTGGTGCATGTACCTTGCTGTCTGATATTCCAGGGCTTCCAAAGGTGTTTCCAGCTGCTTGTCCATCAGCCAGGCAGGCAGGGTTGTCTCTCTCAGCTTTCATTTAGGCAACAGATAAAATCCAGGGGCTTGCAGGGATTGAGGAAACTGGATATTAGGGGGAATAAAAACTCTCCCAAGCTCTGCAGGTAGCGTCATGGAAGTATTTTCCAGCTGAGGAGCCCAGGAGCAGCTCTTGTGGCTTGGCCCTGGCAGCAGTGGTGGCTGAAGGTGCAGGAGAGCTGTTTTTCCACTTGTATTTCAGCCTCCAGGGTGCTTGTTAAAAAAAGGCTCAAAGTTTCCTACCTCATGTGTTAGCAGCATGTAGAGAAACACTGTGTACAGCTCCGTGGGTCTGTTATCTCCTCTCACTGTTATTAGTGGATGTTTTTTATAATCACATTGTCTCCTTTGTAGGCATCTGTCAGAGCTATGTGAGATGCTGAGCCCTCCAAGTCCTGCTCCGGGCAAAGTTCGGGGGTTGAAGGGGGGGTCACAATTATTCCACTCTCAAACGAGTATTTGGAAGGTCAGACCTGAAGTGTCTGAACAAGCCTGGAGCTGAGAAGCTGTGTTCGCACTTGAAAATACGCATCTCTAGTATTTTCCTTTCGCCGTTCCAATCCTCCCCCTGACAGCCAGGCTTCTGCCGTGAATCACTCCTGGGCACGTGGCTAACGCGTGAACGCTGCAAAATATTTTGATGGAGAGGAACGGGGGTGGAAGCGTGAGGTAACCCAGCCAATTGTTCCCAGCCCTTCAAGTCCCTGCACGGAGGCATCACAGCCTCCAGCATTTGGAAGGGCGTCTCCCAGAGCTCCCACTCATAGTGAAGCCTGAGGTTTGGTGAGCAAGGCAAAGCTTTTTATGTTGCTGTTCAGTGGGGTTGGTGAGCAAGGATTGCAAGTAGAAATAGCTGCCCCAGGTCAAGCCCTAGCTTTGATTCCTTGCTTCTCCCATTGGGAGGTTGAGTAGATCCAGGTGGAAGAAGGGACCCGGTAAAGGATCCTCCTCAGCAGCATTCCTTCACAGAAAGGACATGGTTTAGTGTTTGATAAGAATGGTTGGACTCAATGATCCAATGGGTCCCTTCCAACCTGGTTGTTCTATGGTTCTATGATTCTATGAAAGGGTCATTGGGCATTGGAACAGGCTACCCAGGGAGGTCGTTGATTCACCTTCCCTGGAGGTGTTTAAAGGATGGATGGACAAGGTGCTAAGGGACATGGTTTAGTGTTTGATAGGAATGGGTGGACTCGATGATCCGGTGGGTCTCTTCCAACCTGGTTGTTCTATGATTCTATGATCCTCTCCCAAAGTTCTGTGTCTCCTGGGTGGGTAGTGTTGGTAATAAGTTATCACTATTAACAACCCTTATTGTCTCTCCAACAGCTTCACAGAAGCTATGAAGAGGCAGCCAAAGCTGGAGAGCTTGGACTGCCACTGGGCCTATTACTTGGGCTTGACCGTCTTGGCTGTAGGGACCTTGTTTGTCATCTCCAGCTTCTTAGCACTGGGATTCACCGGAACATTCCTAGGTAAGCACCAGAAATTCAACAGTTTAACTAGAAAGTGCATTTAGTCCTTGCAAGGTTGTTTTACTAGGGCAGAGTCTGTAATCATCTCCTCGTCCTTGTCTTCAGGGCTGTTTGTTAGATCTGCTCTTGGCTTTATGATACTAAAGCTTGGTGGCTCTACCCATGCCAGTGCCTCGCGCAGAGAAGATCATGCAGTGATGTTACATAACAAGTCCCATCACCTTCAGCATCAAGCCTGAGAGAAGGCAGGTGATAATCTGACAGTCCAAACACCCTCCAGAAAAGGGACCCCCAGCGCAGACCCTACGAGCAGGTCGGCGCCGGCACAGCGGGTAGGAGTGTCCGGCAGCCTTACTCTGAGCCCCAGCCTGCTCGCCACGTGTGTCAAGGCAAGATCTCGTTTGCTTTCCCTCTGCAATAAACCCGGCGCTCGTTGACAGATTCTTTTATCTGCCGCTTTATGGCAGAAGGCATTTTCCACTGTGCCTGCTTTCACATTTAGAGAGTAATTCTATTAGCTTTGTTGACTTTAAAAACATGCCAGTATGCGTGGAATTCATAAAAATAAAATAGACAGGAACAATAAATATCTAAGGAAAGGGGCAGCTCCCGCTGACTGAAACAATCACAGCCCCAGCTCTGACACTTCGTTTAGGCTGTGCTTTTGCAAGTGCTTTACAAACCAAATTCAATTAACTCCTGCAGCGTCGCCAGGAAGGAGAGAGGGAGGTAATAAGCCTTCCTGGTTTCAAGTGGAGTTGCAAAGAAATGTGTTGAGTTGCCTGCTGCCAGAAATAGAGCTCAGCACTCCTGAATGTGTGCCCTCACCTTCAATCTGTGCAGCGCCAATCCTGGCCCCATGTTACATCCCTGGCCTCCAGCTGCTGGGCACTGGCACCCTCCAAAATCACCTACTCCCCCAAGGAGGGATACTGTCCCTGCAGAAACACATCCAGGGAGGCTGGGCCGAGGAGTACTCACTAGCGAGAGCTGCTTGAATGCTCCTGAAGTTCAGCCAGGTCTGGGGTTGTTTACGTAAAGCCTGATTCATCCAACCAGGAGGATCCACTGGACATGAACTGCTGGGGAAAGCAAACAAGTGAGTCAGGCTCAGCGTAAATGGTGAGCATGGTCCCATCCCTCTCTGCTCTGCGTGACCGGTGGTTCTTGTATCCCTGGGGGCTGAAAGAGGCAGCAGGCGTTAGTGGCCCATATAGGGCACTTCTGCTCCCTCTTCTCTGCCCATGGAGGCTCTCCCTGCCACTGGGTCATCGGATTGAGCCTGTGTGGCTCTTAACCTTGTGTGATGCAGCCGGGAGCAAGGCCAGCAACCTGTGCTAGCTGGAGCACAATGGGAGATGGGGCAGAGATCAATCAGGGTGGGAAAATGCCAAGAACATGTGGTGGTGCAGCTGGACTGGCTCAGTACCCATGTTCCACAGAGACATGGTCCAGCTGGAGCCCTACAGAGCATCCATCCTTGGGACCAGTAGCTGCTTCTCAGCACACAAGCCCCTACAAGTTGAGTCCAGCAAACTCTTGATGGAGATGTTGTTCTGTGTGGTTCCTTATGCAGTAGGAATGGTTGGACTGGAGGTGTTTAAGGGACGGGTAGACAAGGTCCTGAGGGGCATGGTTTAGTGTTTGAAAGAATGGTTGGACTCGATGATCCAGTGGGTCTCTTCCAACCTGATGAATCTATGATTCTGTGATTCAGTCATGGGAAACTCAAGGGATCTGCAGGTCTCCAAGGATCTCAGGTGGGATGTTACCTTGCTCAGGACTCACTTGGGACTGGTACTTTCAATGTCCTCCTGCATGCAGGGGTTTAGTGACGTACTGGTGCTGAGGGACAAGCAGGGTCCCCAGCAGTGTTAGAGCTTCTTACTGCAGGTAGGAAAGGGCTGCACTGCTTTGTCAAGAAAGGGACATCCAGCTTCTTCTCACAGTCAGTATCTAATCTCAAGGGAAGTTTTGAGAGAGCTTCTTCACAGAATCATAGAACAACCAGGTTGGAAGGGACCCATCGGATCTTCTAGTCCAACCATTCCTATCAAACACTAAACCAAGTCCCTCAAGACCTCATCCACCTGTGCCTTAAACACCTCCAGGGAAAGGGAATCAACCACCTCCCTGGGCAGCCTATTCCAATGCCCAATGACCCTTTCTGTGAAAAACTTCCTCCTAATCTCCAGCCTAAATCTCCCCTGGTGGAGGTTGAGGCCATTCCCTCTTGTCCTGTCCCCTGTCACTTGGGAGAAGAGGCCATCTCCCTCCTCTCTACAACCTCCTTTCAGGTAGTTGTAGAGAGTAATGAGGTCTCCTCTCAGCCTCCTCTTCTCCAGGCTAAACAACCCCAGCTCTCTCAGCTGCTCCTCATAGGTTCTGTTCTCCAACCGCTTCACCAGCCTCGTTGCTCTTCTCTGGACTTGCTCCAGAGCCTCAACATCCTTCTTGTGGTGAGGGGCCCAGAACTGGACACAGGATTCAAGGAGCAGCCTCACCAGTGCTGAGTACAGAGGGAGAATCACCTCCCTCGACCTACTGGTCTTGATGACAGAACACCTCAAAACTGACTGGAAAAGCATTTGACCCTTCCCTTGTCGGGTTTTCCTGCAGCAGGCAGGGCAAAGAGACTGCATGAAGGCTGCCCGTTAGATTCCTCTTTAACAGAACATTTATGCTTTGGAGTGGCTGCAGAGCGCTTTTGTCTTTTAAGTGTGGGCTAAACAGCGCAGCAAGAGCTGTGTGAATCACCCAGCAGCGAGTCTTTCTGTGCCACCCCACCTCCTGTACAGCAGCACCAACCTCCGCCTCTGTTTGCAGTGGCTGGATGTGGCCCCTCGCCCCAGGACTTCCTCCCGGTGCCCTCTCTCTGCTCCATGCCCTCGCAGGGATTCGAGTGTCAGTTCAGCACCATCCATCTCACCATTTGTCCTGTTTCCCCATGAACAGAGTAACCAGGGGTTTGTTTCCTAGAGGCTGCGGGCACCAAGAAGCAGCTCTGCTTGCCTGAGACCATCTGTCTCACCCCCCAGTGTGGTTCCTCCTAGTGCTGACCAAGATTTTAAGTAAATCTGACTTGACTGAAGTCTGTTACTGGGCTGTGGTGGAGCTGGTGGCTCTCCAGAGAGGAGCAGAGGTGGTGCTTCAGCCCAGGTTGGGCTCCAGGGACCGTGGGAGATATTGGGGGTGCATCGAATGGCTTTTTGCTGCCACGACACACAGTGTCTGCCCTGCACAGTGAGGTGGTTGCACTGACCTCCAGCAAAAAGCAACCCAAAGTAGGTGCCAAAGGCCCCCAGGCTGGTTAGGAGCTGATTACTGATTTGAGGGCTTTACAGAGGCACAGGAGATGCCCAGGCTGGTGTGATGGCATGGTCCTTTCCCTTAGCACCTGCCTGGATAGAAAAAATATTGCAGGTCCTCTCTGGTGGTCGTCTTCATTTAACTGTGTGGGTCTAGAGGCAAGGTTTACGTTGCAAAAGCTTTTGTCCTGAGGGAGCTGCCTGCTCCCCACACTGCTGTGTGCTCCAGCTTTGTAGGGAACCTACCTGGAGGGTCCCAGAGACCTGCTGGTGCTGGGCAAAAATAAAACCCTGCCAGCCCCACAGACCCAGGGCTTTGTGTGAACCTTCCCAGTGCCAGCACCAATTGGGGAGCGAGATGTTCAGCCCAAATGCGAGGGCGTGCAGGGTATAATGAAGCATTTTGACACATAAGAAAGCACAGAAATGGGCTATAGCAGGGGGTGATGTGTTCTTTCTACCAGAACAATCTCGGAGATGCATTGCCAAGTAACTGCGAGAACATATATTATGAATATCAGGCAATTATCGCACTTAGTGGCCTGTAGTTAAAGCCCAAAAGCATTGTCTAATTGGGCAGGTGCTATTTATCCCTAGAAATAAATGTTTTTGCACCATGTGAGGTCAAAGAAATTACATTACGATCCAGGTAATAATAATAACCTTGAATAGTTTGCACTCTCGCAATGCTTTTCATCTGGATTTCCAAGCACTTTCTCACCATACATTAATCCTCACCACCCTCAGAGCTATAAGAAAGACTGATATTATGATCGGTGCACAATAGCACTGGGAGGGATGGAGGAGACTTGCCCAAGGTCAGGGAACGGGCTGGCAGCAAAGCTGGAAACACGACCCAGGGCTGTGGCAGCTCCCTGAGCTGATGGACTGGCACTGCTCCTTGGTGACTGGTGCTACGTCTTGTACAGAGGACGCGGCGCAAAATCCCTGCTGGGCTTTGCGGTCTGGTTTATAAGACCAACAGAAATCAGAGCTCGGCGTCCTGGCCCCTTCTCCCCCTTGAAATGCCACTTGCAAGCTGCACGGCATCTCCTCGCTTGTCATTTCTCTTCGAGGCTCCTTTCAGGAGGGTGGAAAGATTACTCCATGGTAGATTGGAAGCTGGTTGGATGCTGACAGTTCTGAAAGGTTTCCTTGTTACAGATGACAATCACCTATTATCATCATCATTGTGTCAATAATTGAGTGTTTTTGTAGGCAGAGGTGCTATTTTCTGAAATTCTGAGAATTCTCTGAACCACGAGATAAGGGCGAGAGTGAATGAGGGCATTTGGTGGTGGCAGTCGTGATTATAACATCTCAAAACACCATTACAGGGCAGTGGGCTTATTTCCCCATTAAATGGATGTGATCCTATGCACTTGCTTCTTTGTCAAGTGGCATCAGATGAGCAGTTTTCAAATGAGAAAGCCAGAATCAGCTAGTTGGGACCTCGAGAGCTGCTTCCCAATGAGGGACGAGGCTGCTGTAGCCTCACTGCAGTGCTCAAACCTTCCTTATGGGCGAAGAGCCATTCCCGGAAAAGCTGATAGCCACAGAGTAAACAGCCAAGCCTATTTCAGCCTGGAAGTCAGCAATGAAAACCCTGATTCACCTTCAATCTGCGTCCCTGGCAGGATCGCCTCGTGGCACAGGGAAGGTATCAGTGTGCCAAGGTCCCCTGTGACCCCCAGCTTCATGGAGCCTAACCACAAACCCTCTGTTTGCTCCGTAGGTGATTATTTTGGCATCCTGATGGAGGCAAAAGTGACCAGTTTCCCCTTCAGTGTCCTGGATAATCCCATGTACTGGGGCAGCACGGCCGTCTACCTGGGCTGGTCCCTCATGTGAGTACATGTCCTTGCAAACAGTGCCAGTTGTAGGGTCTGCGCTCAGCAGGGCGTAAGGTGTTGGGCTACATCAAGGGTCGAAGAAACTCTTGGTGATGGCAGGCAGCAAAAAAAAAAAAAAAAAAAAAAACAGCAGAGAAAGTGCAACATGCCCCGACTTCTCACTTCCTGACTATTTTTGTGCGTGTAAAATATTTTGCCGTCATAAAAGACTTGCAAGTATTAATTGCAGAAAAATAAAGAAGTGCTGGGGAGAGGAAGCATCAGCAAATGCTCTGCAGCTGAATAAGGTCCTTGGCAGGCTCTGCGTGTGGAAAAAACAACAGTCAAGGCCGGATTCACGCCGAGTGTCGCTCGGCAGGGGGAGGGGACCGATACCAGGGATCAGTGTGACCCTGTAATTACTTCTGAAGAAAGCAAAACAAGCCAACGAACCCTTTTCCCCACTGCCCGGTGATAACACTTCCGAAACACTCCTTATGTGATACAACACAGCTTAATAGGCCGCTTAGGAGGAAATGAATAGGCTGTAATTTAGCAGTAAATGAGCAATAGACTCTATTCTGTGTAACAAGTTTTTATGTGGGTTTCATTTAATATCACATTTTATTGATTATCCCAGGAGAAAAAAAACCCGTCTGTGTTACACAGGGAGCCTGTAGAGCAGCGCAGGCCTTCATCACTAGGCGTTTTGTACGGTGTTCCTGAGCGTGACCACCTCTCTTCTACCTCAGTGGAAAAAATGAAGTGCTTTCCTCCTTTCTGCTCACTTTTTCAGCCACGTGAGCAGCGCTTTCTAGCCCCTGGTAATATGTAAAGCTGATGGTTTCTCTCCTGTCTCCGCTGAGCCTTGCTGCTCTTCGTTCTGCACTTAAAATCCCTTTCCCGGTGCTGTCAGGGCTGGTTGCACAGGGCTAATTGCCTTCCTGGCAGACCAACGGCAGTGCCAGGCAGGAGAAATGATCTTGGGGGCAGCAGCGGCGCAAAGGCAGATTGGAGATTGGGGAGAATCATAGAATCATAGAACAACCAGGTTGGAAGGGACCCATCGGATCTTCTAGTCCAACCATTCGTATCAAAGGAATGTGGCAGAGCTGGGGATGGGCCCCCCAGTACCAGACCTCAGCCAGAGACAACCAGCAGCATCCCCACTGTAGCGCAGCAGGAAGAATTTTACCAGGGGGAATTATAAGGAGATTTTCATTTGTCTAAGATCAGCATCGCACTGTTTACTAGAACCTTCACTGAACCAGCTGAACTCTACTGAGCTGTTTCTGTCACAGAAAACCCTTCTTCATCCCTGTGAGAGAGCAACCTCACACCGAGTATAGATTGCGTGGTCTTCCAGGGTAATCCTGGGCAACAGCAGCTTGAAGCAGACAAGACAACAGTGGGATTGCCTTCTTTTTCCCGTTAAAAGGCTGCCACCATAAAGGGCAGTGAGGCATGACAAGTAATTGCTCTTAACAAATTGCCGGAGCTGTACAAAGTGCCTACCAGGACAGTGCCTGCCTGCCCTGGAGAAGCTCTGCACAGCCCGTCACATGGTGGTTTTGACTGTTTGTCTTCTCTGAGATCTTGTCTCGGAGTGCTGAGGTTTTTGGGGGGTCCCAGGGCTTTCAGAAGATATTAGGTTTCTGCCCTTGGAGGCCAGAGCTAACATCCTGGCTCCCAGGCAGTAGGAGGGATGCTGGAAGAATCTGTCTGCTTTCTGGCTTTGGACTGGCCTAAAACGTAGAGCGTGTTTTTCCTCCCTCGGTGATGTGTCATGCTCCGTATCATGGCTTCAGAGCCCAAAGGACTGATTCATTTTATTTTGTAAGGGCACACACACCACATAACGTAAGCGAGCCTGGCAGCACACCAGGCAGCCTGTCTTCTGACTCCAGTCCAACCTTAAAAGCATCGCATGGCGCGAGAGCCGCTGTTTCCTCCCTTGCAGGCTCTTGCAGCTATTCCTGGCTCAACTAATGGTGGCTCTGCAGCCAAAATAAGCGTGTCCACCAAAGATGATGGAGAAGGCATAGGGTCATTAAGGTTGGAAAAGACCTCTTAATTTTACCCAGTCCAACTGACAGCCCAACATTTACAGTTTTTTAACACCTCGAGGAGTGGAGGCTCCACCACTTCTCTGGACGGCCTCTTCCAACGCTTCACCACTCTTAGAGTAATTTTCCATAATATCCAGTCTAAACCTACCTACCCTGGTGCAACTTGAGGCCATTTCCTCTCGTTCTACCACTTGTTACTTGAGAGAAAAGACCAGCACCCACCTCACTACAACCTCTTTTCGGGGAGGTGCAGAGAGCATTGTAGCCTCCCCTCAGCCTCCTTTTCCCCAGCTCCGTTCCTTTTCTCTGGACACACTTCAGGTCTTCAAAGTCTGTCTTGTATGGAGGGGCCCAAAACTGGTGTCTCCACCAGCTGCCATGAAATCAGGAGCTCCAGGAAGAAAGGACAAAGTGGCTTCCCCGTGTCTAACATCCCAGACCAGCACGGCCAGTGGGGAAGGATGTGAGCTTACACCATTGCTCTTGCAGACAACAACCCGAGCCAAGGGTAGGGGGTGGACAGATTTCCTACCCCAAAAAATCCTACCAAGAACACAAAATCTTCCTTTCTGACTCATCATGAACCCTGCTACTACTCAAGCCATTGCCCAATAAGTAGGTCAAGCTTGTAAGACAAGAGAAACAACTCAAACACTTCTCATCACCCGCGTCGAGCAGCTTCGTTCTTCCCGAAAGACAAATGGAGCGTTAGCTGTTTGGGGGCAGCTTTGTGTATTTCTGGTAGGGAAGTGTTTTAACTCATGGCAACAGGCTGGGTAAATCAGAGCTGGAGCTGCAGCCAAATGATGCAATTAGAGGTCTTGCTGTCAACAAACAATCATGCAAATTTGTTCTCTCTGATAGGAATCAAGGAGGAGACATGACTAAGCAATGTAATAGCAGGGGGTTGGGAGAGGAAGAAGTTGCCTGATTGCTTCCTAATGAGGGGAAAACTTATTGCAAAATGGAAACAGTGGAAAGGTGAAGACTTATGTGCATCTCTCTAGGAACTGGTGTGGCCAGGCAGTACCTGGCGGCGAGTTGGTGCAAGGTTTAGGTAGTTCTGTCCTTCCTCTGGAGGCATGTTTTCCTAACAAGACTTGCACAAGGCTTGTGTGCTGTTTATCCTCACCAAGGACCAGCTAAGTACTATTTTTGCTGACAGCCAGCTCTTGCCCCCCTCAGAGCCGAGTTGTGACCAGCAATTAAAGGCAATCAGCAGTGTCCTAATTAAAAGCAATACAACCCTTTGCTGGAGGCGCGGGATGCAGAAGGGGTGTTTAAGGGCCTTGGTGCCTGCAGTGAGCGAGATGCAACTGCACTGGAGTGGTGTGGCCACTCTCACCTGGGGGAATTTACACACCACAGGGGGACTCTCAGCACCTGGTTTGAGGACTGTAACCCACCAGGTGAAATCCTGGCAGCTTAGCAAAGCCCCTTCTGCCTTCTCCAGCGTCTCCCTTTGAGGCCAAGCGTTGAAGGGAGGTTGTAGAGAGGAGGGAGCTGGGCTCTTCTCCCAAGTGACAGGGGACAGGACAAGAGGGAATGGCCTCAAGCTCCACCAGGGGAGATTTAGGCTGGAGATTAGGAGGAAGTTTTTCACACAGAGGGTCATTGGGCATTGGAATAGGCTGCCCAGGGAGGTGGTTGATTCCCCTTCCCTGGAGGTGTTTAAGGGACGGGTGGATGAGGTCTTGAGGGACTTGTTTTAGTGTTTGACTGGAATGGTTGGACTAGATGATCCGATGGGTCCCTTCCAACCTGGTTGTTCTATGATTCTATGATTCATGGGGCAGGCATGGACCATTCCACCCCTTTCCATCCCCAGCCCTGCCATGGTTCAGCCAATGTATAGGGAACCATACGCTGCTCTGTCTGCCGGGTTTCTCCTACGCCCTGGGTGGCCCATCTCTCTGTGCACATCAGGCATTTCCCTTATAGCGCTGGCTCACAGCCACAGCCGTACGTAAGCAGCTGCTTAGCTATTAAACAGCCTTATAATCTCAGGATTTAGCATCAAAGCAGAAGCTCTCTTAGCAGAGATGTGCGGGGATCAGACTTAAAAGAAGTCTCCGAAGTAGGCTGAGGAAGAGTCTTTGCCAAGTAACATCTGTCTAAGACAGTTAACATTGAATTAAAAAAAAAAAAAAAACCCAAACCAAAAGCCTTTTGTTCGCTTCTGTTTAATGAGCAAGACAGCGCTCTCCTGGAGCCCAGCGTCTCATTTCACTTTCTAAGCCAGGTCTTGCATAAGCCCGTGTACTTACCTGATCCTTTCCTTCTCTTTCAAAACAGGCATGCAAGCCCAGCTGGCCTTTTCCTGACAGCTGTAGTGGCAATTTCCTACACAATCGCAATGCTGTATGAGGGGTGAGTAGCTCTGCAAAACCATAGCGCTTCTAATTGTTTCCATCAGCTTTAACTCCCGAGGTTTCGGGGAACTGCAGAATTAGGTTTTTCCAATGAATTCAGCAGGGAAGAAGGAAAACAGAGGATTGTTTTTCAATTGTTTTGGGTAATGGGCAGATTCCTCTCTGAAACTATTTGCTGAGTTCTAGGAACATTTATGCATTTATTTATTTTTATCAAAATGAGATCTATCTGTCGGGTACCTGATCCTGTCTGTACAAGAACAATAAGGAAGGCAGGGAGAGGATTTATTGTGTCATGTGAAGAGACCCTGCAAAAAGCGCTTTCATTTTGTAGTTCCGCGGATGGGCTTCTCTGATATTTTGGGCCACAATATCCTGGAAGACCAGAACAGAGCAGGCCAGAGTTGTTCCCAGAAGCAGCAGTTGTACTCGAGCAGCAAAAGGTCTTTTGTGTTTCATAGAATCATAGAACAACCAGGTTGGAAGGGACCCATCGGATCATCTAGTCCAACCATTCCTATCAAACACTAAACCATGTCCCCCAGGACCTCATCCACCTGTGCCTTAAACACCTCCAGGGAAGGGGAATCAACCACCTCCCAGGGCAGCCTATTCCAATGACCCTCTGTGTGAAAAATTTCCTCCTAATGTCCAATCTAAATCTCCCCTGGCGGAGCTTGAGGCCATTCCCTCTTGTCTGTCCCCTGTCACTTGGGAGAAGAGCCCAGCTCCCTCCTCTCCACAACCTCCTTTCATGTAGTTGTAGAGAGTAATGAGGTCTCCTCTCGGCCTCCTCTTCTCCAGGCTAAACAACCCCAGCTCTCTCAGCCGCTCCTCATAAGGCCTGTTCTCCTGTTTGCAAGGGAGGAGGAGATGCAAAGAGAGCCCAGGTCAGCCTGTGTGCAAGGAGTGTCCAAGCATGTGCTGAGCCGTGTGCTCATTGTGCTTTGCACAGAGATAATCCTGGGTAAGAGCATCTTGGAGCTGCTCCACCATCCAGTGAGACCGAGCTGAGAATTGCCATGGCACAGGAACAGTCAGGCTGTGCCAACCTGTGAAGGGCAGAGTTTCTAGGCCCAAAGGAGAGCTCACAGTAGCCTTGATTTTAATTCTTTCCCCCTTCTTTTGCCTCTCTTTTGTGTCTTTGCCCTCTCTCTCTCCTTAAACTCTCATCCTCCCAATCACAGGCCTTTCACAGAGGAAATATATCGGCGGAGACAGAAGGGAGTGAAGAACAAGTAGCAACAGGTACGTTTCGGGATTGGTGTTTCAGCAAGAGGGACTCCTTTTCCAGGCTCCCCCACCTACAAGCTTGCTAGATGGGGATGGGAGCACCACCTGCCCTCCCAGCATGTCGTTGCCCAGTGCTACCTTCCCCAGCTCCTCCAGACATCTGAGCTTCAAACCTCCACAAAAACCTAGGTGGGAAGGCTTTGGACAGCAGCGGTTGTCCGTACCCACCCATCAACCTCTAGACTGGTTTGATCATATGCTTGAGAGTCAGTGCGAGTTAAAACTGCTGGAGACCTTCAAGGCTCCAGGCTTAGTCTAAATCAGCTGGAAAAAACCCAGCTATTGGACATGGTAGGCACTCCAGTGAGTGGCAGGGATGGTGCAAAAGGGCAGGGAAATGAGGCATCCCTGCTCCAGGCTGCTTCATGCACGAGTTGGGAGTGTTCAGTACATGTGCTTGCACTGGTTCACCCCAGAAACTCAGCCTGCGCTTGCTTTTGGGGGCCAAAGGCTTCTACAAAAGCTTAAATTCCTGCCCAGCCCCCTCTCCCTGGGGTTAAATTCCACCCTGGAGCATCTTCCCACTGGCAGGTGCAGAGGCTGGGTGAGCCAGTCGCTGCTGGGGTTTGGGCAGCCTGGTAGCCCCTACCCCAGAGATACTGTCGCATCCATGAGGTCCCTAACAGACTCTTGTGTCTCTGCCTTTTGCGAAGCAGTGTCTCGGATACCTCGGCACAGCGTGCCTCTCTGGTCCCCACACTGTCTGATTTGCCCGTTTTCCTACTGAGATGGATCCTATTAATTAGCCCAACAACCCTTAATGAGCCAACTGAGCACCCTGTGGTATTCGAAGCAATCAGAGGAACAGCCCAAGCGTGGTGGCACCTCCTCGCTGCAGCCCGCGGGAACTGGAAGTCCCTGTCCCTTGCGTCTCTGCCTCCATTGCTGGGTCACTGCAGCTCCTGCCATGAAGGAGATGCTCTTCTAGGAGCCACACGGCATGGGACCTCCTGATCTCTTCTCCTGCACTCGTTATTGGAGATTTGCAAGGGAAAAAGCAGTTCAGTGCCAGCCCCAGACTGGAGGACGAGCAGAGTAATGACGGAGACATGGAGGGCATTTTGTAAGCGCACTCTGAGCACGGGGAAGCGCCAGCTCCCACTAATCCTGAAGATCATCTGAAGATTCTGCCAAAGAGCCGCAAGAAGCAAACAGAAGCTTGGGCAAAGCAACAGGGAGGGCTCCAGAGCCCCTGAGACATTCAAACACGGCTGGGGAGTAAGAGGGGAAAGCACTGGAAACTCAACAGCAACGAAACCTGCCACAAACCCAATAACACACCCTCTCTTTTTTGGGAGAGGGACACCTCCCTGTCCAGAGCTGTAGTTCCTCGCCTGCACAGAGCCCTGTAGCATCTCTGCAATATTTGCTCTAAAAGTGACTGAAAAAACACGTAGATGTGAATGTACAACCTAAACCACAGTGGGTGGAGGACTGGTGGGCATCCTTTGGGGAACCCAAACTGGGAGAAGACCAAGAGGAAGAGTCAATCCCCATCCATACTCTACCGATAGCCCTAGTCCCCTCCATACCCACCCAGCCCCAGAGATCACGTGAGGGTCCTTCTTGCCTTCCCCACCACCCAGTGCCTTCCAGCTATTTTTCACTGCCTTGTGGAGATGGTGGGTGGCGTGAAGGGAAAAGGCTGCTTCTGCCTTCCACACTGTGCAGCCAACGGGTATGGATCCCCTACCACTGCTGCCACCAGCCTCGGAATGTCCCTGAGAACCCTGAATGGGAAGGTAGCGGGGACGACGCTCCAGACCCATGCTCAGTGTTTACAGATTCCCAGAACAATTTGAGAAATAAGCTGTAAATGACCAAAAGCAAGCTGTGTGAAGCCTGAGGAAGGGAGCTGCACTTCCACCAGCTCCCACACAGGCACCGGGATGTGGTACCACATCTCATCCTCTCTTTTCTCAGTGTTGCCTCCACAAACTGTTGCCTCTAGTTGCTTTTGAATGTTGTAATTCACCCTTTGGACATTGCGTGGCAGGAATTAAACGTGTTGGTTTCTTTTCGATCCGGCCTCTATTTCCTTCAGCCAGGCTCACGGACACTGTGCTTGTGTTTCACCACTTCAGAGCCATTAAACAAGGATTTTTTTGTTATTGCTGGCTCAACTACCTTCCCCTTAAAGAGTTGGGCATAGTATTTTATTTTTAGATAAGTTTCCACATCCCCTTCATGGTTAATGTTTATAGATGGAGGCTAAAACAGCCCAGTACCCATAGCAACCAGCGAGGAGAGGATACATTGCATTATTCAGACAGTTTATGTCAGAGTTGCCAGTCCTGGCTCAAAGTCTCTGATGTCAATAAATTCAGATTTGTTGATAGGTGAAATCAGTACTTACCGAAGAGACGCGTGCTTGTTCGGGAAGGATTATTCTTAACGAGAACACAGCCAGAGCTGTATTTGTACTGTCTTGTTCCTATTCTGGGGACCGTCTACGCCTTTCCTGTCCCTGAACACGAGGCCAGAGGGACAGTTGTACCATTCCCATCCCCAGCCAGGCTCAGCCACCCCTCGTGTGTGTCTGTCACCATAAACCAGTGACAGCTGCTTTCTCTCCTGGTCTCTCAGCATCCCAAAAGCACAGAGGTTTGGTGCTGCGCTGAGGCCAGCTTTGTGGACTTCTTCTTCCTTGATCTGCCATTTTAAACCCAACCTTCCTACTTTCCTGCTTCTCCGTGTCGGCTTTGCATTGCACAAGGGTTTTTCTGGAGCTCCGCCAGATGTAGCCCTGGTTTTAGTAGCTTTCCCTGCAGCAGCCAGCGCGGATTAATGTGTCGCTGCCTTCACAGAACCGGTTCTGCCTGCTGTAAAGCTGGCGTTTGATGTTACAGAGGCATCTGCTTTGTTCCCTGAAGTAAACCTGAGGAGCTGGTGATGGAAGGTGATGCTCAGAGCTCATCTCAGAAAGTCCAAGCTTCCTTACTGCCTTGGGTGGGGGGTTTGGCCCTGGCTGGGGCCAGTTCCTGGCAGTGCCGTGCAGTTCACTGGTGCTGCCAGGAGGATAAAACAAGAGACCATTATTTGTATTAGAATCATAGAATCACAGAATCATAGAACAACCAGGTTGGAAGGGACCCATCGGATCTTCTAGTCCAACCATTCCTATCTAACACTAAACCATGTCCCTCAGAACCTCGACCACCCATCCCTTAAACACCTCCAGGGAAGGTGAATCAACCCCCTCCCTGGGCAACCTGTTCCAGTGCCCAATGACTCTTTCAGTGAAAATTTTTTTCCTAATGTCTAGCCTAAATCTCCCCTGGTGGAACTCGAGGCCATTCCCTCTTGTCATGGTGTTTAACAGCAAGGGATTAAGAAAAAAAAAATTTATTCCTCTGAAATTACCTAATATTTCTAAAAACCTGAGATTATAGAGGGTGGAGATGTAACCTTCAGGCTGAGCACAAAGCATTAGCAGTGTCAGAGCTATCTCCATTCCCATTTCCAGCATTCGGCTGCAATAGGGCCATATCCTGCATTGATGCAGGGATGGACCTCGTGGTCTCCAAGTCAGGATGAGGGCTTCCTGCTGCTTCCAAAGAGCAGATGTGCAGCATCACAGCCCCAGGACTGGCTGGTTGCAGCCCTGGCACTGTACTGGTAGGGAGGGATGCATCCCTCTGGCTCTCAGGAAGGTATTGAGTACCAAGTGGACACCCTGTAGATGTTTCCACAGGTCTGTTTTCGTAACTTGATGTCTTCAAAATCCAGTGTGGGGCTTGCTGGGCTCATTGGAGCTTGGCATGAGGGTTGTTTGTGGCCTTGGGGAATGCCACACGTGTTTTCTGTGGGCAGATGCCACAGAGAACGCCTCCCTTGATGTTTGGGACATTTCTGCAGAGCAAACACTGGGAAGGGAGAAATTAGTTAAATTACAACTCCTGCTTGGCAGGGATGGTCAGGTCACCGAGTCCATCACACCACACTGCCCCGGGGCACTCTGTCCGGCCGTGGAGCTCTCAGCAGCAACTCTGCCCACCTTCGCGCTCCACCCAGGTTTTCATAGAATCATAGAACAACCAGGTTGGAAGGGACCTATCGGATCATCTAGTCCAACCATTCCTATCAAACACTAAACCAAGTCCCTCAAGACCTCATCTACCTTTCTCTGCGTGGCTGCTTGTGTGGCTCCCTGGGATGCATCTGCCCTCCTTGAAACTGCACGTGGGAGTTTTTTAGGGGGAGGGAAACCACCTGTACAAGCCCAAACAGCCCAAGTGATGGGCACGTGATGTGAGGCCAACTCCACGCTTGTGGGATGCTTCATCCAGCAACACTTTGGGAGATGGAGGCCACATCCTTGGGCCCTTTCTCCAAGGGCAACCTAAGGTTGCGGAGATCTAGAACTGGGAACACATCCCCAGAGGCCCTGCCCTCCATTGTGACCACCTGTCACCCCATGCCCGTGTTTGGTTTTGCCCAGCAAAGCTGCACTGCCAGCCCTTAGGTGGTAACACACATGATCAGCCAGGAATGGAGAATAAACACATGGTGCAATCAAGGCAACTCGTGGCACATTGGTGGAACGATGGAGAAGTCACGCTTCCCGCTGGGCTCCTGCCAGGCCTGGCTTGCTGAGTCTGTGGTTTTGGGAAGAGGGAGGGAACCAGGGGGCTCTGGTGGTGGCACCTTTCTCGATGCCAGCGTTGGACCTCAACAGGGCCAGTCGGTGGGCAGGGCAGGTGGGCTTCGCAGCAGCAAAGATGAGCTTTGAGCGCAGGCAGCACAGCTTCTTTCATAGAATCATAGAACAACCAGATTGAAAGGGACCCATCGGATTTTCCAGTCCAACCATTCCTATCTAACACTAAACCAAGTCCCTCAAGACCTCATCCACCTGTGCCTTAAACACCTCCAGGGAAGGTGAATCAACCACCTCCCTGGGCAGCCTATTCCAATGCCCAATGACCCTTTCTGTGAAAAACTTCCTCCTAATCTCCAGCCTAAATCTCCCCTGGTGGAGCTTGAGGCCATTCCCTCTTGTCCTGTCCCCTGGCACTTGGGAGAAGAGCCCAGCTCCCTCCTCTCTACAACCTCCTTTCAGGTAGTTGTAGAGAGTAATGAGGTCTCCTCTCAGCCTCCTCTTCTCCAGGCTAAACAACCCCAGCTTTCTCAGCCGCTCCTCATAGGTTCTGTTCTTTCAGAGGCAGTTTGGGCAGCGATTGCTTTATCAGGGAGCCTTAATCCAGAGAAGACAAATGGGGGAACCTGACAGGACTCAGCTTTACAGGACAATAAAGCTGTCTTGTCTATCTGCTGGGATAAAGCAGTCTGGGTTTTACATGATCGCAAAGAAATTCAATGGGAAATATACTGTTTCCAGGTGGGAAATCGCCAGTGTTGGAGCCCAAACCAGTGTGGGGGCAGGACTAGGATGCCTCTCACTTCAGCAGAGTCTTATGAGCACCACTGGCAGGCTCCTGTCTTGGGGTTTGTGGATGCAGGCAGCCCCCATCTCCTGAGCGCTCAGGGGATGCTTCAAAGTGACCCCCAGTGCCAGGAAAGCGGCGGCGCCCCAAGCCTGTCATCCCCCCTGCCCTTTCCAACATCCCTGCCAGAGACAGCACGGAAACACTAACCCACCCCAGCCCACCTCTGCCCTCCGCGCCAGGGGCCGTTACGCACGGAGCTCCTGCCATGAGCCAGAGGACAAGTTACGAGGCTGTTTGCTTTAGTTTGCACACTGAACAGCCGCCCCAGGACAGCCCGGTGAGCTGGCCACGCCGCACTACATCCTCCTTGGATCTTATTTCCAAAAATAATCATAGGAATGTGCTGCTTTTTCCATGTTGCATTTTCTTCGGAGGGGAAATGTTTACCGAGCGCTGCTCCTCTCTGAATCGGGGTCGCGGGAGGGAGGCAGAGCAGCCAGAACCTCTCAGGACGGAGCAGTCAGGGCTGGACTCGGCCTGCAGTTCTGCTTTGCTGCTGCTGCACCAGGACTGAGCATCTGAGGGAGCCTTGAGGGCCCTTGATTTGGACACAGAGCAGGGTTCAGCCCTTACCCAACTCAACACTGAGGTGCTGAGGAACATGGCTTAGAGATTGGTAGGAATGGTTGGACTCAATGATCCAGTGGGTCTCTTCCAACCTGGTGATTCGGTGATTCTGTAACCCCAACACCTCCACCTGGGAGCAGGTCCAGGGAGGTGATTCTCCCTCTGTACTCAGCACTGGTGAGGCCGCTCCTTGAATCCTGTGTTCAGTTCTGGGGCCCTCACCACAAGAAGGATGTTGAGGCTCTGGAGCGAGTCCAGAGAAGAACCACAAGGCTGGTGAAGGGGCTGGAGAACAGAACCTATGAGGAGCGGCTGAGAGAGCTGGGGTTGTTTACCCTGGAGAAGAGGAGGCTGAGAGGAGACCTCATTACTCTCTACAACTACCTGAAAGGAGGTTGTAGAGAGGAGGGAGCTGGGCTCTTCTCCCAAGTGCCAGGGGACAGGGCAAGAGGGAATGGCCTCAAACTCTACCAGGGGAGATTTAGGTTGGAGATTAGGAGGAAGTTTTTCACACAGAGGGTGATTGGGCATTGGAATAGGCTGCCCAGGGAGGTGGTTGATTCACCTTCCCTGGAGGTGTTTAAGGCACAGGTGGATGAGGTCTTGAGGGACTTGGTTTAATGTTTGATAGAAATGGTTGGACTAGAAGATCCGATGGGTCCCTTCCAACCTGGTTGTTCTATGATTCTATGATTCTATGACCTGTAGTCTCAAACCCTGTGCTGCCTTCACCCCACTCCAGACCCAGACACAAAACACCTTCATGCTCAACTGCACATCCCTCTGCCAGCTCCAGTCTGTCACTGCCCAGCCAGCTCCCTGCCTCCTCTTGGGTTTTTCTTTTTGTCCTCTAACCCTGTCAGCCTTCGCTATTTCCATGGGAACCCTCCTGAAATCTGCAGCAAGGCTTCTGTCGGGGTCACCGAGCCTCCCTCTCCCCCTTGGCCCATATTCCAAGCCTTGTCACCGCCCATCTCTGGTTACAGGTGACATTTCTCTCTAATCCCAAGGACGCTGTCGCTCTTTGGAAGGGAGCAGAAAGTGCCGGAGTTTGAGATAATGTCCAGGACACGCAAACGCCTTTGTCCACGCCAGATGCTGGCAGGATGCTGCTGCCTCCAGGCAAACTGCAGGAGAAAGAATGTTGAGAGATGGGATAAAAACTGGGATCAGGGGATTCCTAGGAGGTTCCTGCCTTGAGGAACAAGGAGCACCCTAGTTCACCTTGAGGAATGGGGGCGCTCAGCCCTATCCCTGGGTTTTCAGCGAGTTTATTGCAGCAAATTCTTCAGAATTCAAAATTCTTCACAGAAAGGGTCATTGGGCACTGGAACAGGCTGCCCAGGGAGGGGGTTGAGTCACCTTCCCTGGAGGGGTTTAAGGTGCTGGTGGATGAGGTGCTGAGGGACATGGATGGATGGAAATAGTTGGACTCGATGATCTGGTTGGTCTCTTCCAACCTGGTTGTTCTACGATTCTATGAAATACACACCGAAGATGGGAAAAGGGGAGAGGATACAGGAGGTCTGGAGACCCTGGGATGCCACGAGCAGGCTCCAGGAGCTGCATCGCACCAGGCACAAGGATGGTATCTCCAACAGAGTTCTCACCACCCCTTCCCTGGATGACTCAAGAAACTGGGGATTTGAGGCATGTCTCAGGCTTTCAAATTCTCTGTTAATCAAATCCCAAATGCTAAAAGGAATCAGGAGACACCAAAAGAGTTGCAAAAGAAGTAGGGTGTGGGGGAAGGAAGCAAATAAACCCACTCCCCTGGTCCCCAACGGCAGAGCAGCCCACTTCTGCATCATATCTCATCGGGGAAAAATTATATATTGTGAATTACGTGCTTCTTTTGAAAAACCTTAAAGGAGATGTAATAAAATGAGACAAGCTAATAATATAGGGATTGAATAGCAACCCTGGATGCTGCATCTTAATTTAATCAGATGCTTTTCCCCAGGGAGAGGAGGAAGAGCTATAGCTAAAGCCTCCCTTCCCTGCAGAACAGAACAGAGGAGCGGCTGAGAGAGCTGGGGTTGTTTAGCCTGGAGAAGAGGAGGCTGAGAGGAGACCTCATTACTCTCTACAACTACCTGAAGGGAGGTTGTAGAGAGGAGGGAGTTGGGCTCTTCTCCCAAGTGCCAGGGGACAGGACAAGAGGGAATGGCCTCAAGTTCCACCAGGGGAGATTTAGGCTGGAGATTAGAAGGAGGTTTTTCACAGAAAGGGTCATTGGGCATTGGAATAGACTGCCCAGGGAGGTGGTTGATTCCCCTTCCCTGGAGGTGTTTAAGGCACGGGTGGATGAGGTGTTGAGGGACTTGGTTTAGTGTTTGATAGGAATGGTTGGACTCAATGATCCGGTGGGTCCCTTCCAACCTGGTTGTTCTGTGATTCTGTGATTCTGATACCCAGCTGCTCACCCCTTCCCCCTGCCCCTCACTGCTTCTCCTGTCCCAGAGGAGCAACCAGGGCAGCATTTGGGGTCCCACAAGACCCTGCTGTTCACCAGCAGCTGCTGGGAAACTCACAGCCTGTGCTGGTTATTTGGAGCAGGCTAACAAGGAGCACAGCAGGAGGCTGAACACCAGCCAGGGAGAGGGTCTCTGTCTGAAGAATCGGGTCCTTGTTCTGGGGGAGAAAAGCTGGGAAGTGAGTCTGGCTCTCTGTGTGTCTGCAGCCAGGGGATAGCCATGTGCTGCTGCACAGAGGACAAACCTTTGTAGGGTGTAAAGCTCCTTAAGAGCAAAGATGATCTCATGTCAGATATGCTCCTCTCTGGCCTAGGAGAGGCCGTGGGGTCGGCATGTGAGAAAGGCTGTTCCAGTCTTGCCTTTTTCACCTCTCAGACGCGTAGGACCCAGCTGTGAACGATGCCAGCTCGACCCCGGGATAACGATACTTCCCGGCTCTTCAACCTGCTCAAAATCAAAGTCATGTTCTGATGTAATTGTTCTTTTCTGTGTACCCCGCACTCGCCTGTCCCTGTCCCAGGCACCACGATGCGTGATGCCTCCTGGTACATTTTGCTTCCTACATTTTTGCCGAGGCTGTCGCTGCTGCGATCTGTATTTTGCTGCTTGCACAGTTCGTCCAAGCCAGACCCTGGGGATCTGCGTGTTCTGTCGCTGGGATGTTTGTGTGACTTTCGTGGAATTTCCTCTCCTCAGCCACTCGCTTGCGGCTGCTGGATGGGTTTTGTTCCTTGGAAGGGGGCTGGTAAACCCAGGAGGGTGCAAGTAGGGAGAGGAACAGCGAGAAACTCGGGAATGATCTGTACTGATGATGTTCAATTCCATTAAAGGTGTCTGCAGTCGCTGGGGTTTGTGCACAGCCGCCTGCCTGAGGATCTTGCTGTACCGAGCAGCCGCGTGAAAGAGCCTGTATCCACCAAAAGTGGGTGAGGAGCGGAACACCCAGCAAGTGGCAGGTCAAGCTCTGCGCAGGCAGTGCAGCAGCCGCGGGAGAATACGCTGTTTTATCTGCCCCTGCTTAAGGCTTGGGCTCTTTGCAGTCAGATCAGAAATAGGTGGTGATTTCTAACAGAGTCATGATGGTAGGAAGGCTTTGCCTTGCACTGAGGTGGGTTCTTTATCATCCATTTCTGGCAGCTGCCTCCCAGCAAATGTGCTCTGCTTCTACTGGTAAACGAGTTTCTTGGTGATCACAGGGGGACTCAGCTAAATGCTCTGTAATCATAAAATCATAGAACAACCAGGTTGGAAGGGACCCATTGGATCACTGAGTCCAACCATTCCTATCAAACACTAAACCAAGTCCCTCAAGACCTCATCCACCCATCCCTTAAACACCTCCAGGGAAGGTGAATCAACCACCTCCCTGGGCAGCCTATTCCAATGCCCAATGACCCTTTCTGTGAAAAACTTCCTCCTAATCTCCAGCCTAAATCTCCCCTGGTGGAGGTTGAGGCCATTCCCTCTTGTCCTGTCCCCTGGCACTTGGGAGAAGAGGCCATCTCCCTCCTCTCTACAACCTCCTTTTAGGTAGTTGTAGAGAGTAATGAGGTCTCCCCTGAGCCTCCTCTTCTCCAGGCTAAACACCCCCAGCTCTCTCAGCTGTTCCTCACAGGGCCTGTTCTCCAGCCCCTTCACCATCTTCATTGCTCTTCTCTGGACTCGCTCCAGAGCCTCAACATCCTTCTTGTGGTGAGGGGCCCACAACTGTACACAGGATTCAAGGAGTGGCCTCACCAGTGCTGAGTATAGAGGGAGAATCACCTCCCTGGCCCTGCTGGTCACACCATTTCTGATACAAGCCAGGATGCCATTGGCCTTCTTGGCCACCTGGGCACACTGCTGGCTCATGTTCAGTCTGCTGTTGACCAACACCCCCAGGTCCCTCTCCTCCTGGCAGTTTCAGTTCCCAGGAGCTCCCACAGCCACTAGTTCTCCAGCACCCACCCAGGGGCCCTGCCCATGCTCCTGGGGTCCTCATCCTTGCATCTGGAGTCCCTGTCCTTGTTCCCAAGGAGTCCCTGGCAGAGTGGCTCCTGTCGCATCCTGCACCCTTGATTCAAGTCTACATGAGCAGCACAGTCTCATGGTCTGCTCTGCCTTTGCCGTTTCCAGCAAGCCTTTTGGAGGGTGCAAATGGATTTGCTGCTGCTGAAGCCTGTTAAACTAAGAGTGGCTTTCGAGCAAGTTATTTTTACCCATTCCTGGAACTATTAATAGTTTTACAGTTAACAACAAGCGCCAATCGAGATGTTCGATTCGTCTGTCCCCCAGAGGTCAGCGCTTCCTATTCCCCCTGTTGTATTCCATTAACCGCTTCAATTAAATGATCTTTCTGTTATTTTGGGGTGAAACATTTGTGCTTCGTAATCGGCTATTAAACCTCTTCGCTGTCTTGTACGCGGATCAATAAAGGAGGGAAACTGTCCCACTTTCTCTCCCCAAAGTGTCCTTGTGCCTCTGCGGCTGGACAGGAGGTTTCCCTGCAGGCAGGGATGGGGCTGCAAGGGGCTGTAGAAACCCCCACTCCCTTCCACTCCACAGGCAACAGCGATTTCTCCGCAAACCTTTTGAACAGGGTTTAAATTAATGTCCAAGTGTGAGACCACACTCAGAGGAGATGAAAAGCTCAGCAGCATCCGTTTCTCAAGCAGGGCTGATGAAAGGCACTGTGCTTCACAAATCCGTGTGTTCTGGCTGTCCCTGAGGTCCCTCTTGGTGTTGTAGGTGAGGCTTCTGCTATCCTGACCCTTATTTAAACATCACCTTTTGCCAAGTTGTTTTTTTTCGCTCCTTGAATACTGCCAGGGGACAGGACAAGAGGGAATGGCCTCAAGCTCTGCCAGGGGAGATTTAGGCTGGAGATTAGGAGGAAGTTTTTCACACAGAGGGTCATTGGGCATTGGAACAGGCTGCCCAGGGAGGTGGTTGATTCACCTTCCCTGGAGGTGTTTAAGGCACAGATGGATGAGGTGCTGAGGGACATGGGTTAGTGTTTGATAGGAATGGTTGGACTTGATGATCCAATGGGTCTCTTCCAGCCTGGTTGTTCTATGATTCTATGATTCTATGAAAAAGACCTCTAAAATCACCCAGTCTGTCAGTCCAACATGCCTACTAAACTATGCCCAAAAGTACTGTGCCTGCACGTTTTTTTAATCACTCCAGGGATGGTGATTCCACCACTGCCCTGGGCAGCCTCTGCCAGGGCTTCATCATTCTCGGTAAAGAAATATTTCCTAATATCCAATCTAAACCTCCTCTGGTGCAACTTTATGCTATGTCTTCTCATCCTATCACTTGCTACCTGGGAGAAGAGATCAGCACCCACCTTGCTACAACCTCCTTTCAGGCAGTTGTAGAAAGCGATGAGGTCTCCCCTCAGCCTCCTCTTCTCCAGGCTGAACAGCCCCAATGCCCTCAGCTGCTCCTCGTGAGACTTGTGCTCCAGGTCAAGCAACACAGCTCCAGTTGCACACTCTGCCTGCCCCGGGAGCAGCCTTGCTGTGAGCATCCCTGCTAGCATCCTGCATCCCTGCTAGCATCCTGCATCCCCCACAAGCATCCTGCATCCCTTGAGCATCTTGCAAGTCTGTGAGCATCCTCCACCCCTGCTAGTATCTTGCATCCCTGCTAGCACCCCACATCTCTGTGAGCATCCTATTAGCATCCTGCATCTCTGTGAACATCCTGCATCCCCCCTGAGCATCCTGCATCCCTGCTAGCAAACCAAGTCTCTGTGAGCATCCTGCACACCCCCCGAGCATCCAGCATCCCTGTGAGTATCCTGCATCCCTGCTAGCAAACTAAGTCTCTGTGAGCATCCTGCATCTCCTCTGAGCATCCTGCATCCCTGTTAGCATCCTGCATCCCTGTGAGCATCCTGCATCCCTGTTAGCAAACTAAGTCTCTGTGAGTATCCTGCATCCCTGTGAGCATCCTGCATCCCTGCTAGCAAACTAAGTCTCTGTGAGCATCCTGCATCCCCCCTGAGTATCCTGCATCCCTCCTGAGCATCCTGCACCTCTGCTAGTATCTTGCATCCCTGCTAGCAAAGTAAGTCTCTGTGAGCATCCTGCACCCCGCCTGAGCATCATGCATCCCTGTGAGCATCCTGCAGCCCTGCTAGCAAACTAAGTCTCTGTGAGCATCCTGCATCTCCTCTGAGCATCCTGCATCCCTGTGAGCATCCTCCATCCCTGCTAGCAAACTAAGTTTCTGTGAGCATCCTGCATCCCCCCTGAGTATCCTGCATCCCCTCTGAGCATCCTGCATCCCTGCTAGCATCCTGTACCCCTGTGAGCATCCTGCATCCCCCCTGAGCATCTTGCATCCCCCCTGAGCATCCTGCATCCCTGCTAGCAAACTAAGTCTCTGTGAGCATCCTGCATCCCCCCTGAGCATCCTGCATCCCTATGAGCATCCTGCATCCCTGCTAGCAAACTAAGTCTCTGTGAGCATCCTGCATCCCCCCTGAGCATCCTGCATCCCTGCTAGCAAACTAAGTCTCTGTGAGCATCCTGCATCCCCCCTGAGCATCCTGCATCCCTGTGAGCATCCTGCATCCCTGTTAGCAAACTAAGTCTCTGTGAGCATCCTGCATCTCCTCTGAGCATCCTGCATCCCTGTGAGCATCCTGCATCCCTGTTAGCAAACTAAGTCTCTGTGAACGTCCTGCACACCCCCCGAGCATCCTGCATCCCTATGAGCATCCTGCATCCCCTCTGAGCATCCTGCATCCCTATGAGCATCCTGCATCCCCTCTGAGCATCCTGCATCCCTGCTAGCAAACTAAGTCTCTGTGAGCATCCTGCATCCCCCCTGAGCATCCTGCATCCCTATGAGCATCCTGCATCCCTGCTAGCATCCTGTACCCCTGTGAGCATCCTGCATCCCCCCTGAGCATCTTGCATCCCCCCTGAGCATCCTGCATCCCTGTGAGCATCCTGCATCCCTGCTAGCAAACTAAGTCTCTGTGAGCATCCTGCATCCCCCCTGAGCATGCTGCATCCCCTCTGAGCATCCTGCATCCCTGTGAGCATCCTGCATCCCTGTTAGCAAACTAAGTCTCTGTGAGCATCCTGCATCCCCCCTGAGCATCCTGCATCCCCTCTGAGCATCCTGCATCCCTGTGAGCATCCTGCATCCCTGTTAGCAAACTAAGTCTCTGTGAGCATCCTGCATCCCCCCTGAGCATCCTGCATCCCCTCTGAGCATCCTGCATCCCTGCTAGCATCCTGCACCCCTATGAGCATCCTGCATCCCCCCTGAGCATCTTGCATCCCTATGAGCATCCTGCATCCCTGTGAGCATCCTGCATCCCTGTTAGCAAACTAAGTCTCTGTGAGCATCCTGCATCCCCCCTGAGCATCCTGCATCCCTATGAGCATCCTGCATCCCTGTTAGCAAACTAAGTCTCTGTGAGCATCCTGCATCCCCCCTGAGCATCCTGCATCCCCCCTGAGCATCCTGCATCCCTGCTAGCATCCTGCACCCCTGTGAGCATCCTGCCTCCCTCCTCCTCCCCAGAGGCTGCAGGGTCCTGCGACTCCTGCCCCTGCTCGCCCCCCGCCGGCCGTGCTCTCTCCCGCCCCCTAGCGGCTTGGCCGCGTCTCCGCGCTCCGAGCCCGGTCCGGGGCTGCGGCTTGGAAGCCCCTCGGCTTCTGCACCGAGAGCGAGTGTGAACCGGGGGAAAAGCGCAGGGACGACCCCGGCGCGGGGCGAGCGGAGCACCCCGGAGCCTCAACCGGGCTGAGAACGGGACGGGGATACCGGGGGGGGGGGGGGGGGGGGGGCGAACGGGGCTGCCAACGGAACCGGTAAGAGACCCAGGGAGACCTGGGGCGGCGGTCGAGACAGGGCCGGCCCCGCAGCCTTCAGGCTGCGGGGCCGGCCCTGTCTCGGCCGCCGCCCCAGGCCGTGACGCGCAACGGGGCGGGCGCTACCTCCTCCATATAAACCGACGACGGCCAAGCAGAGCTCACACCGAAGCTTTCCTGCGAGGGGAGCAGGGCTGAGCATCCTCCTCCTCCTCCTCCTCCTCCTTCTTCTCCTCGGAGCACACCAGCCTCTCCACCGGCTTCAATGAAACTGGCAGCGATGATCAAGAAGATGTGTCCCGGCGAGGCCGAGCTGAGCATCCCCGCCAAGAACTGCTACCGCATGGTCATCCTGGGCTCCTCCAAGGTGGGCAAGACGGCCATCGTCTCCCGCTTCCTGACGGGCCGCTTCGAGGAGCAGTACACCCCCACCATCGAGGACTTCCACCGCAAGTTCTACAGCATCCGCGGCCAAGTCTACCAGCTCGACATCCTCGACACGTCGGGCAACCACCCCTTCCCGGCCATGCGGCGACTCTCCATCCTCACAGGTACTTGGCCCAGGAGGATGGGGCTTCCCTTGACAGATTTCAGGCTTTCTCGCCCCGGTTCGGGGGTGTCTCTCCAGTCCTGGGAGGAGGGAGGCGTGTGGGGCGCTCATGAATCGTAGAATCATAGAACGACCAGGTTGGAAGGGACCCATCGGATCATCCAGTCCAACCATTCCTATCAAACACTAAACCAAGTCCTTCAAGACCTCATCCACCCGTCCCTTAAACACCTCCAGGGAAGGTGAATCAACCACCTCCCTGGGCAGCCTATTCCAATGCCCAATGACCCTCTGTGTGAAAAACTTCCTCCTAATCTCCAGCCTAAATCTCCCCTGGTGGAGCTTGAGGCCATTCCCTCTTGTCCTGTCCCCTGGCACTTGGGAGAAGAGCCCAACTCCCTCCTCTCTACAACCTCCTTTCAGGTAGTTGTAGAGAGTAATGAGGTCTCCTCTCAGCCTCCTCTTCTCCAGGCTAAGCACCCCCAGCTCTCTCAGCCGCTCCTCATGGGTTCTGTTCTCCAGCCCCTTCACCAGCCTCGTCGCTCTTCTCTGGACTCGCTCCAGAGCCTCAACATCCTTCTTGTGGTGAGGGGCCCATTCCCTCTCGTCCTGTCCGCTGTCACTTGGGAGAAGAGCCCAGCTCCCTCCTCTATTCAGGACCTAGGTCCTTCCCTCCCTGGGTCTCTATGTAGCTTAAACAGAGGGTTTCTGTGCATTCCCATCCCTGCAGCCACCTCACATTCCCTCTTTGTCCCCAGGAGACGTGTTCATCCTCGTGTTCAGCCTGGACAACCGAGACTCCTTCGAGGAGGTGCAGCGCCTGAAGCAGCAGATCCTGGAGACCAAGTCATGCCTGAAGAACAAAACCAAGGAGAACATAGAGGTGCCCCTGGTCATCTGCGGCAACAAGGGCGACCGGGACTTTTACCGAGAGGTGGAACCCCGGGAGATCGAGCAGCTGGTGGGAGGGGACCCCAAAAAATGCGCCTACTTCGAGATCTCGGCCAAGAAGAACAGCAGCCTAGACCAGATGTTCCAGGCGCTCTTCGCCATGGCCAAGCTGCCCAGCGAGATGAGCCCCGACCTGCACCGCAAGGTCTCGGTCCAGTACTGCGACATCCTGCATAAGAAGGCGCTGAAAGGCAAAAAGCTGCTGAAAGAGGGGGGCCAGGGCGGCACCGAGGAGGCGTACGGCATCGTGGCTCCCTTTGCGCGGCGACCCAGCGTCCACAGCGACCTCATGTACATCCGGGAGAAAGCCATCGGCGGCAGACACGGCAAGGAGAAGGACCGCTGCGTCATCAGCTAGGAGCCCCCACTCGCCCCACAACCAGAAGGAAGGGAGAAAGGAAGGAAGGAAGGGATGGGGAGAAAGATGCTCGATTCCGAAGTGACTTTGGGCAGGTGCCCGCCAGGGCAGAGAGGAGGTTGCCTCTTCCCAGCCTCCCTCCTCCCGAGGGATCGCTTGCATCCGCTGCCTCCCCCAGGGGTGAATTTTGGGAGCGAGGGATGTGAAGTGGGGGGCTTTGGAGGGTAGGAGGTGGGGTGCCGCTGGGACCAGCCTCCTCTGGGCAGAGAAACAGGGAAAGGGTGAGCTGCTGGGCGGCTAGGTGGGAAGACGAGCGTGGAGAGCACAGACCTTGGTGTTTCTTTCCCTCCCAACCCACCCAGCCTCAGGCACTGCCTTCAGGAGGGAGGGCAGAGGCCTGCCTGGGGCTTTGGCGTTGTTTTTTTTTTGTTGTTGTTTTATTTTGAACTTGCAAAGCTGTGCACGGACTCTGGCTCAGTGTCGTGTGTTAGTCTGTGTCTGCAAAACACGTGCAGAAGACACTCCTAAGCTGTTGCAAAGACATCGCAGAGTTACAGCCCCGATGGACCAAAAAAACTGACTCTTGTTTACATTTGTCTTGTCTGATTTGCAAGATTTGGGGAGGGGGAGGAGAGGGTTTTTTAAATAAGAAAATAATAGGCACTTTATGTAGGTATTGTTTGTCATTGACATGAACAAAAAAAAAATCTTCAAGTGTTTCTACCGTGGGTGAAACTTGATGTTTTATTTTTTCTACAAATAAAACCTTTTGAAAAATGACACCTACGTGTTTGCCTTTGCTTCATCACTTTGCCCAGCACCAAACCCGAATCCCATTAAACTGAGACCTAAGCCCAGCTCTGGTGTGCTAAGAACAGCCTCTCTTCCCAGTCCCTGTACTACCCCATTTTCTCAGACTTTCAGTGCAAAGGTTTCTGTCTCTGCAAGCAGCCAATTTCTTGCCACACAGGCTAACGAAAGGCCACGCAGTTAGTTACTCAAACCAGTCTCCGAGCCAGGACTCTTTCCTCACTCCACTAATGCCGAGTGACGATCCTGCCAGTCCCATGACACGCTGGGCACTGGCATGTCATTCACTGCAGGAACCGAGCTAACTGACATCACTTTGTTATAAAGAGGTGATTGTGTTTCATGTTTTCTCGATTAACTAAGCACACTTTAATGATGTCGACAGAGAGTGACTCATTTGCAACCGTCTGAGATTTTGTTTTTAGTTTGCAATCTGAGTAAAGGAAGTACTTTGCTCGAAAGGTCACCTTTGCATTAATGGCTTTTGATCTCTTTCTGCTAGGAAGCCGCAATAACCATTGCTAGAAGTCAAAGAGAAAGGGAAAAACTCTTCAAAGAACAGCTCTCCCTGGCTCTCCGGCTTCTGTTTCAGTTCATTCAGAAGGATGTTGAGGCTCTGGAGCAAGTCCAGAGAAGAGCAACAAAGCTGGTGAAGGGGCTGGAGAACAGAACCTATGAGGAGTGGCTGAGAGAGCTGGGGGTGTTTATCCTGGAGAAGAGGCTGAGAGGAGACCTCATTACTCTCTACAACTACCTGAAAGGAGGTTATAGAGAGGAGGGAGCTGGTCTCTTCTCCCAAGTGACAGGGGACAGGACAAGAGGGAATGGCCTCAAGCTCCTCCAGGGGAGATTTAGGCTGGAGATTAGGAGGAAGGTTTTCACACAGAGGGTGATTGGGCATTGGAATAGGCTGCCCAGGGAGGCGGTTGAGTCACCTTCCCTGGAGGTGTTTAAGGCACAGGTGGATGAGGTGTTGAGGGACTTGGTTTAGTGTTTGATGGGAATGGTTGGACTGGAAGATCCGATGGGTCCCTTCCAACCTGGTTGTTCTATGATTCTATGATTCTATGCTCAGCCCATTCCTCCTCCAAGCAGTAGAACAAATCAATGTTTAACACATATTAGCAGCAAAAACATTCTACAGAAGCCGCAAAACAAAGACGGGTGAGAAAGGTTGCAAACCAAACCACTTCAGTTTCATTTGAAACTAGGATTCAAACTGACAGTTAACTTGTTCCTGTGCTAAGTGCCAGGCATTTCTTTGGAAACACGCTGTTTCTTCCAGCTTGCATATGCCCCGATTTCACGGGAACAGCAGCTGGCAGAAAAAAAAAAAGAGAAACCACCATCCAGGCATGAGATACAAGAATTTATTGAACTGAGTAGGCAATGACTGGCAGGTAATCTGGATAATAAAATGAGTGTACACTGTGTTATGTTTGTCTTGGTGTTCTGCTTTACTCAGAGTTTACACGCTGGCACCTTCCCAAAGAAAGTACTAGCAAAGTATTCTATCAGGGACAGAGCGATCTCAAGGCTACAGGTGAGTCGCTATCATCCCAGCTCCCGAGAATTACCTGCCTCTTGGTTTAGAAAAGGAAAATCCGACTCAAATAGACCTAACTTCTCTTCTTTTGAAGGCAGAACTGCTACCTTTCCTTGGATGCTGGTTCTCAACAGATACTGTATTTTGCTAGCTGGTTTTTATACCCCTTCCACTACTGACCTGCACAATTCACAGAATCGTGAGAGCTGAGGTCCCATCACGTCTCTGTTAGTGAGACGTTGTGCTGCTTACCAGGTTGTCATGAGGTACCACAACAGGAGGATAGAGAGTAGGGAGCTCTGGGATCCATTTGAAGGCAATAACATTCAAGAGCTTCCCATCAGCCACTGGCAAATGCACAAGCCACGCAAATGTTTGTGTTTGTGGGAAGCCCCTGGAGCACTTTGGATGTGGAACTGACCCATCCTGTTGAGCCTGCCTCCTGTTAAGTATGAAACAACAAAAAGCTCGTCATCCATGCCCTTTGTTTTGATTCCGCTTTCCCTTCCTCTGTTTTAAGAGCCAGATGCCCAGTGTATTGCCCGTAAACTTCACTGGCCCAGGGAGATTGACACACCCAAATCCATTCCCTCGGCAGTCCCTGCTTTGCTCTCCTGAGTATTCCTGCTTCCAAAAAAGCAACGTAAAGACACAGGAGCCAGGCCCAGGGGACACAAGCCTACTGTGCTGCTGAAGTCCTACCACATCCACTCAGGGAATACACAATTGGGGCAGTCTGGAATTTCTAAATCCTTACTTGACTTATTTCAGACACAATCATCACTTGTTTAAAAAGCAACAAAGAAATACAGAAGTAATTGAAAGCAATAATTCCTCTTTCAACACACACAGACTGGAAAGTGCCCCAGAGACCCTTTCCAGGAGCAGGGCCAAACAGCTCATACTTCCCTCTTGGCTCCTTTTTGATGTTGGGCCACTTTTAAATGAAAATGTTCCCTTTTTCTTGTTGAAGTCAACCAGCAGGTACTTTGACCCTTAGTGAGGAGAAAACATAATGTCTCCCGTTTGACTGAATGTAAGAATAAAACCTCACCCCGCCCAGAGAGAAAACAGAAGAGGTGAATACATAAATGCAGTATTACAGTGGATCAAAGCAATTGTGCTCCTGTAATCATCATACCTGAAGCACACAGTGTCCTGGTTCAGTGCCACACGCCTGTGATCCACACAGACAAGACTTCAGAGCAATGCCACCAAAAAAGCAGGAAAGAAATTAAACCTCTGCCACCTTTTGCCACCTTTTCCTCTCCTTTTCAGCCAGAAAACGAGGTATCTCAGATCCGGACAGTGGAGCTCTCCTACTCCTTAGGGATTTCAAACATGCACAGGCTCTTGTACTTCTGCAGCAGTTCATTTTTGGTCCGGACCTGCTCCCGCAGGTTCTGCAGCTGCTGCTGCTGCTGCTCTGGGCTCACATTGATGCCAGGCATGGAGCTGATCAGCTTCCTCATCTCCTGAAACTTGTTCTTGAGCTCATTCAGCACCTGGTGAACATCCTGGCTGTCCTTGTCCATGCTGCAAAGGAGAAAAAAATGAAAGCACTGTTCAATTCTCCTCTTTGAAAGCAAAGTTATCTGCTGGATGACTGTCATTTCCAGTGCAACCAGAGCTTAAACTGGAATTCAGTGGGAAACATTTGTTCTTGGTGTTTAACTACACAGACCTAATTCACCTATCCCCAATAAAATGGACACAGATAGACATACAGGTTGGGTAGCCTCGGCATCAAACTAGTTTCTTGCTTATCTCCAGCACAAAATCCAGTTATCTTAGGACACGTCAATCCAGTTAGGAGCTGGACTGCAGCTTTAAAACATTACCACGGAAAAGGCCAAATTCTCCCTCTCTTTGAATTTCCATATCTCTCTTCAGGGAAGGTAAGATAATGTATGTGCGTTGTGTGTAGGCACCTGGAAAAACAGATCTCGGTCTCACCCGTGACCTGTTGCTGCCGTAATACAAAAAATCAATGCAGTCAAACAGCTTGACAGCAGAAAATAGAAACCGTTCCCCAAAGTCTCAGAGTAACCAATGGCAGAGAAAATGGTACTTTGGAGCTTTAAAACGACTCTCTGGGGACGTATACCTAATAAAAGAGAAGTGGCAGCACAATTGGTTCTGCAGCCAAATCTGTGCTTTTCAAGGATCAGTGTTGTCTGAGGCAGCGTCTGCCCTCAAACCCTCATTAGTATCTGCCGCAGCTTTGTTAGCACCAGAGAGAAGTTTCACTGATTCCAGGCAAAAGCAAGTCCTTGCTTCCAGGGTGCCTGTTAATAACAAGAGCGGGATTCTAATGCTCATTGAAAACTGGGAGCCCGTTCAATAACCAGGCCTAAAAATAAATCTGCTTGGCATGACCAGGGCAGAGAGTTGCTCGATTATAACTTTGGGGAATCGTGACACGACTGAGAGGAAAACTTTTAACCAGATGGACACTGTTCGTTTCAAAAGCCTGCTGGAACGAAATATTCATTACTCCCTTCTAAACAAAACTGCAGCTGGTACTATAATGCATCCCCATTATGCAGGCATTCACAATTGGGTCCGCAGTGGAAAAATACAGGCGCACACACACAACCCCACGGCACGACTGGGGAAGGATGGATTGACTCTGCCTTTAATCCATCATAACTGCAAGTTGCCTTTGAGAAGGACGTCCTCCCCCCTCTAGGTCTCCTAGGGGCTTTGTTCCCTTTCCCACATACAGAACTGATGGCTGCCTGTCCAGCTGGTTGATCCCAAGTATCAGGTTTGTGGGATTTTTGGTTCTGAAGGGTGGTTTTCCCGCTGGATCAAGCCACTGAAGTGATTCTCTTCGAGGGCATGGGCAGGCAAGGTGAGGAGGTGTGGGGAGAGCCTGCAGCTCCTGCAGTAACATGGGATTCAATGCAATGTCCAACCTCTGTAAGAGCTCCCTTAAGGCACAATAAACCAGCACAACCCACCAGAGGAGTCACTGCGCTGGGACCTCAGCAGCGATGCGACATGACTGTACAAGGGTGAAAATATCAACAAGCCCTATCTAGGAAAACTTTATCGAGACTCAAACAACAGTAAAGAGTACGTGTCCTTCAATGTAAGCAAATTTACGCGATATATCCTCGCTCCCAAGCAGAGTCACCTTGGAGATGTGTCTTCGTGGCTGAGTCAGTGTCAAAACAGCAAGGCTGGGCTCTGCAACTAGCAGCAGTGTCAAAGGATAACGCATTTGCCATCTGTCATGAGGTAACACATCCCACTGTGGTCCTGTGCAGCCTATCTACGTCTGCTAAATCCGCCCAGGAAATGCCACATGGGAAGCTGAGGGAGGTCGCTGGGCAGCAGGGGTGGATGGCCCAGTGGGACCAGGCATAGGATATCTTAGCAACTGTCATCTGTAGGTCACCACGCTCGGTGGCATATAGGGCTCTGGCAGGTCTCAGGCCGTGGCTACTAGCCTGGAGAAGAGGAGGCTGAGGGGAGACCTTACTGCTCTCTATAACTACCTGAAGGGAGGTTGTGGAGAGCAGGGAGCTGGGCTCTTCTCCCAAGGGACAGGGGACAGGACAAGAGGGAATGGCCTCAAGCTCCGCCAGGGGAGGTTCGGGTTCAACATAAGTTAAAAATTCTTCACAGAAAGAGTCATTAGGCACTGGAACAGGCTGCCCAGGGAGGTGGTTGACTCGCCTTCCCTGGAGGTGTTTAAGGTGTGGGTGGATGAGGTACTGAGGGGCAGGGTTTAGAGATTGGTGGGAATGGTTGGACTCGATGATCCGGTGGGTCTCTTCCAACCTGGTGATCCTACGATTTTGCTTTTGTACATGCATGCACCTGGCAATGGGCTTAGCGTCACTTCTGTGATATGGACAAATCAGGCAGAATCAAAGCTCGGAGCAACTTCCCACCTCCAGCACAAGGAGACTGAGGGAAATGAGAGGGTTTGCGTTCTCATGCCCATTCTGACCATTGTGTTGGGAGGTATTCAGTCCTTCCTTGCCACGGTGCTCAGGCTGCAGAGTCACTAAGGGTGAACCTCTCACCTTTCAGACATGCTTGATACAAGTGAAACATCACAGGACACAATCCAAGCTCAGCTCCTGAATAAGTGCTTGGGGAAAGGCAAGTCAGGCCCACAACCAATAACAAAGGAATTCATACACATGCCATGCCCTCTGCCTCACCTCACAGCGTACACAGGTGAGGGTATGGAGCTGTCCTGGATGGATTTTCATGCCAGAGCCATGCCCCTACCAGGACCTCAGAGATGCATCTCTGAAGGGTATGCCCTGGGCAAGAAACATCCCAGTTCTCGGGACCCTTGTACAAGTAACTTTTATCCCTACAGGGCTGACCTTGAACTGGGAAGAGAAGGGTTTAACCTGTACCCCTGCTGAAGCCATCCTCCTTTTTACAACTCCCCCAAAGGTGCAGCATTCTTGCCCTGGCACTGCTTGTACTTTCTGAGGCTGTTATCAGCCAAACAGCGCAGTTATCTGGAGCAATAACCCAGCGGAGGCATAATGCTCCTGCTCCTGGGTGTAAACGGTGGGGCAGTGCACCTGGTGGCGGAAGCACCTGGACTGCCCTGTGACCCAAACACCAGTGAGGTACTGACGTGACTTGGAGCGGAGATGTACTTGGGCCTGTGCCGGCTTCCCTGACACTCTTCCCAGGAGCTATTTACTGCTGGGAGAAAAAGGGCAAAGGGGACAGTGGAACGTTAGAGAGCATCATTAGAGGGGTGAACCCCTTGCCCTGCTCCCCATCTAGGGCACCTCAAGGATGCTGGGGGCTGGAGAACATCACCAGAGTCGGATCCTATTGCCCTGTCCAGAGAACCCTAGCGATGCTGAATCATAGAATCATAGAACAACCAGGTTGGAAGAGACCCATCGGATCATCGAGTCCAACCATTCCTATCAAACACTAAACCATGTCCCTCAGGACCTCATCTGCCTGTGCCTTAAACACCTTAAACATCCACCAGGGAAGGTGGGTGCATCATTATGATGGTGGGAAAGCATCATTATGATTCTATGATTAACAGTGGGGTCAGGCAGCCACACTCTCCATCCAGACCATGCCTGAGGATGCTGGGGGTGTAAGAGCATCACCTGAGTGGGGACCCCACTGCCCTGCTGCCTATCCAGGACACCCTGGGATTGGTGGGGGGGGGGGGCTGGAGAGCATCACCAGAGGAGATCCCATGGCCCCACTGCCTGCCTAGAGCACCCCAGGGATGCTGGGGCCCGCGAGCATCCCCAGAGAGGGGTCCTACCGCCCTAATCCCCGTGCTGAGCACCCTGGGAAAGCATCGTCAAAGGGGGACACTCGGCCGCGCTCCGCGCCCCGGGCCCAGCCAGCCCCGTTACCATTTGATGATGTCGTGGACGAGCGGCAGGAAGGAGAACTCCTCCTGCGCGGGGGGCTCGGGCGGCAGCGGCGGCTTCTGCTCGGCGGGCGGCTCGCTCGGCGGCGGCTCCTCGGCGGCTCCGCGGGCGGCGGCGGCCCCGGAGGCCATGGAGGGGCCGGACGGAGCCGCCTCCAGCGCCGAGCCGGACCGGGGCCGGGGCCTTCCCCGGGTGCGCGCTGGGCCCGAGCCTGGCCGGGGGCTTCCTCCCAGCTTAGGCCCAGCCTGCGCCGGCCCTGGGCATGCGCCGCGCTCTGCTCCAGGCCTTCCCCGGCTCGGGACTGGGCCTGCGCGGCAGCCTGGCCTGGGGATTCCTTTGAGCTGGGGCTGGAGCGGGGTCGGGTTTTGCCTTCTGCCAGGCTGGCGGCTGGGGCTGCACCGAGGTCTGGCCTGGTCATAGAATCACAGAGTCATAGAATCACTAGGTTGGAAAAGACCCATCGAGTCCAACCATTCCTATCAAACACTAAACTATGTCCCTCAGCACCTCGTCCACCCGTGCCTTAAACACCTCCAGGGAAGGTGAATCAACTCCCTCCCTGGGCAGCCTATTCCAGTGCCCAATGACCCTTTCTGTGAAAAACTTTTTCTTTATGTCCAGCCTGAACCTCCCCTGGTGGAGCTTGAGGCCATTCCCCCTCGTCCTGTCCCCTGTCACTTGGGGCAAGAGTCCAGCTCCTTCCTCTTCACAACCTCCTTTCAGGTAATTGTAGAGAGCAATGAGGTCTCCCCTCAGTCTCCTCTTCTCCAGGCTAAACACCCCCAGCTCCCTCAGCCGCTCCCAAGTGCCAGGGGACAGGATGAGAGGGAATGGCCCCAAGCACCACCAGGGGACTTTCCAGCTGGACATTAGGAACAAAATTTTCACAGAAAGGGTCATTGGGCACTGGAACAGGCTGCCCAGGGAGGAGGTTGAGTCACCTTCCCTGGAGGTGTTTAAGGGATGGGTAGTCGAGATGCTGAGGGATGTGGTTTAGTGTTTGATAGGAATGGTTGGACTCAATGATCCTGTGGGTCTCTTCCAACCTGGTGATTCTGTGATTCCTCATAAGACTTGTTCTCCAGCCCCCTCACCAGCTTCATTGCTCTTCTCTGGACTCGCTCCAGAGACTCAACATCCTTCTTGCAGTGAGGGGCCCAGAACTGAACACAGTACTCAAGGAGTGGTCTGGTCATTCCCCAGAAGTTGGGCCTGGGCTTGGGCTTGAGCTGGGGTCTGTCTTTTTTAAAATTTCAGGGTAATGGATCCTCCTGAGCACAGAGCGAGGAGACAAGGTCCCAGGAACCATCCTGTGTTGTCCTGGAAGTAACTCCAACCCCTCAGACTGCTTAGATCAAGTCCCATGCCTCCATGCATCCCTCTCTTTTGAGCCAAATCTTCAGGGGAAAATTGCATTATTTAGTGTTAAATCACTAACCACAACAGGGGTTCACTGCCTGTTTTAGATCCTGTCATTCTGCTGTGGTTTTTAATCAGTTGATGTCCTCAGTTTGGCTTTAATGTAGCTGGGGATAATGGTGGAGGGGGCTGAGTGATGGGGATCCGGCCTTTGAAATGCCTTGAAGATGGATGCTTACGCAGGACCAGGCTTCCATCCCGAGGGAGGAAGCACGGCTGACATCAGTCAGAGGGAAACAAGCTGGAGCACTGACTGAGAGCCTGGGCTGGAAATTGGAGGAATCCAGAGGAAGTCAGACAGAAATCTGGTGTCAGGGCTGGGACCTGGGTGAGGAGGAAGGAATGAGGCTCTCGTCTTGCTGCCTTGTGGGTGAAAGGTGGCTTGAGACAGTGCACAATCAAGCTTGGGAGGTGGAGGAGGATGTCCCTCTGCACCAAACAGCCTCAGAGTTTGCTTCAGCGAACTGCTTCTGTCGTACTTAAACCCCTGTTTCATCATGAAGGATCGCAGTGCTAATAATACAGCCATGGTCATGAGTTTCTCATCCTGGTGTAGAGAAAATGCATGATTTAATTTTTCATTTTAAATACCCCCCCTCCCATTCCTCACTTTCGTGCTGAGGATGGGGAAGGTAATTTTCCTTTTTAAACCAATTTCTTTTGAAAAGCAGTCAGAGGCTATTTATGTATCAAATGAGAACACTGGTGACCGTTTAGAGACGTGGAATATTGACTATTTGCTCTAAATATAGCAGATGCAATTGCTCACTTTGTTGCTACAGTCAGGAATAGATCCCAGCTCCGGTGCTGATACTGGAATGTGCGAAGGACCACGAGGGAACTCAGGACCCACTGAGCAGCTCCTTGCGTGGAGGCTGATGGTATTTATGATCCTTGACTGAGCCAAGCAGGAGGTACAGGATGCTGCGTCCTTTGTGTGGGGCTGAGTCCAGGGGTTCATTCCTGTCACTTTTTATGGGCTGTTTCCTAAAGAGAGACTCAATTCAGACTCCATGGGGGACACTTTCCTCTGTACTGTGCCGGTTTTAACTCTCCCTTTGACTTCATGGAGGAGAGTGGCTAATTGCTAGGCTGCTGGACGCCTGCCTCTGACGGGTGAGTCAGGCGGTCATTAGAGCAGGTGACAATACACAGATACCATTCAGCCGTACCTAAAGCACTGTCAATCAGCATCTCTTTGTGCCATTCCATTCCCATTTGGGTCGTGTGTTTCCACAGGAGCTGGAACACACAGTGTTATCTATCTGGCATTCCTCCCTGTCCCTGCCTCTCACCTTCCCTTTCTTGTGGGAACAGCTTCTCCAGCTCCTGCAGGTAACCCTTCTCTGTCCATTGGGGCTTGTCATGTCTCATGGCAGGTCCAGGGGAGAGCATAGACATTTCACAGTAGGGTTCATCACTGAAGATGGTGGTGAATTGGTTAGATGAGACTGTGTGCTCATCATTGGAGAATCCACCTGTGCAAGGGGCAAAGTAGAGCTGTTGTCTATACCATGACAGTGTGTTCATATCCCTGGTGAGGATGATGAGGGGGCAGGAGCGTCTCTCTTATGGAGAAAGGTTGAGAGACTTGGTCCATTCAGCCTCGAGCAGAGCAGACTGGGAGGGGATCTCATCAGTGCTGATCAATATCTCAAGGGCAAGGGTCAGGAGGACGGGGCCAGACTCTTCAGTGGTGCCCAGTGACATAACAAGGGGCAATGGGCACAAACTTGAGCATGGGAAGATCCACCTGAGCATGAAGGAAAACATCATTTCTTTGAGGCTGATGGCACTGGAACAGACTGACCAGGTTGTGTGTGGAGTCTCCTCTTCTGGAGATAACCAAATCCACCGGGATGTGTTCCTGTGCAACATGCTTGAGGTGACCCTATGTTAGCAGAGGTGGTTGGACTTGATGAACTCCAGAGGACCCTTCCAACCCAAATCACTCTCAGATTCTGTAGCTATGGAGAGAGCTGAGACGCTGTGGATGGGTCAGGGAGGGAAGAAGAGACATGCTTTCGAGCACACAATGTTGACCTCAGCCGAGGAGCAGTGCTATTGTACCCTAACCTTACTGACCTTGTGAAGCTCCAGGCTGTGAGACCCTTTCCCTGTGGGGTCACTGATGACGTGGGTTACATCCATGTAACATGGTGCCTAAAAGACATCCTCACCAACACCGTCTTTGTCCCTCCACATCACTGAACTCCTCTCTGAGCCTCCATTTTGGGTGGAAGGGCTGTGACTGACCATCGCTCTTCTCATGTGGAGCTGGTGTTCATCTGCACTTCTTCCTAATTTTCCATCTGTCTTTTTTCACCTCCTGTCAGATCCTCAGCAGAAGGACTTGAATAAGTAACCTACGAGAACTCCTACTGAAGCAGCTGAAGCATGAAAAAAGATGCTTAGTGTTGAATGAAGAGAATAATTTTCCCCTGGAGTTGGTAATAAACCTGAAGTGGAAATGATCAACCTCTTTTTCCTCAGTATAAATTTGACTGTGGCTCTTTGTATAATTTGCTTGCTGGACATCCAGTTTCTAAAATGTGTGAATGTCTCTGAACCCCCTGATCCCACATATCTTAAAGCTACAGTGTACACTCATTGCTCAGGCAAATGTCTGGTTTACCCATTATCATAAAAAACAGCTGATCAAATAACCCATACCCAGAACCTCTTATCATCGCCTGCTTCTGTTATTCTTTTTTCCCTGTCATTTCTATACAAATTGCACCTCTTGTCTGCTTCCAAGGGTATTTTTGAGGGATTTATCGCATAATTTAGTTCAGCACCAGGTGACTCTCTGCCTTTCACCATTTCCTTACAATGACTTGATGTTTTTATATCGATGGTCTGGCATTTCACCAGGCTCTGCTTCTCACTGCCGGACCATCTGGAGCTGCTTGTGCTGTTGTCACCAGCTCTGTTATTTTTTACTGTGTGGCTATCACCATGTTGAACTTAATCTCTTCCTCCTGCCCCCACACTGCATCATCAGCCTGAATTTCCTATTTCAGTCTTGCTAAGCTGCCATGGTGGGATAAGTCAGCATTGCTATATTGGGAAGGTGTTGCCAGGATTGTGGCCACCTTGGATGGGGGCGATAGAATCATAGAATCATATAATCACCAGGTTGGAAAAGACCCATTGGATCATCGAGTCCAACCATTACTATCAAACATTAAACCATGCCCCTCAGCTCCTCGTCAAACTGTCCCTTAAACACCTCCAGGGGAGGTGACTCAACCACCTCCCTGGGCAGCCTGTTCCAGTGCCCAATGACCCTTTCTGTGAAAATTTTTTTCCTGATGTCCAGCCTGAACCTTCCCTGGTGGAGCTTGGGGCCATTGACGGAGTTTGAGGCCATTGACAGAGTTTGAGGCCATTAATAGGAATGAGCAGAACTCTCACTTTGGTGGTGGTCAGCTGCACAGAAACTTCGACCCTTTTTGTTAGGTCATGGCTGTGATCCTGTGACTGCTCAGGATCACCCTAATTTTGACCAGATGGGAATTTGGTTTCAGGCTCTGCATCATCTTAACTCCTGGCTTCATTCAGGACCTTGGTGTCCCTGGCTCCTCACAGTTGCTAACAGGAATAGGAGGATCGTCATCCAAGCTTCATCCTTTGGAGGAATGTTTTAGCCAGAGAGATTTAGGTCCTGGAGGTCTGGCTGCCTACAGACACGCAGCCCTGCACCAGCACACATTCCCAGAGTTGCTGGTGCCCTGGGTGACATTAGGTGAAGAAGCAGCACCAAACATGTCCAAGACACTCTGGTACCTCCCACAGCTCACCTTGCTTTGGCAGAGCTGCCAGCTACTGGGAAACTCTGCAGTGCACCATTCCAGGCCTGCCATGGGGAGGAGAGACGTTGTCCCATGGCCCAGGAGATGCCGTCGGCAAGGAGAGTGGCTGCCTCTCCTGGCAAATTGGACAGAGCCTGGGACGAGAGGTGGCACAGGACATTTGACCAAACTGCTTGTAGCTCTGGGTTGAGTGTCAGAGCCACAGGGCAGTGGCCTGGCCGTGAAGGCCAGTGCTTCCGTAGACTAAGGCTAGGGGGGTAGAAGGGGGAAGATCCAAGGGCACTGGGAGTGTCCACAAATCTCATGATGCTTACTGATGCCACCCCACCGCTGAGCAAACATGGGGGCCGATCTGGGCCGTGTGCCACCTGGGGGAGGCACCCGAGCCAGTGCGTGGGCAAGGAGAGCACAGGGCTTCTTGCACAAGGTCAGCTACGCAGGAACATGGATCCGGGAAAACACGCAGCCAGATCACCTGCTCACAGCCTGACCCATATCCGTGTGCAAGCAGCTCTGAAGCTCTCTGTCTCCGTCGGGCAGCACTGTGAGCATGGGCATCCCAAGGTGGTCAATCCAGGGGGCTGCTGGTCCCCACAGGGTCCCACTAGGTCATCCTGGAGCCAGGCCCAAGCACTCCCAGCCTCAGTTTCCAGCCAGTGCAAAGGGGCTGAACTTGCCTTGCAGGAGTGTGATTTTTTTGTGTCCCTGAGAAAACCTGCCCAGGCAGAGGGAATTGTTCTTCTTACCATGGCACAAAACCAGTCCCAGATCACCGCTTGCTCTGCCCCGCAGTGCGATGACTTAGCAACATCCCTGCCATTATTTACAATGAACGAGTTACCCACAAAACATATGCCATGAACCACATGAAGCAACAGTGTTTGCGTTCTCGATATGCAATCGCAGGCTTGAAGCAATGCAGCTGAAGAGTCTGCTCCTCTGCCCAGCGCCCAGGCAAGGATTGATTTCCTAACCCCTTGGAAGCAACCCTGTGTGTTGGGAAGGTGGTGGAGTGGGGCAGCACGTACGTGTGGATGCCTGGGCACAAGCATCCCTGCCTGCATCCCTAGGCTCATGGATCATTTAAGCTGAAAGAGCAGATGTTTAGATGACATATCAAGAAGAAATGTTTTCCTGTGAGGCTGGGGAGGCCCTGGCCCAGGCTGCCCGGAGCAGCGGTGGCTGCCCCATGCTTGGAGGTGTTCAAAGCCAGGTTGGATGGGGTTTGGAGCCCCTGATCCAGTGGGAGGTGTCCCTGCTGGTGGCAGGGAGGGGAATTGCATGGGCTCTGAGGTCCTTTCCAACCCAAAGCAGTCCAGGATTCTCTGATCCCTATGAGCATCTCTGTACTCATGTATCTGTGGGTCCCAGAGCATCACTGCCCAGTGTGTGGTGTGGATTTCACAGCTCGCTCTGTTCAGAGGACAGACTTGTTGAGACAAATTTATCTGGACGCGTGTTCCAGAGACTTGCTAATGGGGCCGCATTAAGGACTTTATTGAAGTCTCTGCTCCCTTTCTTGGTGTAGTTTTTATTCTGCTAAAGTGGGTCAGGCTTTGTTTGTGTGTTTGTCAGGTTCCCTTCAAGTGTGGCAGGAAAAGCCATTACCCGATGTCTAAGCGCTTCAAAATGTTGCTCTTGTTACCTAACACGGGGGGGAGAGAAAAGGGGCTTTGTTTGGACTTTGTTTTGGCACCACTGAAAAGACATCAGGTTAAGATTTTAGCCTGTCCTTTGCTCAAATTGCAAATACCATTTTGCTATAATTGGCCTAATTACCGAAAACAGACAAATTTTACGTAGGCTTTGCAGGATGAATCAGATGTCCTTGAAGAATACAGTTTTATATGCCAGAGCAGTAGGTTTCTGGGGCAGCGCTGATGTGGTGGGTAACACATCTCTCTTGAAAATCAAGGTGCTGGGAGATGGAGAAATGTCATCTAGCTCTGGCGAGAAAACATGGAATCCTTCTCCTTACCAGGAGAAAGGGGAATTTCTGCAGGGCCATGGCAAGAGCAGTGAGCCTTCCTCCCCACAGTTCTGGGCTCCCTGTAGGAACCACAGCCCAGCCCCTACTGTGCTGCTGTCTCCCTGCCTGGAGCAGCAGGTTCTCCTCCTCAGGTACCAGCAAGTCTTGCTCAGTTTTGAGGCTGGCAGCCTGTGGGCTGGCTTGACTCGGTCATGCATCCCCAGCCCCAGCGAGCGCTGTTTGACAGGGGTTTAATGTTTAGCCACTAATAAACAAAGCGTATCAGAGAGGTTTTGCTGACCAGGTAGCAAACAAATTCCTGGGAATTTTATTGGCTCTTGCAGCACAAACAAGGCCGGGATGCAGTGACACACTTCCCTCAGATAAAGTTTTTGGCAGAAAATGAGCTGGGTTTTCCTAGAGCTGGCTCCCCGCATCCCTCCAGCTCCCATCCCTTGCTCCCTGCCACCCCTCAGGCATCAACTGGTGCACCCATGCTCAGGCACATCCCATCCCACCAGAAAGCTTTCTCATTATCCCAGCCACTCTTTGACTTATCCAAGGAGGCCTTGTTTGCTGGACTGGGGTTGGTTTGAGATTTTGGTGCTGAGCAGCTGTCAGGGATCAGGGCTTGCTTCATTCTAACAGCATCAAATTAAGCTTTTCAAACAATGTCAGGGGAGAAAAGAAAATCCCTCCTTGTTGCTCTGAATTGAGAATTGTTCAGTTGACATTTACACATTTCCTCGGTGGTTATTTCTCAACCAGAAGCCTGGTTTTGTCCCCCAAAGGAATGTGTCCTAAAGCCCAGCTCAGCAGCTGCTGCCGAACGTGGTGCCCATTGGGTGCCTATGGCTCAATCCAGCCTAAATCCAGCTTCTGCCTTGCAGATAAGGCTGAGTCTAGCCTGGCTTCTCCTGCAATGACAGTGGGCAGAGAACAGGGCTGGAGCATCATGAGAAGCATTTCAGTCCCTAACACCACCTTCTAAACCCAGCGTGACTCAGCACACTTCCTCATTAATCTGAGGGCAAACAAATGTCATTAGAGACGGTCGTTCGACCCTCAGATAGACTTTCCTGTCCTTGCTCTTTCTCGCACACAAAGCTGCCCCTCCTGGCACTGCAGGAGGCTCTTCAGATGCTCCTGCTGTGTTTTGCTCTTCTTCTTGCACAGTGACGGCAGCTCCTGGCAAAGCTGGGCACCAGATCCCTTGTCTCTCCCACCCAGGGATTACACCAGGAGCTTGTTGCTGGCCAGCCCGTTCCAGCATCTCTCAGCAACTGTAAAGATAATTGCCATAAGTCTAATTATTCCTGCTGGATAACGAGGTTTTGCATCATCATCCCCATCTGACAAGAGCATCATCTGAGTTGCTATTTCAGGGGTGAAAACAGCTCCTCTGGGATGGGAAAGGCTGAACCTGGCTGGATCTGGTTACCCAAAGCAAAGCCCCCAAAAGTCCCTGCAAGTGTGCTGTGGGACAAGGCGTGGGCCGGGGACCACCCCCAAGAGGGTTTGCAAGCACAGGATTTTCAGTGTATCTGTGAAAACCCCCAGGGAGTCACATCTCCAAAGGGGTTTCTCCACCTGGACACAACATTGTCCCTGCAAGACGCAGGAGGCTGGAGAGGCACATGGGTGGATGTGCACACATATGGATGCAAACAAGCATATGTGAGTGCAGGCAGGCACACACATACATGCAAACACACACACACACATATGTGCAGGTGTGTGCATGCAGGGCTGCTCCCACCCTGGGAACCCAGAGACTCATTTCCCTGCCAAGCTGATGGTCTCCTGCTCCAGCCTTCCTGCGGTGAGGGCTGTGGTTTGAACCTCTCCCTCACACAGGCGCTGGTGGCCATGACCTCTGGAGGATGTGGGATAGCTGAGGTTCTTCTTTTTCTCCTGTTGATAAATTTTATGATGTTTTAATCTAACAACAGGGCGCTTGGAGGAGCGAGCTTGCAGATGAGCAAACAGAAACCTCCACTCCTGAGAAACCAAGCTAGGAAGGAATCACCTTTACAGTGGCTTGTGCTGCTTGGTGTAATGACCTGTCTGTGTTCTCAAACAAATCACAGTGCTCTTGGTCCAGTTGTGCCCCTTGTTTTGAGTGATGCCGTTGTCAACAGCAGGGCTTGTGGCAGCCTTCCTGTGCTATCACACTAGGCAGATCTGCTCTGTGCTGGCAAGAAACACAAGCTGGGCTGGGACCGCAGCAAATGTCACTGTGTTGTCCTGGTCAACAAGGCAGATGAACAAGCTGTGCAGCCGTAACCCCTGCCCGGGTGTTGATTTCTCCATTGCCAACAAGCACTCTGCAAGATCCAGAACCCACCACCCTCCCAGCAGGGCTCACCACAGCTGAGACTGCTCTGATGTGCAAGGCTCTCTTGGCAGCAGTAGTGAGCATTTGCACAAACTGAGTGCTCGGCTTTGCTCCCTGCACCTGCTCAAGCTCCTGGCATGGCTGCTGGTGACTGCTTGGTGCTGCAGGATCTATTTGGTGCCACAGGATCTGTTGAGTAGCCAGCTGCTTGATCACTGCTCCACTCATGGTCACAGTGTGGTTTTGGGGCAGCAGAAGCAGAGGCTGTCCATCCTACCTGTCCCATCCCATCCCATCCCACCCAATGGCTCCCAGCCTGGCCTTGGGCTCCACGTCTCACTTGCACTTTGTTTATTCCCCTAAACCAGAAGACTGCTGCCAGCTGTCAAGCACAAATCTTGTTCTCAGAGCAGCACACATCAAAATTAACTCTCTGGCCTCCTTGGGCTTGCAGAAGCTTTCAAACACCCTTGCGATGGAGGTCACATGGCCACAGCCCTGTAGCGAGGAGGCCACGCTGGGCTTTGGGGTCCATGCTCTGCTGCCTGTGTCCCATGCCTGCAGACAAGCTGCCCTCACCATACCCTCCCTTGGCTGCTGGAAGGGGTTTGTGGACATCAGTGTGGTGTAAAGATATATGGCAAAAAGGGTTTTGCTGCCAAGTTGCCACTTGTACTCATAACGCCGTGCACAAGCCTCAGGAGATGTATTTGCAAAGGGTGCTGTTGAGCATGCCTTGAGAAGGGGTGAGCTGCAGCTTGAGATGAGAGTCCCTCGAGCTGATTGGCAAAGAAAAGATAGGAAAAAAAATATGTCAGGGCAAGAAAGGGGAGAGATAAGCAGCATATCTGGGCTGGGAGGACGAAGCTGTCAGCCTCCCTGGCGCCATGGGATTGCAGGATGGTTGGATCTGGGCTGTGACAGCCTTGGATGGAGCCAGGGATGGGACAGAGCCTGCTGGCAGGGCTTGGGGAGAGCAGTGGGGAGCCCTCTGCCAAAATCCTTTGGCTGTAGAGGGCAGGGAGGAGGCAGCCCTGCCTAGGGACGCACTCTGGCTCCCACAGGCTGCAGGAGAAAGGGTTGGCAGGGATGGTTCCCTGTTTGTTGCGTGCCAGGACACGGGCCACGCTCAAGGTGGGGAGATGGTAATTTAGCATAATCAGCTTGTTCCATATGTTACGCCTATGGGAATTGCAACACCCTGCCTTTCCTATCAATTTGAACTTTTCAGGATAAGGGTAGCTTTTGTCTGAAACAGCCTCTGCCACTGCCCAGAGAAGAGTTTTGGGGGGCCAAGAGGAAAAGCACCATCCTTGGGAGCCAGCTGGGCCCTCGTGGCTGATTTTGCATGTTGTCTCCTAATTGCAGTTCTCCATGTTCTGTGAAAACAAAAGGCGTAATTAGCTGGAGGACAGGAAACACGGGGAGCTGGGAGCAGCTTTTGGAGTTGGTGGAGAGGGGGCGGTTGCTCGAGGGCTGAGCTGCAGCTCCTGCTTTTGTAGGATCCCTTCTCCCCACCAGCTGCTGGCATTTCTCCTGCCAGCCCCACCATCCTTCTCGCTGGGTGTTCCACATCCGCTTGGGCATCCTGGGAGGAAAACCAGGCACTGGCAACAACTCCTCGCTCTCATCCCACCATCTCCACACCCCCTACACGAACACAAACACGCTTCTCTTCTGCCAGCTGTGGATTTGCAGCCACTGTATATACAATATAATCCACCCACCGGGTATCCAGGCTGTACTTGGCCAGGAAGGACAGAACATCCTTGTAATTCGAAAGGTCAAAGCGAATGTCAATACGCTGTCGGCTTGAGTCAGCAAGAATGCCAGAGCTGCCTTGAGGATACAGGGTGCTTGGAGGGAGAGTTACTGTCGGCTACGCTGCTCCCTGAACAGCAGGCACAGAGTCCCTGAAAATGCTCTGCAGGCTGCATGATCAGGCAGGGCAGCTGTCCCTGATGATAATATCACGGTGTGCGACAGCTTTGCCTACTCAGCCCGGAGGTCCCTGTACCCTCTGTCTACTCCTGGACAGAGAGGAGTGAAGAAGGTCGTGGTGCCCCTCCACAAAATCCTCCCAGCCTCCTCCAGTGTCTGGATTCAAAACCCAGCCCTGCCTCCTCTCCAGGGCTCTGGTGCAGGATTTTGCTCCCAGGGCTTGGCCAGCTCCTGGCTGTGAGGGCTGGTCCCAGTATGTGGGCGAAACGCAGCCATTTGCTTTGGGATCTGGACAGCAGAGAGTCCTGCAGAGCTCCAGGCTGGGAGCAGTCGCCCAGCGCTCAAGGGTGGAGCAGAGCCAGCATCCCCTCTGGACAGACCTCCTCCTGCCGATGGAAAGACACTACCATCACTTTGAGTGGAGCTGGAGGAAATTCGGCTTGTGTGGATGGCTGGGATTGACTTCCAAGTGACAGAGGTGCTTGTGTGCCCCCTGAGCTTCTGACCCTGTGCCTAATGATTTTCTCTGCTAATAATCTCTGCTAAGCAGGCAGCAAAATACACAGGCACTGAGCACGGGGACAGGGGAGGACAGGGGGATTGTACAGAGCCTGACATGGCGATGGCAGAGCCACACAACTGTTGCTGCCATAGGGACCCTTTGAATTTCTCCCCAGCCTGTCCTAGTGGGAGGGCTTTCCACAAAGCCAACTGGCCCCTCTCACAGTGTCTCCATCTAATGAGAATGAAGCCTTCTTGGGACTTGGGGGATTCGGAGATGGATTAGGAAGTCCCTTTGTGGTGGCAAGGCAGGTCCTGGGAGCTAATGGTGATTTGCAGCAGGGCTTTGGCAGTTCTGGGGACGTCAGATGCCTCCATGTTATGGTCCCCACAGATGCAGCACTCCCACACCTCTCTCTTCCCTCTGGCACACCTGGGAAGTGCAAGGAGTGGGAATGACAATGTGAATGCAGGTGCAAGATTCTCTGAATGTGTGTTTTCTGGGAGTTCCTCCAGTTCTTACCAGCCTGGCGTTACCAGCACGGAGCTGTCGGCTGGGCAGGAGCAGCGGCACACATTGGTCCCACATGGGCCGAGATTGGGGCGACCAGCAGGAGCTGGCAGTGCAGCCCAGCCTGGCAGGGCTCTCGCAGCCCCGACCTTTCTGGCTCTGAAAACAGAACGGGAACAAGACGCACTTTTGTTTTCAGTACGGGAGTTGGAACGGGACCTTCGGGCTGTTCCTGGGATATTACGGCATTCTGGCTGCTGCAGGAGCAGGACTGCGCTCCAACACCCTCGGCGGCCTCGCTGCACCCTTGCAGTGTTCCTGTTTTGTCCTTCAGCGGCAAAGCCCAAAGCTGTCCTCGTCTTGTCCTGCAGCCAGGCTGGCTGAGGGGGCTCCCCCAGGGTCACCAGCAGGGACGAGCGGCTCGCTTGAAGGGGCAGCCTTCAGCTGGGAACTCCACTGGCTCTCACCATGGCTCACAAGCCCAGCGAGCCCTGAGGAGGTCAGGGAGTTTATGCTGCTGCTCAATGCAAAACGTGACTGTTGCCCTTGGTGGCACGGGGCACTGAACTAGAAAACCAGCATTTGAGGAATGCAGGTGCCCCCACTCTGTTTCACCCCTAAAACCCAGCTCGTGGCCACCAAGCAGCCCCTGGCCAGTGACCCTGGACTGTGTTGCAGGAATGCAGCTGGGAAGAGGACAGGGAGCAGCCATGGCTTGCAGCAAGGCTGTGCCAGTGTCCATCACATGGGGCTGAGCCCTGCCTCCAGCCACGAGTAGTATCGGCTTGTCCTTACCTGGGCATCTGGTGACCTTCAGGTCACAGAAATTAGGGACAATATGACCCTGCATCACTAAAATCAAGACAATGCCCTTGGGGAGTCTCTCTCTGCACAGGGCTGGCATTGATTTGCTGTTTGATGTATTGACCACGAGGCAAGCATGCAGCAGATAATGAGGATATTTTTTCCTCTGATGTGGAAAGGGCTATTTCTATAAGAAAAGCCAATCATCACATCCCACTGATAGCCAGTGGGTACCTGGCACCTCGCTGTCACCCACTGCCTGCCCTGGAGCAGCCCCAAGGACAGAAAACCAAGTGGTTTTCCGCTTCCCGCTCCTTATCAATCTCTTACACCCACAGACGGAGAAATAATCTACTGGGTTCCTGTAGGAGAGATTGCAGAGCTGGCCAGTTATGAGAAATGAAAAGGGCCCTGCCACGTGAGTGTGTGTGGCGATCACTGTCGGTGCAGAGGCTCCTCCAGCACTTCCCACAAGTCCCTTGGATGTGCCCAGTGACTCCTTGGCAGCTGCTCGCACTTCCCACCAGGGTCACCTGCCCTTCCTGTGTCCTGAGAGCCCATTTGATTTCATTGAGTGGTAAATTCATGCCATCCTTTGCAGGCTCAGGCTTTCTGCAGCAGCTGTCATGGCAAGGAAACATGGTTTTTCAAAAGAAAATCAAAGTTCCCAGGCATTCTTAGCAGCAGAGATGTTAGGAGTTCTCTAGGAAAAAGTAAAGCCTCTTTTCACCTACCTGTGCCCTAGAAAACTGGTGTGAGGCTGCTTGTGTGTTCTGTAGGGTTTGGCTCAAATCCCCCCAATTCCTTCTACTGAGAGGGTTCAGCCAGGGCTGGATGGAGACAGGACCTGGGAACCATTGTGAGGTTGGGTACAGGAGGGTTTGCAAAACATGGGGCTGAGAAAGGGGCTGAGAAAGGAAGGATCAGGAACTCCTCTGGGGCAGATCATAGAATAATAAAATCATTAGATTGGAAAAGACCTTGGAGATCATCAAGTCCAATATATCTGTCCACTACTAAATCATATCCCTGAGCACTTTATCTACCCACCTGTTAAACACCTCCAGGGATGGGGACTCCACCACCTCCCTGGGCAGCAATGCCAGTGCCTGAGAACTCTTTCTGTGAATAAATCTGATGTCCAACCTTATCCTCCCTGATGCAGCTTGAGACCATTCCTTCTTGTCCTATCACCTATCACTTGGGCATAAAGACCAACACCCACCTCCCTAAAACCTCATTTTTAGGCAGTGTTAGAGAGTGATAAGGTCTCCCTCAGCCTCCTCTGTCCCTGTCCCTTTGGCCACAGTAACACTCAGCATCACCTTGGAGCACCCAAAGCTGAGTATTTTTGCCCTGCGCCCGTGTTGCCCTGATCAGTCCATTTTCCTCACGCAGACTCAAGGGTTCAAGCAGGAACCAGGTCAGAGATCGGATCCTTTTGGAAGCATCAGCCCAGCTGAAGGTCTGTGCCCTGAATTGTCCCGGCACGCGTGCAGCTGGATCAGTGCCACCCTGAGGTGCGTGGTGCCAGCACCCCTTGCTCTGGGCTCTTGTTTGTGCCACTGGGTAACATCATGCCTGTGAAAAACATGATCTTTGCGTTTGCTGCCTCAGGGCTGAACTGTTGTCCTCCCCAGGGACGGGGCCCTGAAGGCTGGTGGGGATTTATAGCTTGGCGTGATTTATGCTGGAGGTGGCGTGGGATGCAGCCGTCACAGCCGGCACCAAAGGAACCCAGCAGCAGGACTGTCCCAGCATGACCTTACCTGTGCATGGATGACAAAGCCCTGGGGACGGTCACGTGTACCTGGAGGGCAGTGGTGGCCTGCAGAGATGGACCACAGGGTGCACATGTTCAGAGCCACACATCCCCCTCTTGGAAAAAAACAGATGGGAGCTTTTAAAATGCACATTTTGGCCTCTAGTTCAGCGGTTTGGTCCTCTAGCCTATCCAGGGGGGATGTGGTGGGAGGGACTCACTGTGGCCTGAGGACAACATAAAACAGGGTGAGTGGTGGTGGATGTGGTGGTGGACTTGGGCAAATCAACTGAGAAATGAAGCAAAGCAGAGGGGCTGCGGAAATAAGGGGCTACTGAGTAGCTGAGACCTGGGGACACCCCTCCAGGCACCCCTCCTTGCCCCATTGCCCTCCTCTGATGCTGCTGAGGGGAGCAAGGAGCAGAGAGGGCAAAGCAAGCCCTGAGAGCCAACCCCAAACCCCAAATCCCAACCACTGCTGCTTCTCGGGCGCTGCCTCTCCCTTCCCACCCAGCTCCTCCTTACCGTGGGGCTCTGCAGCCAGACCAAATAGCCACCCTCGCCACTGCTGCACGTGGGGTAACATGGGGAGAGCTGGGACCCAGACAATTAAATAAAAGCGTCTTGTCTTCAGCAGGGTGTTGAAATCCAACCCCGGGTGCCTCAGGCAGCTCCGCTTTCCTTGCCCTCCTCCTCTCCTGGGTGAGAGGTCTGTGGTTGCTTAGCTCTGTTTACTAACCAAGGATTTTTCCCCTCCAGCTGTTTCTTTATTTTTCACTGCAAAGCGATGCAGAACCACCTTAGCCGAAACCAGGTGAAAGCCCAGTATCAAATACCTGCACCAGTTCAGACCAGCAAGGTGCTGGGTGTCCTGCCAGGGGGTGTGGTGGAACATGGTGAGGTCTCCTGCACAGGATCGGGTACGGGGGTGGGAGCTGTGGTGAGCTGGGGGACACTGGGGTGCTGGGGCATATAGGATCACATCAAAGGCAAACACTGGCTGGGGGACTCCTCTCCTCCAGGGCATCTTCAGAGGGTCCTGGGGCCATCAGGACAGGGCTGTCCCCCTTCAGAACCCGGGACTGAGGTGTCCCCCACCTTCCACATCACCACCATTCCTCCAGGGACAGTGGCTGGCCTTCCAGACAAAGAGCCTTTAGTGATGAAACGCCTTTTGGGCAGCTCCACACCAGTGTGGCCAGACACACGACCAGCCTGCACCGAGGTCACACTCTTCCTGCTGGGTTTCTACCAGCCATTGAGTTATTGCAGGAAGAAGACGATTTGGCCTTAATTTACCCTGCTGCAATGAGCCTGCTCTCTTTCCCCATGGCCTTGAACCTGTGCATGTCCAGGGCAGTGGGACCCACACCTCTCTGTCCCTGTGACCCCTGTGCATCCCTTGCTGCCTGTGGCCCCTGTGCATCCCTCGCTGCTGGCACAGTGTGTGTAGGTCCATGGAGATTCCCTGTATGATGCAAAATTCTTCCAACACATCTTCCACTCACTAGAGCCTTTTAGGGACTTGGGTAGATCCCCAGATCAGCCCTGGTGTGGGGCCTTCCCAGGTCCCCAGCCTGCCCAGGCAGAGGGAAGGCAAAGATCTCCTGCACACATAGAATCATAGAATCATCAGGTTGGAAGAGACCCTTCAGATCATCGAGTCCAACCATTCCTATCAAACACTAACCCATGTCCCTCAGCACCTCGTCCACACGTCCCTTAAACCCCTCCAGAGAAGGTGATTCAACCCCCTCCCTGGGCAGCCTCTGCCACTGCCCAATGACCCTTTCTGGGAAAAATTTTCTCCTGATGTCCAGCCTGACCCTCCCCTGAGCTGTGCCAGCCCCATCCCAGGCACCGGTGCTGGGAAACACCCTGGTGAACCTTTTACGGCTCTTACCCAGGCTCCACAGGAAAGGTGAATAAGTTCAGCCTCCCACAGCCCTAAGGAGAGGGGAGGGAGGTGCAAATAGTTAAAAATTAGTTCAGGGAGAGCCAGGACCAGGCTATGGCAAGTTCTTCTGCCTTCTCAGTGGGTATCAAGGCAGGCATCACACCCTGGGAGAGCCTATTTACCTGCCACTCACCCCCTGCTAATATTTTCCAACTCCGGTGTTCATTTTCACCCAAATTGCACACAGAGGTGGAAGTCAAAAGGCTATTTCTATGCGCATCAAGATAATTGCTCGGGGAGAGGAGAAACATCTCCTGCTGAGAAAAATGCTGCAGCGTGAGCCCAGCCCTTTACTAGACACTGGAGCAGCCTCTGAGCGGCAAAACTTGATGGGAAATCTGGCTTCCTTGAGCTGGCCGCCTGTGGCATTGCTGGGTTTGTTTTGTTCCAGGCTTGAGATACCGGTCAGACAAAAAAAAAAAAAAATGCTTTGTAAGTATTGAATTAAAAGGATGATGCAAAAGCTGCAGGGTGCTTCGGCTAGCAAACGTGAGCGGTTTGCAGTCAGGCCCAGCGAGGCGCAAGTTGTTTGGAGAACATGGGGTTCTTGCAATTCGCCTGCTCATATGACTCAATATATAACCACCAGTTACACACTAGATTTAATCTTGGGTCAAAAGTCGTGGAGAACTCAAACCTCACAGAAAATGTCAACCGCATGCTTGCTGGAGTTGGGTTTTTTTCTGCTACTCTTCATTTGGCCCAAACAACCTCCGCAAAGCAAATGCACCCTGGCCCAGAGCTGCGGTGGGTTGGTGTTCCCTGTGCCAGCTCCTGCTCAGGAACCGCCTGCTCTGCCGGCATCCTGCATCCAGCTTTCTGAGCTACATTTAACCTCACTCACTTGCTATGGGGCAAAAAAAAAGGATGATTCATGCCCTAAACCTCCCATCTAAAGCAGCACTGGTGCTCAGCCCAGTTATTTTGCTGTTTGCGCAGGTGACTGCAGTGAAGGTGCCCTCCTCACCCCAAAATACTATCTATCCTTGTGACAGATTTGGTACCCGGCTCAGCGCATCCTCTGTTTCTGTTGATCCCTCTCGGGTGCTGCTCCAGTTTCGTGTCTTGGGCAGTTTCTTTCTCAATTGAATCATGAAAGCCACTCTGATATCAAGAAGATGTCACAGAGATGCTGACAATTGTCCTGTCTGGTTAGGTTAATTGAGTGAAAGATTTCAAAGCAGCATCTTGGAAACACTGATCAGGGTAAAGATCTCAGGGTCTGATGTTTTGACGTTCTCTACAGAGAGTGCTGGCTGCTCTGTGCACCCACGAATGGATCTTTGCTCTCTCCCTGCTTTCCAGAGGCAGCAGCTGCGGTTTCTTGTGAGCTGCTTCTCTGATGAAGGCTTCACCAAAGAGAGAAGCTGTCCTGCAGTTTTGAAGAATTTTGGCCTGGCAAGGACGGTTATTTGTAGGGGAAGCATGGTCCCATCTGCCAGAGGCAGCAGACATCACTGCCTGGTTGTTACACGGGGACAAGGGCCTGTCATGGACCACGGTTGAGCTCATCCATCACTGAACCTCCTCTGCGCCTCCATCTCCTCTTAGGTCATTAGGCAGGATGAGTGATCCCTCCCTTCTCTTGCAAAACCCTTTGCCATGCAGCAAGAGAGAGAAGGATGCAAATACGCCCTGTGAACACAAGAAAGCTTTTCCCCATGGGAACGTGAAGGTAGCAGGGAAGCAGCATCAGGTCCGTTTTGCAGCCAGGAGATGCAGCAAGATGATGAACCTGCCCCTGGTCCATCTCTGGGCAGACCCTCCTGGTCCCCACTGCCCTCAGCAAGGAGCCAGTAGCTCCAGCCCAATGGTGCTGGCACAAACAAAGGGTTTTACCAGCAAACCGAGGATCTGAGCCTGGGATAAATCCAGCCCGAGCCTGGGATAAATCCAGTCCGAGCCTGGGAGGGCTCATTCCTCCTCCCAGCCCCAGTACATCTGCATAGGGAAGTGCAAAAACCCTTTGGGACAAGGAAGAGAAAGCACTGGAACAGGCATAAATAGCTTAGTAATAATACTAATGATAGCACTTAGCACGTAGGCAGCAGTTTGCAGAGCAGAGCGCTTTACAAACATTAATTAGTGCTGGTAGACAGTTCAACGATATGGTTCCCATTTTGCCAACTACGAAGAGCAGAGAACCGACCATCTGCTTAAATCCTTTTTAATTTAATCCTGGGGCATTCGTAGGAAAATCCTGAGTCCGTTTCAGCATCAGATGTAACCACCCCAGCACACGGGACCCTCTGTCCCTCTCAGAGGGTGGCAGATGCCGAGCTTCTTGGAAAAAAAGGATGTTTTGAAGAGTGTTGGTGGCTGCGGGTTGTGCCCAGGGCGTGGAGGTAGAAAACACAAGGCGGTTGTTTTCCATGTCAATAAATACACGTGCTGTGGGCAGAGCGCTGATGGTTTCCCTAGAGCTGTGATGCTGGAGCTGTTGGGGTTTGCCAGCTGGGGCTGGAGGGTTTAGAGGGCTCCTCTCACTCTTGCTTGACCTGTGGCAGTTTTGATGACCTTTCAGGACGCCCGGTTCATGAAAAAAAACATCTGCAAAGAACGATTGGGGCAAGTTGGTTAAAGCTGTACCTGGGGCTCAGCCCTGTCCTGGCCCTGGGGACAAGTCTGGCTGACACTGTGGGCATTGGACACAGCAGCTGAGGATATCTGGTACTGGGATAGGTTAAAACTGTTTAATTTAGGGTATCCAGTGTTTTTTTTTTTTCTTTAAAGATACCTGCTTTGTATGCACGGCAGGCAACATCCCTGCAATACATGCTGCAGTGGGACTTTGCTAAGGATGGGGGTCAGGACTGGGGGCTCAGCTGAGGGACTGGAAACAAATTAGACCCAGATGCAGGAGCCTGTCCAAATTATTTCCCAACCTGGTCACATTTTGGGTCCTGGATGGTACAAACAGTCCTGAAAAGGCTGATTTCAGCAAGATCCTCTGAGCTCAGGCTCAAGCTCACCCCGCAGAGCCCCGGCTCTCGCTTGGTTTTGCATTGCAGATGGTTTCCTCGGGCAGCTCCCATGTCCCATCCCCACACTAGGTTGCCTTTTTAAGTGTCTGATTTTAATTTCTCTCAGTCAGGAGCTGGGCCCAAGCAATTACATAATAACGAGCTATTCATCCAGAGGGAGAGCGCAGATCTAGGTTAATTGATCTGACAATTGAACCCAATCCTTTCCGGTTTTGCCCAGTTTTCCTTATTTTTCCTCTCCTTCTGCACAGTATCTGCAAAGCTCTCAGTCTTGTTAATTAAGAAGGTAACTTCACCCCGAGGGCTGTGTTGTTCTTCCCTCCCTCCTCCAAAAGCAAGAATAGAAAAAGCAGCAAGAATTAGCTAGTTGGAGATGAGGCAACCGCCTTGGAGCAGGATGGAGCTGGCTGGGTCTGACGAGGGTCAGACTGTGTTGAGCTGCTACCCTTCTCCAGGGCTTTGGGGAAACAATGCTGCATGGTGAAAGCAGGTGCTGTACCAGAAACGCCGCTCCCGGCACGTCCAACGTGTTCGATAGACACATCATGAAACTGGGAGGTGCAGAAAACCACAGGGTCCTTAGGTCTGGCTGGGTGCCGGGCCATTAGCGGAGCTGCAAAGCTTCATATTAAAGGGGAGATATCACCGAATCCTGGAATGGTTTGGGTTGGAAAGGACCTCAAAGCCCATCCAGTTCTAGCCTCCTGCCATGGGCAGGGACACCTCCCACTGGATCAGGGGCTTCAAGCACCATCCAACCTGGTCCTGAACAACTCCAGACATGGAGCAGCCACCAGTGCTCTGAGAGGCTGCTGCACCAGTGCCCATCCTGGTAGCCAGCCCAGGAGCACTTTGTTCATGATAAAATGTATGTGTACAAGATGTCTAAGCGGGAAGCACAGCCATGAGACTGTGCTGCTGAGCTACAAAGGGAATATCTGCTATAAAACATGCATCCAAGGCATGAGTTTGTTTTTCCAGGGAGCCAGGGCATCTGGGACCATGAGCAAAGGCAATGCCTGCAAGAGGAGGGAGTGGTAACACCTGAAAAGTTTCAGGGAGTTGCACCCTGTGATGCTTCCTCGGTGATAATGGAGTCATCATCTGGCTTGGTTGTAACTGGAAGGAAAGCAAACTGAGCCCTCCAGCAGGGTAGGGGTGATGAGCCAGGTGGTTCCCAACTGATGCCCAGCCAAAAGCTTTGTGCACAGCGTAACAGAGGTGCCAGTGATCCCTGCAGGGAGAATAACAGAATCATAGAATCGTAGAACAACCAGGTTGGAAGAGACCCACCAGATCATTGAGTCCAACCATTCCTATCAAACACTAAACCATGTCCCTTAGCACCTTGTCCACCTGTCCCTTAAACCCCTCCAGGGAAGGTGAATCAAACCACCTCCCTGGGCAGCTTCTGCCAGTGCCTAATGACCCTTTCTGTGAAAAATTTTTTCCTAATGTCTAGCCTTAATCTCCCCTGGTGGAGCTTGAGGCCGTTCCCTCTTGTCCTGTCCCCTGTCACTTGGGAGAAGAGGCCAGCTCCCTCCTCTCTACAACCTCCCTTCAGGTAGTTGTAGAGAGTAATGAGGTCTCCTCTCAGCCTCCTCTTCTCCAGACTAAACAACCCCAGCTCTCTCAGCCGTTCCTCATAAGGCCTGTGAAAAGCTGCTGCCTGCTCCAGTCTGGTGCATTCAGCAGTGATACAGTGGTGATGGCATTGAGTCTCACTTGGGTGGCACCAGCATGATGTGCAGGAGGCTTTGCAGCACCAAGCACTGCATCTTTGCCATCCCTTTCCCTGGAAAGAACATGCCCTGCATAGCACGAGCTGCCTTCTGTCCTGGTTCATTCCCCAGCACATGCCGGGGGGGCCTTGCCCTCCCCATTACTAAAAGAGAGGCCAATTCCCAGCATCCACAGCTGCCCCCACTGCATGTCCCAGCACCTTTGGGAGTTTCCTGAGTCTGCCGGAATTTTGGAGCTGTTTGGAGCTGTTCGGAGCTGTTCTGGGAGCTGCTGGATGACTCATTTCCATCGCTGCCATCACCGGCTGGTGTGCCAGGGCTGAAGGAAATGCAGGTGCTGCCCAGCCAGGGCATAGGAAATGTGCCACAGGCACCGAGCAGATCACAAGGGACTTGTGGGGCTGGGGGAGAGCCGGCTGTGTTTCCACAGACCCCCAATGCTCTCTCCCGACACCTCACTAACAGCTTTTCGGTTGCTGCTGTTACTCTCTTTTCTGGCTCTCAAGAGAACAACACAGCTCCAGTCTTGGCCATCTGGGGATGCTGAATGCAGGCTCTAGGATGTGGGGTATTGGGCTGGGTTTGCACCAGACACACCCAAAGCAAGCTTCCCCCAATGTCTGGCTAGTTAGAATTTAAAACAGTGTATATTCATGGTGAGTTTGCTCTGGAAGAGGAGCAGCACCATGTCCCCAAGGCACCCTCTGTATCCTGGGATAAGTGGGCAAAGAGGGAGCTGGGGATGGGGACAGGCTTAAACTTATTGAGGGTGGCCATGGGAGTGGGATGTGCAAGCTCAACTCCAGAGGTGTCTGCCTTTGGGGTGGCCTGAGACCACTGTCCTCCCCAATGAGGTGTATTTATGGAGCTGGATAAAATCCCTGGAGCCTCAGTGGCTGCAAACCCTTTCCTCCGCTGTATCCCTGCTCCAGGACAGTGAGCTGAGAGCCTCCAGAAGGGAGCTGCTGGTGGGAAGTTGCTGGTAGTTGGTGGGAATGGCAGGCGAGGTGACCTCATGCTTGGGGTTGCCGGTCAAGGCGTGTGGGCACAGCGTCAGCTGGTTTTCAGTAGCCATGAGCCTCAGCCTCACGTTGGCCATGGGCTCAGCCCTGGGGAGGCAAGGAGAGGGTGGCACGCTCACGTCTAAACACAATATGTTCCACAAGCATGTTTGCTAACACGGTCACAAACAAACATTTTGCAGGATCTTTGCCAGGAGGACAGGCTCAACGTATGTGGAGCCCCAGAGGACACAGGAAAGCTGATGCAGCCCATTACCGTGGGCTCTGATCTGGGGTCCTTAGCACTGCTGGGGCAAGGGAAGCTTTATTCCTCTCTGGGGAGTGCGTTGCTTAAGTCCTTGTGTACAAATAGAGAAGCAAAGCCCATTAATCCTACCAGGAGGAGGGGAATGGTGTCCATGGTGTGGGAGGAGAAGGGGAGGGCAAGAGGAAAGCACTAGAAACCTGCCTGGTTTCTCCTGCCCTCACCACCTGCAGCTCTACCCTCTCTATCCCCCACAACAGGCTCCGGGGGAGGCTCCGGGGGAGGCGGGCGCAGGTCTTTGGGGGATGAGGGGCTTGTAGGGGCAGGATCAACAGTCTCAGCCCTGGGAGAGATGTGGGGTCTGAGGGAAGGCATGGAGAAGGAGGAGGTGATGCCTGCGTTCCTGGGAACCTGCAGCCCACATTTTCTGCAGGGATACTTTCTACATGGACCCTATGGACCCTCAGTTTGTCTTCTGACCCACAAGTTTTTCATGCTTTTGGCCACCTGTCTCTCTGCTTCATCCTGCTGGAAGGGAGCAAGCGGCTGGGTGGGGGCTCAGCTGCTGGCTGGGGCCATCCTAGCGTATTCCCCAGTGCCTGCAGCTCCCACTGCTTTCCCAGTGCCCCATGGTGCTCCAGTTGGCCCAGGGTAAGCTGTGCCCCCAGGCTGCAGCACCTGATGGGAGGGATGCGGAGGGCATTGGGAGCCCAGGCTGGGATAACCAGGAGAGCTGAGGGCTGGAGGCCCCGCATTCTGCCCTGTTGCTGGGCTGGCAGCTGCACGTTCCTACACACGATCACACAGTCCCCTCTAGTGGATATTTCTCCTTCATCGACACATCTGTCGATGGGTAGTGCTGGGCTCTGGACCTTGGCCCTGAGCAGTGACCCTGGGCACCATCCCACTCCTGTCCTGGAATTAGGCACGGTGTCCCAGCAGAAGCAAAGCCCTGTCTGGCTGAGCCATCGCTGCCTCCACTTCTCTTCCTGCGTATTTGGTGATTCATCCCCCTGCCCCCTGCCCTGGCTTTGTCCCACACCACCCACTGCCTTTGCGTCAGGGCTGGCACCAGCCACCCCTGTGACCCTCACTCTCCCCCTTCATAGAATCACCAGGTTGGGAAAGACCCACTGGATCATCGAGTCCAACCATTCCTATCAAACACTAAACCATGTCCCTCAGCACCTTGTCCACCTGTCCCTTAAACACCTCCAGGGAAGGTGACTCAACCCCCTCCCTGGGCAGCCTGTTCCAATGCCCAATGACCCTGTTCATGAAAATTTTTTTCCTAATGTACAGCATAAGCCTCCCTTGGCGGAGCTTGAGGTCGTTCCCTCTTGTCCTGTCCCCTGTCACTTGGGAAAAGAGCCCAGCTCCCTCTTCTCCACAACCCCCTTTCAGGTAGTAGCACCAAGCTTTGCACTTTCTCAGAGTTATTTGGACACCAGGTGTGAATATGGAGCAACCTGCAGCGATGGACGAGGTACAAACCCCAAGAGAAACAGCCTATGAGAATTCCAACCTCTTTTATAGCTTCTGCTCTGTGGCCCAACAGGAGAGACACTTTACAGCTTTATTCATCATAAAAGATCTTTAGGAAGCTGATCACTACCCAAAACAACCCCTTGGCTTTTTCTGCCCACAGGGACTCACAGGGCAATAGCACTGCTGGGGCTGGTTTTAGGCTTTTTGGATGCTGAGACCTGCCAAAGCCCATGGGTGGAACCCTCCAGCCCCACACAGAGGGCAAAGCTGCAGGTGGGAAAGTGCAAACCCCAAGGTGGATGCCAATAAAATCCAGTGTTTATTGCAGTGCTCCTCACTGGCCTCGGTTTTATAGATATACACTTAAAACTAAAAGCTCTGAGCTTCTTAACTGCCCAAGAAAGGCTTGGATATTGAAAGGGCTGGTCTGTCGGGTGGTGGAGCCACCTCCTGAACCCAAGCTTGGCGGGTGCAAAGAGGCCAGCTTGCCTGCATGGGATTTCTGTGCATTAAATCAGAGACTCACACATGAGGAACAGCTTCACTTTCAAGTATATTTGGCATAAACTGATACACTGTCTCCAGCATCACACCTCCCAACAAGGGGGAAAGACCTACCGGCCCCCAGAAAGCCACATCCCTCAGGTCCACCCCAGTTTCAGGTTGGTTTGGGCAGCTGCTGTAACAATGTGCCAGCTCCAGTTTTGGCTTGAGGATGGGCAGCATGAAGGCTTCGGAGAGCTTGGGCAACTCACATTTAAATGGTGTTGCTGGGAAAAAAAACCCAAAAAACCAGTCACAAAACCCTACAAGGCCACCCCAGCTGCACAGAGTGGCTGGCAGTGAGCAGAGGTCCATCAAGGCCAAGAGGTACAGGATGCTCAGCAGCCGTAAAGGCTGCCCACGGCACTCATCTGTAGTTCCAGATCCCTGTCTGCAACCTCTCCAGCCGAGGCAGCTCTTGGCCAGGGCACAGCATCTCAGGTGGCTGCACGTTGCAACAACCCTTGCAAATAAACCTCCCAAACCAAACTCACCACCTGGAGAAGCACACAAGTGGTTTAAACAGAAAAAGATAAAAAAAAACCAACTTTGTGGTATGTAACTCCCAATGCCAAGGGCCAACTGTGCCAACTTTACACATTTGCCCCATCCCAAGAGACAGGGCAGCCTTCAGAAAGACCCACAACAATGCAGGCTTCATCCCTGGCACCACAGCACCTGGGGAAGGCACAAACTTGGAAGCACCGACTCCAGCAGCCTTTCCTGCTCCCAGATACAGCAGGGACTAGCAGCTGCTGAAATGGGTTATGTGTTGGCCACATGGCTTTGAGCTCACACAGGTTTTTGCTGATGGAGGCCCACAGGAGAGAGGAGAGGCAAGACAAAAGTGTGAGCAAGCAGTGCAGGGTGGCTAACCCTGGCCAAGCCCTGACTACTGCCCCTGCTCATCTGTCTATGTGTCCCAGTCGGGAATTTACTTCCACAGCCAGCAAGTCCTCGGGCCAGCAGAGCGAGAGCACAGACTGGGATGCCAGACAGCATCACGGACAGCAAGGGCCACGTGGCCTCTGCCATGTCAGCAATGATACACAGCAGCCCCGATGTGCCCAGTGCATCCCTAGGACATTGCCTTGGGCAGCCCAGCACCAGCTCCCATAGCTGGACACCCAGCTCTCCCCAGGAGCTGGGATGGCTTTTCCCCACAGCTGGCGCCAGCTGAGCCCCTGCTGTTCAAGGTCAGGCTGGTGCAGGAACAAGCCAGGCAGGGGATGAAGAGGTTGTGAGTAAAGCTATGCTAAAAGCATCCCTCTTGGAGCTGCCCCTTGGTCCTGTTCAGTGCTCAGGTGCAGTTTCCCAGCAGCGCTGGCTGCTCCCAGAGCTCAGCAGCCCCAGCACAGTCATCTGTCAGTGCTGGTGGGCAAAGCTGCATGGGTTACGGCACCTTTGCCCCAGCCCACTCCTAGGAAGGGCTGGTACTGACACTGCTATAGCCTGCTCGCTGCCCCAGCGATGCCCCAGGTTAGCAGCCCACAAGCAATGAGTGTGAGAAAAGCCCCTCTCTTCATCTCAAATCAGCTCTGAAGCCCCAGCTCCAAAGCTGTGACAGCTCCTCAGGGATGAGGGTGAGCAGGGAGCCCTCCTGTCAACTGGAAGACAGCTACATCTCTGGTATGACAGTGCCTCAGGGCTCCCTCCCCACCGCTAGATGCGCAGAATGAGTGGTACTGTCCCATATCCTGCTGCAGGGATTCTTCCTGCAGAGAAGTCTGTAGCTGTCCTGTTGTATTGGCTGCAAGGAAGAGCACAGCAGAGCACGCAGCCTGGGCAGTGTTTACCAGCTCCTGCTGCCCTTCCAGCTGCTCCTCTACCCGAACGCAGGTGCTGGCCTGGAGGGAAAAGCCCCCAAGGCAGCCCCTTGGTTTGCAAACCTGTGAGGACACAACAAACCACCTGCACAATCCCTGACTGCAACACAGAGAGGAGGATGGTGAGACGGTGTGTGCCACCCGGTGCACCTGTCAAGGGCAGCAACACGCTGAGGGTGACCACATCCATCAGAAACACTGGGCTGGCATCATCAGGGGTGTAGATGCAGCACAGAGACCCCCAGAGTGAGTGGGAAGGCCCCCCAGCTGGGTTGCCAGGCCCACAGGGCCAATCCTGCTGCTGGTCCCTTGTGGAACAGCCAGGATGGGATCTGCTCCCAGGGTCCAGGTGGCCTTGGCACTTCAGGTCCCCCGTCTCTTCCTCTCCACAGCAGGGACAGCGTCCCTTCATCTGTTCATCTGGGGTTTCAGTCTTCAGCAGGTCTCCGCGGGGACACAAGCGGGTGGCTGCAGGAGGCCAGGGTTTAGGTGGTCCGGCAGGGTGGTAGGCGTTTGCTGTCCAGAATGGCCTTCCAGTCGTCGGTCCAGGACTCCAGCCTGCGGCTGGGGGGCTTCAGCTGCAAGTGCTTGTTGTGACAGGCTGTGAAGAGCACGTGCTCCCAGCTGGGGTTCAGCTCAGCCCCTGCAAAGTAAGGTGAGAGGTCAGGTCTCTGGACAACTCTTCTGCAAGAGGCAGAGCTCAACTTTACTCCACCATTACGAGTGTTCACAAATCTCTATGGAGAGTCTAAGTAGCCAGAAGGGACCAGCACCTATCACCCCCCAATGTCATCTGGCCCTTGAGGCTACCTCCAGTCACTCCTGCCATCCCGCATCTCCCTCACCTGTTATGTCAGGTCTGTCGTCTATAAGCAGGTCAGCAGAAACCACCGTCTTATCTCGTGTCAAAACGATCCGCTCGAGAAACTCAGGGCCAAAATGCTTCTCCACCCAGGCGTACTGGAAGGTGAGGGGTGAGTGGTGAGCACAAGCATGGGAAGGCTGATAGACAGGGCAGGGGTGGCTCAGCAGAGCCAGACAAGAGTCCTGGCCTCCATGCAAGGAGGGTATTTTGATTAATAAGTTCACTAAAGTGAAGGATTCAGATGCTGCCAGAGCACAAGTTATTTTAAAACCGAGCAGCTTTTTATATCATATTAAGACCAAGCAAGTCAGTACATGCAAATGGCAGAGCTTGGCCAACTTCGGACCTGCCGCTCTGCAAAGATGCTCAGGAACAGAACTGATAGAGCAAGGAAAGACTGCTGCTGTTTTACAAGCAAAGGCATGCAGGGGTCACCTGCCTTTCACCTGGCAGTACAGCATAGGGAGCTGTAATTCAGACCTTCTCACCTTCTCGTAAGGGCAGTAGCAGTACTTCTTGATTGGGCTTGTGCAGATGAACACATCAGTGCTGCCACAAGGAGAGAAACAGGGGCAGAGTGTCACTCCATGGCCAAGAATGCCAACAAGGCCCTGCTTCCCCTTTAAGTGCACCCAGCTGCCTCTGCAGACCCCTCTCAGTGCCTGAGCAGGCAGGCACCCAAAGCAGACCCCCTGCAACAGATCACGCAGGGGGGATTTAAGGCAATAACCCCCATTTCACAGGACCCCATCCCCAGGACGTGTACCCACACCTGCAGCACAAGCATGTCCCTCTTTTCACCTTCCTTGCTGGGAGCAGAAAGCTGAAGGAAAGAGGCTGCACATGGTTGATTGTCTTGGCAGCCACAGCAAGACTCAAAGCTTTCTTTCCTGCCATGCTTGGTGGGCCAGGAGGTATTTATAATGCTGATGTTGTACTCAGCGCTTCTGCCAGGAGGCAGATGAGCCTGCTAAGCCAATGCTGCTCCCTGGTCCATCCCCAAATACCACAGGCAAGTTTCTACTCACTCTGCCAAATTTGCCATTTGCTTCACAGCTTCCACAGCCCCAGGAAGCGGGTCCAGCTCCAAGAAGAAGTTCTTGGATTCCCAGATGCTGATCGCTTTCTCCTGTGAGGGGAAAGAGAGCGGTTACTTGTAGGGCTTCTTGCTACCCTTCTCCTGGCATGTGCATCTTCCCCACCCTTTGCCAGGACTGTAGTTACACAAGAGCCATCTGAGAAACGCAACCTGATACAGCAAAGCACTTCAAACCTTCTGAAGTGTTTTCTTACAGAAAGGACTTCCGTAGCTATTCTACTTCCACTTATGTCAAAAAGCATTTTGCAATCAAGCTTGATGGGGGATGAACTAAGCTCATCTTGAAGAAAAGACTCGTTTGGCTCTCACAGCCAGAATAACTCCCTGTGGCACCATCGCCAGCATGCTGCCCAGCAGACGGAAACATTCCCCAGGCCTGGAATCCCACCATGTGCCAGGTAGAACAAAACCTTGATTTCCTTCTTCTTATCCCTCCCCACAAGCAACTTCCCTGCCCACTCAGAGCTCCCCATCTTTCCAGGTCTGTGTGCTTAGTGCATTGCTGAGCTGCTGTACTTCTTTCAGAGCTGGGAGTTTCAGCTAACTGAACTCTAGCTCCTGTTTTCTGGTCTCCTTTGGTAGGTTGACAATGTTGTCTGATGAAGGAACATTGGAATGATCCATGTGCCTGTAGCCACAGAACAGCTCCTGTTCCCTTTATCCCTAGTCGGAAAGCACAGGCAAAATCGGGACTGTCCTGAGACTGGTCTGCAGAAGTTTTGCTAGTTGTTCAGCCCAAGGTTTTGGTTGTTTCACGTGATCACAACAGGCACAAGACGAGCTCGCTTCGTTTAACACGTCCAAAGTAGTTAAGATCAAGGGAAAGAAAGAATTATCATGCATTAGCCCTGCCAAACTTTTAGCATCAGCCTTACTGCATGAATGATGTCCTCCATTTCCCTTTCATCAACCCCAACTAGAGAAGACACGTTATTCCTTCAGCTCATCAAGCTGTTTAAGGCTTTGCCAATGCGAGAGTCCAAGACCTTATTGAGGCTCCTCTCCTTGTAGCCATCATGCCATGAGGACAAAGGTACTTCTGTTGGCTGTGGCATCTTTCAATGACTGCAACTGCAATCTGTAGATGAGACCACAGTCATCCCACCGAGAGGGGAAACTTGTAAAGGCTGAAACAGCAGCACTTGGCCCCTCACTGAATGATAAAGTACAGCATAAAGACAGATTCTGGTTTTAGGCTTTAATTATTCAAATGAATACTTTTCAGGCATGGGAGGGCTTAGAATCATAGAATCATAGAACAACCAGGTTGGAAGAGACCCATCGGATCATCGAGTCCAACCACTCCTATCAAACACTAAACCATGTCCCTCAGGACCTCATCTACCCGTGCCTTAACCACCTCCAGGGAAGGGGAATCAACCACCTCCCTGGGCAGCCTATTCCAATGCCCAATGACCCTCTGTGTGAAAAACTTCCTCCCAATCTCCAGCCCAAATCTCCCCTGGCAGAGCCCGAGGCCATTGTTTTGATTTTAAATAAGCCCTCACAAGAAGCATCAATGGCATGATTTGCTCTCAACTTCTCCAATGTGTCCCACCCCTCACATTGCTTTGAGCAACTAAATAATCCATTTAGGAAGAGCATCAATCCATGCAGCTCAGCCAAATCAGACCTAGGGAAAAAAAACATCTATGCAATTTGCAGAACTTTAAAACAATCAGATGTTCAAAGACCTCTTTTCCTCACATCTACCTCCATCCATGCATGCAGGGAAAAGAGGTGGATGTGCATGAAAAATGCTGGATTTCTGGGAAAAGAAGCACTGCTGGAAGGCCTCCTGCACGCAGACCTATACCTGTGTTTTGGTGGCAGCTCCAGTCAGCACCCACAGCCTTCCCAGCACCACACCCATGAGCTGGGGGCTACTGGGTCCCACAAGGCAGGAGCTCCAGGTGCACAGAATCGAGGAATAGAATCATAGAATAACCAGGTTGGAAGAGACCCACCAGATCATCGAGTCCAACCATTCCTATCAAACACTACACCATGCCCCTTAGCACCTTGTCCACCCGTGCCTTAAACACTTCCAGGGAAGGTGAATCAACCACCTCCCTGAGCAGCCTGTTCCCTGGTGGAGCTTGAGGCCATTTCCTCTTGTCCTCTCCCCTGTCACTTGGGAAAGAGAGTGTAATGGGATGAGTTCTCAGAAATCATGAGGAAACACAAAAGCCACGCGCAGAGCCAGGGGATGCAGAGACTCACGCTCAGTTCAGGTCCCAGGCGCCCGTATTGCTCCGACACCCAGAAGCCCCTCCGGTCCTCCAGGGCAATGTAAGGCTCGTCGGGGTATCTGGCCCTGAACTTCTTGAGGAAGCCTCCCTCGAAGTCAGCCAGCACCCCATCCATGTCCACCAGCACCCGCAGAGTCCTGCGCGACCCCGCTACGGGGCCGAGCCCCCTGCCCAGGCCTGCAAATGGGGCAACGCAGCACCGAGGCCGAAGGTGCAAGAAGCTGCTGAGCAAAATCATGGTGGAGAGAACCTGGGGCAGGGGATAGAGGAGCTCCAGGTGGAGAGGGGAGGCTCAGGACAGGGTATGGGGGGCCTGGGGCAGAGGACAGGGGAATCTCCAGGTGGGGTGGGCCCAGGGCAGGGGATAGAGGTCCTCCAGGTGGAGAGGGAAGGCTCAGGACAGGGTATGGGGAGCTTTGGGCAGGGGATGGAGGGGGGGTCTCCAGGCAGGGGGGTGGCTTAGGGCAGGGGATGGAGGGGTTCTGCGGGGGAGGAGGGGGCTCAGGACAGGGGATGGGGGTCCTCCAGGTGGGGAAGGGGGGATCGAGAGAGGGGATGGGGGGGGATGAGGGGGGGGTGTCTCCAGTCGGGGGGGCGCTTTATTTCAAGCACGCACCCCGCAAGCAGGCAGTCCTGGCAAGCCTGGCCCCTTGCAGCAGGAGGAAGGAGCCGGGGGGAATGCAGAGAGGGATGCGGGGGTAGCAGGGGGGATGCAGAGAGCCGAGCTGTTCCCCCGCCCGCCCCATCCCGCCCGACCCGGCAGTGCAAAGCCCAGTTCCTCTTCCCGGTGCCTGGCGAGCGGCGGCACCGCCTTAAAGCGGCACCGGCGGCAGCGGAACGGGCCCCCCCGGCCCCGCTCAGCCCCCTGCAGCAGCCTCCCCAGCGCCTGCCCCATCCCAATTCACCTGCTACATCTCCCATCGCCTGTCCCCATCCCCATTGCCTGCTCCATCCCCCCTTCACCTCCTCCATCCCAGTTCACCTGCTGCATCTCCCATCGCCTGCTCCATTCCAATTCACCTGCTGCATCTCCCATCACCTGCTCCATCCCCCTTCACCTCCTCCATCCCAATTCACCTGCTGCATCTCCCATCGCCTGCTCCATCCCCATCACCTGTTCCATCTCCCTTCACCTCCTCCATCCCAACTCACCTGCTCCATCCTGACTCACCTAATGCATCTGTCATTGCCTACTCCATCTCCCTTCATCCACTCCACTCCCCTTCCCCTGCTCCATCCCCATTGCCTGCTCCATATCCCTTCACCTCCTCCATCCCAATTCACCTGCTGCATCTCCCATCGCCTGCTCCATGCCCAGCGCCTGCTCCATCTCCCTTCACCTCCTCCATCCCAATTCACCTGCTGCATCTCCCATCGCCTGCTCCATCCCAACTCACCTGTTGCATCTCTCATCACCTGCTCCATCCTGACTCACCTAATGCATCTCTCATTGCCTGCTCCATCTCCCTTCGTCCACTCCACTCCCCTTCCCCTGCTCCATCACCATCGCCTGCTCCATCTCCCTTCACCTCCTCCATCCCAACTCACCTGCTGCATCTCCCATCGCCTGCTCCATCCCCACTGCCTGCTCCATCCCCCTTCACCTCCTCCATCCCAATTCACCTGCTGCATCTCCCATCACCTGCTCCATCCCAACTCACCTGATGCATCTCCCATCGCCTGCTCCATCCCCACTGCCTGCTCCATC